>CAJNDT010005928.1:177500-304455 GCA_905221615.1 Symbiodinium sp. CCMP2592
CCGGTGCGTCATGTCCACCTTGGGCAACACAAAGACACAGACAAACACAGACACCGAGGAGGTTCAGCGGTTCCTGTCCAGCCCGCCTGGAAGCCCAGCAGGTAGCTTTCGGAGCCGACGCGGAGCGTTTCGATGCAGAGGAAGTTCAGAAAGGCCTCACATGTCACACAGTGTCACGCACCTCATGAAGCTTGAAGCCAGCTGGCCTCGCCGTTCTTCCGACGGTTCTGGAGTTGCCCTACAAAGCCTTTGCCCCTGCGGACACAGGCCCGCAAGCGCAGTCGGTCCTGCTCGAGGACTCGAGGGTGCCGCGAACGGTGGCCAGAGCCATCTAAGGTGAACGGCGAGCAGCAGACGCCACTCTCCACTCTTCTCTCACGGCTCAGTCACTTCTCCGCACCGCCCCGCCCTGGACACACGACAGGCACTTGGAAAGCCGGGCCTTTCTCTTCCAAAATCCCGAGCCCTTGTGTCAAGAACATGGCTGGAAGCCGAAGGCGAAAGGGAGCGGTCCGGTCTCCCAGACACCGTCAGTCTGCACTGGTACCGAAGGCTAAGCTTCACAGCTTCGAAGTGTGGAGGAAAGGGTCGGTCCGAGTCCCGCGGCCCACACTCCGGCGTCCTCTTTCGGAATGATGCAACCACGATTCAGGAACCGGCAATTCCTGGCACAGCTGCGTTTTGGCAGGATCCGTTTGCCAAGACCGAAACGGCCTGCCAAGAACTTCGTCGCGGGCGTATCCGGTTAGGAGTTGAAACCCCTGCAGCAGCTGCAGCACAGAGTCCCAGTCCCAGGTCACCGCCAGGTCACCACCAACCAGAACCAGAGAACCAGACTGACATTCCATTCCTGCCCAAGGCCTTGCTGACGCCGATGAGTGGGCAGTCAGGCTCCTAGTTCAAACAACAGCAACTGGCCCGAACCCGAGCATGAAGTGCAGACTTAGACTTCTATGCAAGAAATGCAGACTTCAGCCAGGATCAACTTCGACGTGCTGTGCGCTGTGTGCGTTCTCAAAGCGTCGAGATCAGCAAGATCACGTGTACAGGCCGGAACGACATGTGCAAAGTGCCCGTGCTGCCAGTGGACACAGGGAACCGAAGGCATAGGTCTCATGGAGAAGGGCAAGACAGGCATACGGAAGGCTGTGAGTCCTAGAGATCTTCGACCACGCTCTAACTTACAAGCTTGCTCGAAACTTCGCAGAGCATCGCTGAGCGTCCTCGGGCTGTGCGAGCGTGACAGAGATGCTAGCATCCTGCAGCGAGCCGACAGCCAGCGCTTCGCAGAAGCCAGAGAAGTTGTTATCCTGAAGGGAAACTCTCTCTGTCTCTGCATGTGGCCCCTCAGGTCGTGTCGTGGATGCGGCTCCTTGAAATGGACCATTGCCTCCCGAGTCAAGCAAAGCGGAGACACGCGCCGTGGATAGGCCGCGGCAATTTCTTTGTGTCAGAACTCGGTGCGCTCGGGCCTTCGCCATGGAGCGGCCGTAGCTGCGGCTCCCCATGGCACATCGTGGCTTGGGCTGTCGAATAACTCTGACCGATACTTTCCGCGGTCCCGTCCCGGATGTTTTGAAGGCATGGAATCTGTGAAGTGCGGCTGCTCACCCCTTGAGAACTCTCGAGCCGGGAACACGGTTTTCCGCCGGGCAGCTGCCACGCTGGCGGCACGGAAAACATCGGGGCGACAAGCTGCGGGGAGACGCGCAGCCCCAAAGCCGGATGGGACCAGTTTCCCAGCAGGGCGGAGGTCCGAGGTGGCAACAGGAGTCCAGGAGGCGAGGCAGGAAGTGGAGACTGTGACTGGTACAAACGCAGTAGATCAGCAAACGAAGGGCCTACAACCTCTCTGATTCCTCAAGAGGACTACTATACAGTAGGACTTGAAGAAGACCTGCCTCTGGGAGAAGACCAGGTGTATGTCTCAGAGAGACTAGAGCGAAGTGCAAGATGCGCTGCAGCGGCGGCAGCGGGAGCGGCGTTTCGACGGGCTGCCTTGGGACTTCGGCCACGTTGGACGAGGAGAAAGATGCTGCGAAGTCCCCCTAGAGGACTCTCTCACGCCGCGGAAGGCGGCAGATGCGGGACAAGCAGAAGTGCAGAAGGCAGGGACCTTCACCAGTCGAAGCCCTTGTGACGACTGGTCGCAGACTCAGAATGAACGTGACCGTTTGACCGAAAACAAGCGACGACCAAACGGGATTGAGCCAGACTCCTATGCACACTTGGACGAGGCAGGACTCGCGGACCACGGATGGGAATACAGCAAGATTACGTACACTTACAGCAGACGCCCTTCAGAGACTTCCCCATCCACAGCCTCCGCGCCCCGCAGACTCGGCGCAGGGCGCCCGGGCGCCCCTAAAGCCCTCTGATTCAAGCTTGGAACTTCGGGATGGTACATGTCTCAACAACTTTGAAGTGGAGGCGGCGCAGCTGGCTGTCCATGGAACTCAGGTCGCTTCGATGGCTCTACATCTGCTGGCTGCACACCATAGATTTAAGCAGGTGCTTTTGGTGAGTCCCCACTTGGCCACCTCTGCATGATGAAAATGTTGTGCTCCTGCCATCCTGTGTGCTCTAGCACGCTCCTGCACAGAACGGAAACCTATCAAAGCGAATGTAATTGGCTCGGGTGGCGGTTTACGGGAAAGAGCGTGAAATTATTCTATGATGTACATTGATCCTCATGCTGACTCGCTGGCGATACACGCTGGCCCCTGACCCTCGTGCCCTCTTCCTCCGCACTGCTTCGAGTCCGTGTATCCCAGAGCCCACAGAACGGGTACCGGCGGGCTGTGGGGCCGAGTGCCGGATTCGTACCCACATCCTGAACAGCCCATCGCGGCAACATGCAGCGCCGAGGCCTCCTGGGACTAGCTGACTAGCTTGCTTGCCAATAGAATGCTTGTATGATGGGATTCGAAAGGTCCATGACTATTATGCGGTTCTACTGGATTGACCGTAGATTCCTTTCCCTTTGCGGGGGGAGCTCTGTTCAATTGGAGCAAGTGGAGCTCCTAGGTCCTAGCAGAGCATCTCAGCCGAGGTTCATGGCCCCATGGCCGTCCTATCTTAACTCGAAGGCTTGGGGTCTAAGCATGCGGCCGATTCGCTGCACACATCATGAGTGAACTCTGTCCATGACATATCCCCGAAGTGTGGTGGTCCTGCTCTGGGACCAGTGACCTCCCAAAACACCTTGGATCATGCTGCAAGTAGCTCCTCATGTTCCACTCCTTGGTTCTTGATGCCAGTCTGTACTCCAACTGTCTTTGAGGTTCCCTCTCTTGAGGCAGTGATGCTGGGCTTCTGAAGGGCTTCACTGCAGCACGCTCAGCGGAACATCTTTTCGCAGGAGGGCGCTCAACTGCTAAGTTCAGAAAGGACTCAAGGGATCCACTGTACGGCAACGGCAAACACAAGCGATTGAACACCAAAGCGCTACGGATGCACTAGCAGATAATTCACACTGGTGTACTTTTCTTTTTGGTGTTCACTCTCCTTGAGTTTGACATATGGTGAGGACATCCACAAGCGGAATGTCTCGCGAAGGGCGGCACTGTGCTTTGTCAGCACATCGGCGAACATCAGGTCTGTAGGCACCCAATGCACCTGCTGTGGACTGATGAAGTCCTGAATGGACCTCACAGAGATCATGGTCCTCTTCTCTTCAAGAGAGGGATTTTCACTGATCACAGCGTCGTAAAGGGATTTACAGTCTGTCACCTGAAGTTGCTTCAGTGCTCCAACTTGGATCTGCTTTAAAGAGCCGCGGGGTTTCTCAGAAGCTGAACTCGGACAAACCAGCTCGGAGAGGAAGGTGTTCAGGAAGGTGCTGCGGTCAACTCCGTCGTCCATGGCGTTCGCCTCAGAAGCTAACGTTGACCTGGTAACTCTGGGACTTCGAGAGCTTCTCCAGTCCAACAGTGTAGCCTTTGTTGTGGCCTCTGTGCACTCTGGACTTGTGACCACCACTATCACGCCCATTTGGCTTTTGCCACCAGGGGCGTTAGCCCAGCTTGAGTCGGAGTAGCCCACGACCACTGTGGCGTAGTTCAAAGCCACACCTCTGAACACCAGTCCGTCCTGGTCGCTGTCCTTGACGTAGTCGATGCAGTCGTACAATGCCTTGAGCTGCGCGGGTCCATTGTCGGTCCCGAGGTTGTTCAGTGACACCGTTGCTGCAACGTCTGGTCGGGTACAGCCCGTGAGCCACTGAAGGCTTCCAGCGCAGCTTCTGTACTCACGAAGCTCCTCTGCGGTCAGCTTGGTTGTTTCGGAAGCTCTCCCGCGTGGAAGCTTCCCCTTTTTCAACTCACTCACGAAGGCCTTCTGGGTCACGACGATCTGGTACTCGCCATCGACGAACTTCAGGCTCACTTCCTTGCCCTTGAAGACAAAGTCGCCCTCATCGAGCAGGCTCTTTTGGCCCCAGGTGAACATGCCAAGGAGCTCGTCGAAGTTATAGTCCTCGCGAAACGCGACCAAAAAGTCGTCCACGTGGAACAACAAGACGATCAGGAGTTCCTCGGCGGAGTCACACTTGTAGTAAACGGTGTGGTCGAGTCGGTGTCGGCGAAACCCTGCCTTCTTGAGCTTTGACACTATGTGGTTAATCCAGGTGCGCGGTGCGTTGCACAAGCCGTAAAGGTTCCCCACGATTTCGTAGAGTTCGTGGAGAAAGGTTCCAGCCTTGCCTTGTATATCGTCACGAGGCGGCCTCATGAAGATAGGCAGGTCTCTGGTCTGAGGCTGGCCTTGAAGGAAGGCTGTACTCACGTCACCTGACCACAGTTTCCACTTCTTGCGGTTCTTGAGGAAGCGGCGGTTGTAGCCAGCGCAGGCGATCTCGTAGATCACAAACTCAGCAAGGCGAGTCGGTGTAGGACTCGAGCGGTCCAACAACCCAAGGTCAGGGTCGTGACATCCTTGTATCACGGTTCTGCACTTGGCCTTCACTGTAGGGCCTGCACCCCTGTTCTTGTCACGGTAAGCGTTCCTCGATGGCATGATCCTCTTCCTCAGGACTGGATCACTCCTGACCCGATCGGCCTCCAACTTGGTGAGTGGCCGAATGGAGTTCCAGGACATCCAGGAGTCGTACTCCTTCTTGTTGGCCTGGACGAAGAGGCTGATGACATCGGAGGGGTAGTCGCTCATAAGCTTCCTCCAAGGGATCGTTGGCTGGTCCGCTTGCATCGTCGCCAGAAGAGTCGGATGACACATCATCTCCCTCGTGCCGAGCAGCACAGCAGCGAAAAGCAACGCAAGGAGAGTGAAGGCGGTAGTCTGGAGAGCCATCCCAGCCTGCTTCCGGAGAATAGACCTCGTAGAGAGTGTCCAGCACGAAGTGGGTGAGGAGGATTGAGTGGATCTCCTCCTTCTTCTTCTTCTTGGTTGACGCCTTAAGCGCCGTATGTGCCTTCTTGGTTGGAGGCACCTGCGGTGGGCTATCATCCACCATCTCCCGGCTCTGCGGTTCAGCAGCGCTCGTAGTAGCTTCAAGTGTCCCCGACGCAGTTGCCGTAGTGACATCACCAGGTTGCCCGTCTTCAAGAGGGGCACCGTACTCAGCTGAGCCGTACATCTCAGCAGAAAAAGGAACCAAAGGAGAAACTGGGAACTCAGAAGGAACCGGCGTTGGTGGTTGTGGAACTGGTACAGGAGGTCGTGGAGCAGGTTCAACCACTGGTGGCGTAGGTGGTGCCGACGTAGAAGCTTGTGCCGGTCGAGGCGTCGAAGGTGCTCTATCCAAGAGCTGGTCACGCTGTACAGACGCCCTTCTTCTAGGAGTCGCAGGCACCCGCGGTGTCGAAGGTTGTCGTGGAGTCGGAGGTTGTAGCTGAGGAGTCTGTGGAGCTGGTCGGCCCCTTGATCGGGACCTCGCTAGTCCCGGTCTGGCACCAGAGCCTTCAGCAAGCTGCCAAATGTTTTGCTGGTACCTCGGAGAGAAGACGTTGATGTTCTGGGCGGTTGCTGGCGCATCGCCTCCATCACCATCTCCAAAAGCAGCTGAAGGAAGGGCCAGCTCTTGTTGTGCTGGCGGCTCTTGTGGCTGTTGTTGTGGAGGTGGCTCTGGTTGTGCATCACGTCCCATTGCTGGAAGTTGATAAAGTTCTCCAGATTCGCCGACTCCCGACCTTTCAGAGGTAGTCGGTCCCAGCGGTTCTGGTAGAGCCGTGACGTTGGGCTCCAGTGGTTCTTCAGGAGGTGGTCCGGGTTCTCTGGCATCCTCCCAAAAACCTTGTTGAAGAAGTTTGCCGCCTTCCTTGAGCATCTTGACATCCTGAGGACTGGGAGTCCACATCTCAATGCCTATGGCTGGCCGTAGTTGCTCGTGGGTGACTTGAACCAATGAGCCGCCACTTTGCACCCATGCGTTCTTTTCATCCTTGACCACAAGCCGTCCAAGGATGTAGCCACCGCGTTTGCGGCCGCGAGCTTTGAGGTTCCAGCGCCAGTACGCAACAAGGGAACCCGGCAGTAGCTCTTCCACACGTGCTCTGGAAGCAGCGGATTTCCTCAACAGGGCCCGCCTTATCACTGAAGATGCGGCCATTTCTTGCACCACTTGGCAGGCTTGGGACCTGAGTTGCTCGGTCAACCTGTGGTAGTCGGAGGTCACAAGAGCAGCACTGTCAGCAAGAAGATCCCCCGGAAATCGGGGAAGTTTGCCGAAAACTGCTTGCATGCTGCTTCTCCCTCTCGTGTGGATACTGCTGTTCACTGCCCAGATAGCAGCACTCAGGCATAGATCAAGTTGCTCTTTGCTGCTCACACCGTGCTCGTCAATGAGCCGCTCAAGAACAGACCGAAACACTGCGTTGCGTCTCTCGATGGCACCGATTTGGTGATGCCCGTCAGCTGGAACAACTGTGAACACCACACCGCTCTCCTGAAGGTGTTGCTGAAAGGCACCCTCAAAAGCACCGTCAGCATCGACACTCATGAAGAGGGGGTAACCGTAGGGTCGCAACCACAGTCTATCGAACTCGTTCAGAACAACCTGAGGATCACGAGACGGAAGAATTGCCGCCTGGTAGAGCTTGGTCGCCATGCAGGTCACACCTAGCAGCGTGTGGTTCACTGTGGCAAGATCACGCACATAAAACACATCTGCTTGCAGCTGCTCAGCAAACTGACCCACGAACTCAGGTACTGAGGCGGGACGTGGTTTCAAAGGAAGCCGTGCCCTCTCACAAGTACCGCACTTCATGTGATCAAGAGCTGCAAGCACTGGTGAATTTATTGAACCGTGAGCTGCCAAAAGTCGAACAAGCTCCTGCTTTGGTGGGTGCCCGGCATTGCAATGTAGCCTGGCCACTGCTGCACGAACCTCTTTTGGAATGCTCTCTGGGATGCCCGGAAACGTGATGTCGGTGCGCAGCCCAGGAACATGTGACTGCGGCTCGGTGTTGGGCGCCGCGGTCACCTTATCGTCCTCTGCCATGCCATAGAAGAATATTGCGACGCGCACCGGTGCCTCGAACTTCAACTTGGGCTGCCTTATCTCATTGAGGTCCTCACTTTCAAGCTGAAGCTTCCCAGAGTGCAGCAACAATGCGGCACCGCGGTGAGTAAAGGGGACATCGGAGGGCAGCCGTCGAGTCATCGGTTGGGCGCATGCCTGTGCGCGGGTGATCTCCCACGGCACCAGTTGCATCAGCTCTCGCATCTCCTTAGAGTTCTCTGACAGGTAGAAGTAGCGGCTTCGCCCCAGGCTTGTTTCCACCATCTCTAGCAGTTTCAGCCATCGCTCCGGATCGTCGACGGGCGGTGCATACCACACGTCGTGGACCACATCATCGAATTTCCACGGGCATCTCATTTGAGCTTCGAGGCGGATGGCACCAAGGAGGGCCACACCTATGTCTGGTGGCTTTTCCTTCTGTCTCGCAGCATTCACCATGCACCGGCTGTTCGTCACGAACTCCATTGCTTCGCCCTTGCCCTCCGCGGTGTCCTGAAAGATCACAGCAGAGGTGCCAGGCATGTGCACGATGTTCTCCAGGACACCCGTGTGGTCGTGGTGCAAGTGGTAGCTGAAACTGATCACAAACAGCCTGTCGTTCTTTACTTGCAGTTCGCAGCACTTTTGCACCATGTGTTTTGCCATGGCGCTTTGCCTCTGCATGTTGTGCACCACCAGCACATGTGGCCGAGCCTTGGTACACACTTCCAGAAGCAACTCACAATCGTTGTGCATGTCGTGGTTGGCCAGATTCACAAAGGAAAGGCCAAAGTCCCCAGCCCGAGATGCCAGGTTATATGTGAATCTCTCCGTTGCAAAGCGGTCCTCCCAAAACACCTCAAGGAGATCAGCACCCACATGTTGATAGAGGTCACCCGGCTTCTCCTCATACACCTTGACCTCTTGCTCCAAAAGCTGTGCTGACTTCCCGAAGTTATGAATGAGCCGCTTCATGGCACCCTTCTTGATGCCTCTCACCAGTCCTGGACCAGTGCCCAGTCGTAGTCGCTCGGGCTCTCCTCTTCTTCGTCCGTATCGGGGATCATCATGTTGGCGGCCGTCATCCCAGGGTACCCGGACACCGAAGTTGCCGAAGTCGGACGAGGTCGAGTCTTTGGCATCGAACCCGGAGGTGGCCCGGTTGACGAAGACGCTGGAGTCCAAGACGTGTCCACCACAGTCTGGGCCGACGGCAAGGGCAGCGCACAAAGACTTGGAAGACGGATGAAAGCGCCATCCACGGGTTTCTCCATCTTCGACCCACTTCCACCGGCATTGGCAGTCGTTGCAGGTCGCGTACCTTCCCGTGGCGTTGCCGTGCCTCTTGATTGAAGCGTGTGCACATGTCGAGGGTGGCACGGCGATCACTGGCTTGGCCCTGGCCTTGCTCTTGCGCTTGGGCTTGGCATCTTGGATGGTCTGAACGATCTTGTCCCCATCTCCGACGCGGCACATCCTGTGAGTCAGCACCACGGCCCGGATGGTCATTTTGCGCAACATCATGATCATGCGCCTCCACGCCACAAGCCATGGCGGAGGTGTGGTCAGCATTTCTGGAATCACACGCGGCTGAAACACCCGAAGGAGGCTCTTGAGCTTCAGTGGTTGAGGAGGTTTGGGCTGGCTCAAGAAGCTTGCTTTCACAGAGAAACTCGCAATCATGATAGTCCTGCTCTTCCCACGCAAAGTCCAGCACACTAGCAGGATACTCTGAAATCTTCATGCACAGATGGCCTTGAAGGAGGTGCAGGTCGACCGTGCACCCGAGGAGTCCGATATAGGCCTTGTGCTGTGCCAAATCGAGAACTATGCCCAATTTTTTAAGTAAGCTGAGGCTTGCCAAGAAGGGAATCGAGAGGTTGTCCAAGACGGAAGCGCTGAGGGCTATCATCGGGTAGCTTGCGTCAAAGGCCACCGGAAAATAAACGCAAGTATCCGACCTCTGCGGTGGGCCGGCTCCGAACTGGAAGGCCTCGTGGCGGCGAGCACATAGCATCTTAAGACCAAAACTCGAAAGAAGCTCTTTGTGACAGTCGCTCCACGCACTGCTGCAACATGACCGCTGGCACGCTGTATCCACAACACAGTAGCCCTGCAACTCTGTGACGTTGGCCATGCACATGTACTCTGACGACTGAAACACCACGAGTGTGCTGTGGACCCGGCTGATGGTCTCGCCGGTATTGCCTGCAGCAGTGGCTGGCTGTCGGGCATCTAGCTCATAGAGTGTCTCTTGGCCGCCAGAGTGTCGGACTGAAAACACCTTTTGCATCGCAGCGCCCTTGGTGTTGGCATTGTCGGGGGAACTTTTGCCCTTGTTGCCAGCTTTGGCTCCTTTGCCTGACATGGCGCACTCACTATCTCCTGCCCAATGCCCGGTCTGCCCGCACGCGCTGCACGAAGAGGTTTTCTTCCTCTCCTCTATGGTCTTCCGCGGTGCCCCGCGGTATTTCCTCCCCTGGGTCATCGCCTGCAACTTTTTGCTCGTCACGGTAAGGACCTGCATCAAGCTCTCGACGCTCTCCTCGCCTTGGTCGTCGTCAGGAAGAAGCTCTTCATCGCCGTCGTCTGGCTCCTCGCCGTCGCCGTCGTCGGCCTGGTCGGGGTAGTCGGCGTCCTCTTCCCTGATCGCCTGGAGGGCCGTGTGGTACTCATCCTCGGCACCTTCCTCGCCCGGGGAAACCTCAGCAACATAAGTCCTCCGAAACGGTGGTCCCGAACTCGTTCCACTCGAGCTGGCTCCTCCTTTGTTCATTGGCTTGCCTTTCCCCGGGCCCTTCGGAGGCCTGTCTGTTCCCACCAGGGTGGCCGTGATCACGCCCGCTGTTGTTCATATGGCCCTGGAGGAAGGGGGCCGGCTTATGGTCCGGGTACTGGAGCAGCATGGCATTCTTGACATCGTCGAAGGAGAGGCTCTGGTTGGTCCCCACCAATATCATCCTTTGTTGTTCTGAAGACAGCTTGGCTCTATCGAGAAGTCTAGAGCCCCGGCTCTCGGCGTCATAGGTCAGGCCCACATCTATCCCGATACTCATCAGGGCCTTCTCTGCCCTATGGTAGCGATTCACATAGGTCCTGATCCCTTCGGCCGGCAGCCGGCCGATCGTCTCATAGTCGGAAAGGTACTTCCTCTTGAGGTAGATCTCCTTAGCCTGAAGTGGCCCACGAAGCTGGTTCAAAAGAAAGGTCACACCGTCCTTGCTGTTGAGCTTCTTGATGTCGATGTGTTCCAGCTCCTCTTCGGCCTCTCCGGTCAGGCTGCAATACAAGGCCAAAGCAGACTCGGCCTCGGACATATACGGCTTGACCTGGATCTGCCATATACTCACCTTGCGCTCGAACTTCGTGAAAGCTCGAAGGTCGTCCTTGGCATAGGTCCACTTTGGAGGTGGTGGTGGGGCTCCGCCGCGCCACTTAATGCCGCGCTCGGGCCCCTTCTTGCTATTCCAGGAATCTGTGTCGGAGTGGCTCTTGTTGCGAAGGGCCTGGCGTAGGCCGCGCAACACGCTCGAATCACCCACAGGTTGCCTGTCTTCCTCAGCATCGGTCTGGGCAGCCTGAGGTGTGCGAAGTGATTGGGCTCTCTGTGCTCTCCGTTGCCTGCGACTCAGATAGTCGTTGGCCCTGGCCTCGCTCTTCCCGGTCACGGAGCTGGCAGAGCTGGGCGTCACCACGGGGTCGTTGGTCGGCGCCTCGCTCTCGGCTCTGCCTTCGTCTCCATCTCCACTGTCAGAAGGATCGCCAGGGTGCCGCCGTTGAGTTCCACGTCCTTTTCCCCGCCTTAGCGGCGAGACCGAAGACACCGAAGAACTCGGAGAAGCGGCAGCACTCCCAGTCCTGTGCGGTCTGTAAGTCCACACTCCTTGCTCAGTCTCAAGTGTCGCCGGCTGGTTGGCATCATACAGCTCACTGGAACCACACTGAAGGCAAAACCAGTTGTCACGCCAACGATCCCAAGCACAATCGGTACTAGCACACTGCTTGCACACCCACAGCTCTTCGTACTCAGGGTAGTAGGTAGGGTGTTGTGGTGGTTGAGGAACACGTTGGAACTGTGGAAACCGTGGAAATGCCCGGTCACGAGCAGGGCCTCGAAGAGCAGCATCTGGAAGACCATTGGGAACATGAGGCTGGCCTTGCGCATGCATGTCCTGTCCAGGAAGCTCTCCGGTCGATGCACCCCGATGCTGCCTCATTTCACTGGCTTGCAGGCTAAAGAAATCATCGCCGAGCCAGGTATCAAGGTCAGGGACATCGTTCTCACCAGGAGGTGGCGCAAGCACAGGCCTCGAAGCCATAGCGCCCCAACTGCAGGCCTTCTCCCCAGATCGACAGCTCCGCTGCCAACTTGAGGCAGTGATGCTGGGCTTCTGAAGGGCTTCACTGCAGCACGCTCAGCGGAACATCTTTTCGCAGGAGGGCGCTCAACTGCTAAGTTCAGAAAGGACTCAAGGGATCCACTGTACGGCAACGGCAAACGCAAGCGATTGAACACCAAAGCGCTACGGATGCACTAGCAGATAATTCACACCCTCATCTGGAATGCCCGCACACCGGTCTTCTTGTTCTTTTTGCATGGGAAACCTATTTCAATATTGCAACACCACTGGGATACCCGAAATCCAGACACTGTTCTCGTGTGTGCCGCCAAAACCACACGGCCTGCTGCACGCACATGTACTAGCATCTACATTTTTTCTTTGTAGGGTTGAGGTTGGGAAAGATAGTTTCCAAGAAGCGCAATTGGTTGACAGGTTGGGATCGAGACTCAACACTGATGAAATCTGAAATTCTGTCTGCTGTCTGCTCCACTCGCATCGTCGTGAGAATCCTGTCCGACTGATACTCAATGGGAGCGGGGACTTTTGGTGGCACCGCAGCGGATTCGACAGCCGTGCTGTCAATGCCCCTGAGATTACAAAAGCCCGGGGGCTTAAAGCGCAAAAGCGCAAAGCGACAGAGATATCGGATTCGTACTTTGACATCCAGTGAGACCTGCCGCCTGCAAACTTCAACATCCCCTCCCAGTAGTGTTTTCTCCTATGCCACTTTCTGTGAATTAGTCCCGAGCCCAGCGCCTGTACTTGAAAGCACGACTCCAGATTAAGTCCTTTGAGCCTCCTGGATCTCGCACCTTACGGGAGCTCCGCTCATATTGCATGCGACGCAGCGTCCAGTGGCCTGCACAGAGCTGGCTTGTACAGCACACACTCCTCTAGCTTTCGACCGGCATCTACAGTCCGCATGTGCGGCGCACGTGAGGGACAAGAGGTGCGGCATCTCCTCAGAGTGCCAAGGGAATCAACCTCCTGCCCAGGATGGCAGAATGCGCAACTAAGCCAGCAACCCATCTCTCATCAGTGAAACCCTGCAGGACGTCCAAGTCAAGAAAAAATCCTTGCGAAGAGATAGGCCGTGTCCTTCACAGACTCCAGCATCACCCACTCGTCCTCACGCACACGCGATTCTCCTGCTTCCCCCCTGCTTCGGCCTTGCCCACCTCCTCCGCGTCCGGCAAAGCATCGGGAGCACGAGCAGTTTGCGGCAGCGCGTCCACCTCCCTCCTCCTCTCTGTCCCTGCCCCGAGGAGTCTGCAAGATGAGGGCCAAGTAAAAACTTCAACATCAGCCTTGAACCTCGTGCAGCTCGTGCCGCTCCTGCAGCTCTTGCCGTGGCGAGGGGGAGGTCTCCTGTGCATCCTGCAGAAGACGGAAGTCACATGGAGGCTGCTTTGGGCCCTGGCCCTGGCCTTGGCCCAGGCCTCCCAGGTCTCACGCGCCTCTGCGAAAGACGCTCGACCGCAGCCGCTCGACTCTCAGAGCTCCCGCTGCCTCCGAGCTGGGGCTGGGGGAGTCCGAGTCGGCGAGTTTGGCACCGGCAAGCAACAAGGAGGCCGCTGCCAGCTCAAAGAGCGGCATATCTCTGTCCAAGCCCCACCGGCCGCTGTTTGCTGCGTTGGAGCCAACTGCGGAAGATGAGACATGCCATGCGAAGTGCCGCAAAAGTTGGGAGGGCTGGGCAAAATCGGCGAGTCACCGCTTTTCCTCTGAGACGCACCGGGCCGTGCTCAGCACGTACCCAGTTGCGGGCGAGGCTCCCTGAGAAGCCGCGAGGAAAGGCGTTGCAAGGGAGCTGGGCACCTGGGCCCGGGCCCCCTCCGAGGAGCCCGAGGTCTTTCTGTCACATCCTGTACGACCCTTGCGACCCTTTCAGCCCCTACCCATGTTGTGTACCTGCCGATGCTCCCGCCGCACGCCCCTGCCACGAATGTCTGCACTTTGAGTTGTCGCTACTGCCCACAGAGCACAGCGTGTCACGGCCGAACACAGAGATTGTGATCTACTCCTGCGAGTAAGGCTGTCGCCCTCTCTGTTTCCTTCTCCGTTTCTCTCCGTTTCTCTCTGTCTCTCTATCTCTGTCTTTCTCTCTGTCTCTCTCTCTCTCTCTCTCTCTCTCTCTCTCTCTCTCTCTGTCGTAATCTTGCTATGCTTACTCATGTCTTCCTCCTTGTCGTCCACTTCCTATCACTGCTCTTCTTAACTCTGACGTTATTCTCTCACCTATCCCTTCTTCCACACAGTCACAAAACAGAAAGAGCAGGCGGACCCCCGGCCCATTCACAGGAGGTCGATCTATCACTTCTTCATCTTTCGCTGGCCCTCTATTGGCGAGGTGTTCACCCTCCCGTTGGGGGGAAGGATTTTCTCCTGGAGGCTCGGCTGTAGGAAACAGAGCAAGCGACGTGAGTGGTTGTTCCTGGTATTCATAACGCCCCCCACAACTCGCATTTTCAAGTAACCACATCCACTGCTCCCCCAGGAATTGCACTTACTTATGGCAGCTATTCTCAAACACTGCTGTAAGGAAGTGTTGCCCCTTTGTCGGCAGACTCTGTGGCTGCGACTCGACTGCAACACTCCGAGGGCCGGGCCAAGGTTAGCACAGGTCAGTAATCCCCCGCAGACGTATGCTAGATACTCCTCCTCCTCCGAAGGCAAATAACTGACAAGGGCCGATCTTATACTCGCCCCTCAGCACTACAGCTGGTACTACACTAGCGGAAGGATGCAGAAATTTCCGCTTCCAGGAACTGAGTTGTCGCTCTCAGGTCGCCTTCTCTTCCAAAAGGCACCCGGCTTCCACGCGCCCCTATGGCACGATTCGACTTTCAACAGCATTCAAAAACATGCAGTAATTTGCCGCCCCTGTTTCAAAACAGCCTGAGGGCACCCGCAGGACCGCCAACGGTTTCTTTCATGGTCGCCCCGAAACCCCCCTCCCACGAAGCAGTCCATCCCCACGTTAGCAGGGGTTTCCCACTTCGCAGAAACAGGAGCGCGCCCGTGCACGAGACCACTCGAAGGCCGTTGCCTCTCCGTGTCTGCGCGCCGGCGTGCTTGCATCGAATTGCAATCACACTTCCTGTGATCTGCTTGCATGTGGCTTTCTTGACCAGGCGAACTCACCCCCAGTTTGGTCACGGTTCTCCACCGTCTTAGCCCCGGCTTCAGCTTGCCGTCACCCCGTCCGTGTTGTTGCACGCCCCCTATGGCGCAGAAGTGTTCGCGAGGATGAGGAGGAGCCGGGTTTCACTTGTCTGGCAACGGCTTCGGCATTGGCTCACAGGGGGGCGGCCCCCATTTCCCGAGAATTGAGCCAAAATTCTCCCCCCGCTCTCTCTCTCTCTCTCTCTTTCTTTCCCCAGGCTTGAGGGCATGCCCCCGCGGCGGGAGCAGCCCGTCTCTCTCTCTCTCTCTCTCTCTCTCTCTGAAGCCATCAGATACTGCAGGCTGCAGGCTGCGCTCGCAAGCTCGTGCAAACTTCTGACCGGGACTTCCAAGCGGCCAGAGGCCAGAGTGGCCAGAGTGGCCAGACGCCCGAGCGGACGGGCGAGTGAGACAGGCCGGTCGAGGCCGGTCCAAGAGCTCTCACCGCGCAGCAGGAAAGGGCAACCCGTGGCGGCCAGCGTGCCTCTGCAAAGGCACGGCTGTGGCACAGCTAAGGCACGGCAAAGGCATGTCACCGGAGCACAAGAGCCACGCTGCAAGTAGTCTTCGATTTTTCGCCCGTCACGAAACTCTGCTCAAAGCAGATCTGGAGCGCGAAACAGTCGTAGGCCGAATGCCAAAGCCCCGAGCGCAGCGCGAGGCTGAGCGGTGCTCTAAGCCCGCGCTCGGAGCTGCACCGGACGCTTGCAGAGCCGACGGCGACGGCTTTGAAAGGGGCTTCGCTCTCAGTCGGGTATATGAGAGAAGTCCATCCGTCTCCAGAGCACGATGCGGCCCAGCCTGCTACGGCGGCGAAGGGCACCGAAGGCACGCAAGCTGCTCGCAAGCTGCCACTTAACACATCCGAGTTTGCAGCGAGTCGGCACTGGCCAGCAAAGTGTCCTGCCGTCACAGCAAGTTTTCGGAGCCGAATCGGTCTCTGAGGAAGCGGCCTGCATGTTCACAGACACAGCCACCACAGGAACCTCACAGAGAGCGCCATCATTGCCGATGTGCCAGGAAACGGGCTCTCCTGATGGTGCTTCAGGGGCTGCATCTTGTAGTTGGAACCTTTCCCCAAGGGGTAGATGTGGACCTCACACTTCGGTCTCGGTCTCTCTCTCGCTCTCTCTCTCTCTCTCTCTCGCTCTCTCTCTCTCCCCTTTCTCTCAGCACAGGGCGTCTTTATTCTCGGAACCTGAGATCAGGTAGCCTGACAGAAGCACGAGGCATGGCTTTTGAGCAATACGGCAAGCCGCCCCGGCGGCCTGGGCCAGACGGAGAATAACAGTTCTTCAGTGGCAGAAGCTCATGCCTCGACAGAGGCAGCCCGCATCCCTCACCCTCCCCTCACCACCCTGGCCCTGGCCCTTCTCCGCTTGTGGGCTCCCTGCGCCACCCGGACCCGATGTCTCACCGCGAGGTTGTTCAGGACCTGCGCCAGGAGCTCCCAGAAGCAGGGCCAGGGCCGCCCGGCACCGCCAGCCGGGGTCCCGCCGGGGTCCCGCCGGGTCCCGCCGGCGTCCCGCAACCGGGGTCCCGACCCCACTCGGCGGGCCATAGGTGCAGTCAATGATGGTCGCAGAGCAGTCCGAGGTGTTCACCAACAGGCACGGCCTCTGGCCCACGGCCCCCGGACCGGAACCCCGTCTTGCAGTCTTCCCCGCACACTCGGATTCAATAAACCTGATCTTCAAACTCAGTGCCCCAACGGCTGCCCACCGGATGCTGGCACGAAGGTGATGCACGTCACACCTGACTTTCCCAAGATTCATCCCCTTCCACACGGCTCACCGATGCCCCTCTGTCATGCACCTCCTCGTGCAAGGTTTACCTGACCAAGAGCGCTTCAGCAACGTCCACCGTTCCGACTTGTTGCAGATGATCTCCACTGACCTTGAACTTGAATTTCAGCGTGTTGGCATCCGAAGCCTGTTTGCACATGCAACGCAAGAGTGGTTCGCGAGTCCGCTTCCGGCCCGGCGCCTCCAGCACATGGATACTGCCACTTTTCGTGCCTGGCCATGGCCAAGCAAAAAGACACAGCTGAGCCTCGCTTTAGCGGCGCCGACCTGCGAGAAGGAAGAGGCCCGTGTCGTCGAACTTCAGCGCCCGGACCTCGGTCTCCACCTGACAGTTGACACAGTGCACTTGGCTCTTAAAGCAGCAAGATTCCTCCGGCTCCCACCTTGAGCTTCTGCAGGACCATCCCGTTCTGCACCTAAGAAGAGCAGAAGAGCTGAAGAGGACTTCGAGGAGTTGGGAGCTCCGCCGAGAGCCCAACATTCACCAGCCGGAGAACTGCGTTGGAATTGGCTGCGACGAAAACCTTCCCACTCCCACTCAAGACCTCTCCTAACAGCTAACAGAAACCGCTCGGACCGAACCTGCGGGTTGAAGGGAAGGAAAGCGGCTACGGGCACTGGCCTCGTGAAAGGAAGACTCTGGTGCATTGCAGATTTGGAGCAAATTGGTCGCAGACGAGCTGTCCGTGAAGACTTTGAGCATCTCCCCACTGTCGATGCTCCAGAACCTCACTGACCTGAGTGGAGGCCGCGTCTCGCACCAAGCTCGGCGGACAGCTCGGGGAGCTCCCCGGTTGGGAGCAGCGCTTGTCGATGGAGGTGGTGACCAGCTGATCTTCCAGCAAATTGAAGAAGATGCTGGTGATGGCACCTGGCAGTTTGTCGCTGCGCGCTGCAGCGCCGCCGCGTCTCGTCGTATAGAGTCATCCTTTCTCGGCTCCCTGCGAGAGTGGCCCACGAGTCTGGAGTGCACGGCGATGTTCGAATGGTCCTCGGAGGCCAAAAAGCCCAAGGCCGGGCGCTGCTCCCTCTTCCCTCTCGGCTCGTGGCGGCGGGAGGCGAGGAGTAAGCGCCTTCTTCCGGAGCAAAGTCCTGGTCCAGCATGGCCTTGATGAGAGAGGAATGGCGGAACAGCTCAGCTCACAGCTTCCACAGCTTCGGCTCCGGACGATCTCCATCTCAGTGCGGTAGCAGCGGTACACCACCACGGTCCCGTCCTGTTCTGGTGTTCTCTTCGACGCGGCGACTCGCAAAACGACTCTGCAAGTGGATGCCGCCTTGGAGGCGGTGGCCAGCAGAACATAAGCCTCCGCATTGGTGCCGGGGGGGGGGGCGCTCTGGTTCCATTCCTGACAAGCGCCCAAGCGCCCAAGAAGCGCCCACCTTGTGCAGCCTCTCTTGGCCGAAGCAGATGCATGTCACGGCCTGAGGAAATCTCTCTATTCCTCAAGCCGCTCCCTTTTCCCGGGCTCTTTTCACCCCCGACTTGGCCCTGGGCCGAGTCCGAATCTTGCAGCTCCTGACGCAGCCAGGAAAGGGCTCTGGCTGAAGCCGAAGCCGAAGCCATTTCCCGACTTTGGCTTCGCCAGCAAAGTTGGGTTCTTGGTTTCTTAATTTCTAGTCTTGGAGTTCTGCGGAGCTTACGCAGGTTGTTTATCCTGTGAAAGAGTGAATGCTATGCCGATGCGAGACAGTCGACAGGGCCTCAACGCTTGATGTGGCCTGGTGGGAGGTTTCTGCTTGAAGTCCTGGAGTCGTTTGGGCTCCAATACTATTCAACCCCGAGCACATTTTTACTCGGGGGACTTGATCCCAAGCATCAGCAGGCCATTCATGGAAGCCTCACCGAGCAGCTCAAGCTGTCAGGGTGGACATATCCAGGTTGCCCCGAAAGAACTGTCACCTCGAGCTGAGGGCCACTCTCCGGCGAGAATCTCTGCGGCTCTGCCTGCTTCTTGGCCCTTTGCGACTGCGTTGTGCCGCCGACGCTCCGAACGGCACTCGTCGCTTTCACGGGGCTGCCGGGCCGGCGGGGCCAAAGGGGCCGGCGTTTCGTATCTCCTTCTCGGCCCGCGCTTTCACGCGCTTGGATGGCTGAAAGAAATTCCCTGAGTTGAACTCCTGACCCGCGAAGCGACGCAAAACGATGCCAAGCCGATGCCCTCGCATAAGTACTGACAGAGAGCTGAAGACCGGAGCTTCAAAGCTCGGACTCCACTGTCGTCGTGAACCTCTTCTTGAAGCACGCTCAAACAAGAAATGTGTTATACGTTGCAGAAGGTCCAAAAGGGACCTACACCCGCTCGCCCGTTTCGCGAGCGGAGCTGCATCCAACCAGGCTGGCGACATGCTGTGGAGAGTCCAAATCTAGATTCTCCTATGGAAACCTTGTCGCGACTTCTCCTTCCTCTAAGTGATAAGCTTTCCGGCGCGATGTCCATATGCTAATCACAGGCCTGGGCTTGCTCAGAAAACGACTTATGTGGCAGGCTTTAGTTGCAACTGCATTTACGGCAGTTCGTGGATGGAGAATGGAGATGAGCGCGCTCGGAAAGACAGGAAGCTGAAGACTTCTGCTTTTCAAATATCACTGTTGAGCCCCCATCGTGCCTGAACCGGACGCAGGTCCACGTTGGGGTCGCCTTCTTTTCGTGCCTTCACCATGGAAAATGCAAGGTGGAGAACCAGCTACGGTCTGCCTCTCCAACATCAGCGGTTTCCCTACATATTCCGATGAAGAACTGCCCCAGCAACCCTTCGAGTTCATCTCATCGCAACGTCGGCAAGTCGTGCCTGCTTCATGGCCTTCGTTCCCTTCAAGGAGGGCCTGCGAATGCCAAGAAGAATTTTGCTCCGCTGCTGAGCTCGGCTGCGCTCGGCTCCTGAGGACTCCCTGACCCTTGGCCCGCTCTCCACCGAACCAACTCTTCACGCTGTCGATGGCGCTGGAAATCGCACCTCAGCTGCGAGGGAGCGAGAGCCTGGGTCGACTCTTCTCGCTCGGCTGCTCGGCTCTTCTCGCTTGGTTCCAAGCTTCGTTTGCCGTCTGGAGAGATTGGCTCCTGCGGAGAGCCGCAGGCCAGAGGCGACCGCCACGGCCAGTTCGAAACATGTGACAGCTCTGTTGGCCAAATGTCTACTGTGGCCTCTAGACTCTCTGACTCTCTCACTCTCTGAGTCTCTGTCTCCCTCTCTCTCCCGCCCAAACAGCGCCTGACTGTCGAGCATCTCCTGAAAGCGGTTGTGCGATATCAGAGAGCGGCGGTTTTCAGCGGTGCCTAAGGCAGAGCCTCGCTGTTCAAGGCAAACTGCACGGCATCCATGAGCTTGGAGCTTTCCATCGCAGCTCCTCGAAAACACCCGGGCGCATCTCGGAAGCGTGCAACACAGTCGTCTCCGTCGTCTCCTTCGTTTCGTACCGCAGCATCTTTGGCGGCAGCAACATCCACCTCACAAAGCACAGACTCACGCCCTCTCTTGCTCAGCACCTGGTCGGAGCCTGAATGGGATCACCTTTGTCCACATTGTACCTCAACGAATTTGCCACGGGAGTTGATACAACAAAAAAGCACGCTGAGGCGCACTTGTTGCCGAAAAGCAGGGGCCTTGCACCCGCTGCATGCACCTGTCAGGACCCCAAACGACTGCTCTTCTTAGGATTGCCAAAGCCCCGACCTCTTGTGTCAGAGCGAGAGCATGCTCTAAGGACTCCCTTTTCGACCTTTGCACACGCACTGCCTTGCACTGACTTGAGGCACTCACATCTCGGAGTTTTGGAGCACTGGTTGCCAGGACGTCGGCAAGTCATAAACGATGAAGACCCACGTGGAGCGGGCAAAGCGCTCCTTGACCAAATGTGCTGCCTCGGACTTGGCACAACTTGCAACTTTGCACAATTTCCGGTGATCTTTACATCAGCTTCTGCATGCTGGCGAGGAACACGTGAATTGCCGGAGCAGTCCAACATCTTCACGGGCTTGTCTCCCACCTGCCAAAGGTGCGAGAAGCTTCTTTCATGGTGCCCGGATATCCATCTACCGATCTTCTGTCTATCTCCAGCATACTATCCCAGCTACCCATGTGCAGGAAATCCCTTGTCCCAGGCCGGTACAAACGTGACAAGATGCATTGTTGGCGGGTCTTCGCGATAAATCTTGGATTTATGTTTCTTAGCCTCTGGAAATCTTAGACTGGAACTCGGCTAACAAATGCTGCCTGCGCTGGGAATGCTAATTTATAGCGTTGGAACAGGTGATGTTCCCGCTGCTGATTTCAACAAATGCTCTGCGATGCTCTGCGTTTCCAGTTTGCAGTCCTTCGCCTACGCGCATTACAAACAAGCCAAACCTTCCGCATTCCGAAAATTGGGGGTAATCCGCGTGTTTCGCGCCTCAAGCTGTCAGGTGCGAAAGCAACATAACCTCGCCATAATGGCCATTGGAAACCTACAGGTTTAAACCTGCACACATCCCTTCCATAAATAGTCCTGCATGCTGCATGCTCCTCGACTGAGGACAGACTTTCTTAAACCTCGTGCTGGGACAACTCCGAGAGCATCAACACCCAAACAAATGACGAGTGCTTGGGTTGTGCATATGTGATGGAGACGATCCTTTTGGGAGGGAGGGGGTATATGCAGGACCCGGCACCAGGCAGCTGCCTCGATTTCACTCAATGACAAGATGGGACAAGAGGAGCAAGACTCATAGAAACAGGATGACCTGTCAGGATTACAGAACCGAGCAGGATACCCCCCCACGGGAACCAAAACGCTCACATCGGCAGCCTGTGCCGCCTTTATGGTGATGATGAGATTCTCCTAATATTACCCGCAGTTATCACAGAGCTTGACACCCAATCCAGTCTATTGAGCAAGGCCTGAATCTGGTGGTGCGCCATGAAATTCGACTTCTGCTCGTTGAACTTCGGCAACTGCTGTGGGTCCTCGGAGGGATGCTCCGTGACAAGACGGAAAGAGATGGGGCAGCTTGGGCGCAGACGTGCTCGGCGATGAGAGTCTCCAACCTGCGAGCACGCAAAGCCCGCAAGGCTTAAGGCTCAAACCACCCGAGGCCCTGGCAAACACGTCTTGCCGGAGGACTGCGCCCCCGCCAATTGGATGAAGACGTTCCGCTGACTGCCGGCCTGTCGCCTGCAGCACTTCAACGAAGCAAGGCGACGCGACGCCCAAGGCGACTGCCCTGCACCTGGGCGGCCCGGGCGTCGCCTTCGCCTTGGGCTGGGCACCCGCAGCACTCGGCAAGCCGGCGACGGACCTGTCGGAGCTGAGGAGAGCGGAGCTTCGATGTGCTTCGACGTGGACGTCTTGCACGTCTTGGGAGCTCGCTGCATGGCCGTGCTCTTCAGCAAGTTCTGATACCGACCTTCGCTCCCAGTCAGCTCCAAGGCAGAAGCCTTTCCCCCCTCAGGCCCTGGCTTTCCGCATCCTGGAGTTGCTCCTGTCAGCGTTCCGACCCGGACGGGACGGTTCGCCGATTTCTTCACTTTCAACTCGCAACGGTGCCGTCCTGCTGCTTTGAGGAGGCCTCCTTCATGGACACCAGCTCCTCTTTGACCTGAGCATGGGCCCTGGCCGTGCCACCAAAGACGACTCCCCGGCTGCACCTGGGAGATCTCCGAGGTCTTCTCGGACAACGCCTGCTCCTGAGCCCGGGGGCGGCCCGGGAGCCCCGAGGTCACTGCGATCACGCGGTGAATCGCTCCGAGCTCCCCGGCGAGCTGCTTCAGGCCTCAGAAGAGAAGAACGCAACAGCTCTGCAGGGGACTGGCCCCGCCAAGGATTGCAAGGTCTTCACAGTCATCTGATCATCTTCATTCTCCAAATAAAGTCAACTTACCATCACCACAATTATCACCATCGCGTCTTGGTCACGAATCATGACCGCGGTCTTCGTTGTCGAGAAGCATCAGCATCAACCACACGCGCAGGAACATCGTCACGATCACCGCAAACGGCAGCAGCAAAAGCACCGGTGGCGGCGGCTGTTGCGACTGTGTAATGCTGAACGTCATCAACGACATGGGGCTGTTTTCATGGCGCCTTCGATTGTCATCTTACAATCATCTTGATCAACATCGGCAGGGCCCTGGGCCCTGGCTTTCCGTCTCGACGACCATCTTGGAGGTGTCGGCTGCCAGCTTCGCCGCCTCCTCGGCCGAGGCCCGGACCTGCTTTTGAATTCTAAGCTTCGCCCATGGGGCACAGAAACCGTCAACAGACAAAGCAAACTAAAAACATCACATGCATCTGAATGAACAAAGGCACTCAAAAAGCTCAAGACTGCATGTGAACATGCATGCGACCGCTCCCCACGGGACGAGCAGTCGCAAGATATGGGACGACGTCAGCCTATCAGAACTGACAGAACTGCCGTCATCGCAACCAGAGCAGGGTCCCAGAGGCGCACATACTCACAGTTGAAATGTTCAACAAAACCACAATGCCTACTAGTATTTGGCAACGATTCGACTGGTATCATCCTGGACAGTATGGTCGAAGAAACGGATCACAAAGCAACTGACCTGGACCCTGAACCCGCCTCCTAAACCCAATCCCATGTCAAGCTACGTGGGAATCAGCAGCAGGTTCTTGGGTGGCTTCATCTTGTCTCGGTGCTGTAGTCTGTGTGGAAGCTGCCGATGTGGACTCCAGAATGGCCGTGATGATCTCATCTTGCGCCCGGAGTTTCACTGTGGTAGCCGTCGGACTCCAATTGTGCCCAATGTCTGCGAGCATCGTCTGTTTCTTCCTGCCCCAACGTATGCGATAATTAATTGATCCCTTGCAGATCCAGGTCGAGGTATCATGCTGGTTGCTGGCGGTCGTGTAAGCCCTGCTCGGTGGAGGGTTTTTTTGAAAGGTTTGGCGGCCAGGTTCTCTTTAAAAGGTTTGGCCGTATATGGGTTCGTTTGTGCGTCAAGCTATTGGGGGGGATTCTAGTTTTCGGGGTTTGTTTGTGCGTCAAGCTGTAGGGGGCTGCGCCCCCCCAAAACCCCCGCTGTTTTTGAAACCCACCCTGCATAAGATGTGTTTTTTGAAACAGCGCCACTCGCCCTGCGAAAACTGTCTTTGCAAATGGGAAGCCTGTCCCGGGCGTGCGAGAGTGCCAAGCTTGCTTGACAGCATATATGAACTTTTGTGTAAACCCAACCATGCAAGCATCCCGTGATTGCAAATGGGGCGGCCCCCCGCACAAACAAACCCCGAACGATAGAATTCCCCAAGAGCTTGACGCAAGAACAAGCCGCGACCACTAGAATCCCCCGATAGCTTGACGCACAAGCAACCCTGAAAACTAGACTCCCCCTCCATTTGCCCCCCGCATTTGTTGTCACGCTCGCACGGCTGGTTTTCAACACAATCATATGCGACGGGGGGGTTTAAAGTTTGAGGCGGGCAGCCAATCAGGATGCTCGCATGAGTGGTTTTAAGCAACGCATATATGCTGTCAAGCACGCTTGGCACTCTCGCAACGCCCGGGACAAGCTTCCCATTTGCAAACGCACTTGTCGCAGGGCGAGTGGTGTTGTTTCAAATAGACACATACTAGTACGCAGGGTGGGTTTCAAAAACCACGTCTATGCTGTCACGCAAGCCTTAAAACAGCGGGGTGGTGGGGGGGGCGCAGCCCCCCCATTTGCAATCATGATGCTCGCTTGGTTGGTTGAAAAAGCGCATATGTGCCGTCAAGCAAGCGTGCCACTCTCGCACGCCCGGTCCAGGTTTCCCATTTGCAAGCACACTTTTCACAAGGTGAAGGGTGTTGCTTCTAAAAGACCCCTTTGAAACATCGCAGGTTTCCAAAAAAAAAATGGATTCCTATGCTGTCATGCAACCTTGCGCACGACTTAAAACAGCGGGGGCCCCCAATTGCAATCACGATGCTCACAAGGGGGTTTACAACAAACCATATGCGGCGGGAGGGTTTAAGGTTTTAAACAAAACGCATATATGCTGTCAAGCACGCTTGGCACTCTCGCACCCCCAGGACAGGCTTCCCATTTGTTCAGGAAAACACATATTATGCAAGGTAGGTTTCAAAAACACGTCTATGCTGTCACGCAAGCTTGCAGACGGCGTAAACCAGCGGGTGGTTGGGGGGCTGCCAGAACAAGACCACGGGAAGCACCGGACCGAGGGACCGGTGGACCGCAGGACCAGCAGACCACGGACCCAGCGGACCAGAGGACCACCTCTCAGCCAAACCTTCTCAAGGACAGCCTATAGCCAAACCTTGAAAAGAAAAAACATGGCCCGCCCCGCGTTACGTCTCATTGTCCGGGATGTCGTAGATCTTGATGTCGTTCCGGTTCAGTTTGACCCATCACCGATGGTGTCGTGCAGCATCCCGAGGTCGGAGTCGTAGCCATGGCCCGATATGAAGTATGTGGAGTACATGTAAGCAACGACTGCGGGGCCGGTTCTCACGGGTAGATACTGGAAACCCGACGATTGTTCCTCGGCAAGCCCCGCCAGCTCAACCTTGACTGATCCGGCATCAAACACCTGTGCTCCAGCAGATCTCTGGGAAGTGTTGATACTTTCGGGGCTTGCAGAGCCCATGGTCGCATCAAGGAGCTTCAATGATCGGCATGGGGTTGCCTCCCGCATCATCACTGTGTTGAAGCAACTCAAACGTTGGTTCTAGACATGTGACTTGAAAATTATGCTCGTCAGGGGAAGTGTAATGACCGCAGAAGTATAGCTATTGCAGCCTGATAGTCAGCGCCGGGAGTTCGCCGCACAGCCTCTAGATAAACGTCGCGCGTGTTGCATGGCCGAGCGAGCTAACTCAGTGCTGCCTGCTTGCAGGGGATGCACCACTTGAAACTGGATCAGCGCCAGTTCCATCCTCGATTACCGCTCCAACCACCGTTCCGCGAGGACCAGCTCCACCAAGACCAACCGTCGTCGTTCCAGACCCAATTGCTGCGATAGGTTGCGCGCTTGGGGACGATGCTAAGCCTGGTGCCCATGGATCTCTACATTGTTCGGCCAATGTTGCTGTACCGTCATCAAGAATCAAATCCAAATCTTCCAAAGCACTCAATACGCCGTTGAACCATGAGCATCAGGGTGCACCTAACCTTTTGCGCTCACGCGGCTTGAAAGTGGTCGCAGCTGCGTACTGGTTGCCTCGACTGGAAGATCCTGCGTTGTCTTAGATGTGTCAGGGATTCAGATTCGATGTACCGGAACTTTTAGTGTGGATTGGCTTTGAAAGCCACCCCAGCATTGTGCGAGACCTTGACTGTTAGTAAGCCAGTCGACTAATATCACATCCTGATGTTGATGGTGCTTGTGTCGATAGAGAAGTGGATGTTCCACCTCCCGCATACGGGGGAGGATAGCAACCTCTCCAGCGAGCACGATTTAACCCTTGCGCCCAAGACACAAAGACCGTGAAGGGTAATAGTGTCGCGAGCTGGCAAAATCTATTGGGAATCTCAGATGGCCGCTAGACGGTAGGATCAAGAAATAGCACTGGAACTGATGTGCAGCGGAGCGTATCCCACGAAAGCTTACGGTAATGGTGGACAACGGACCCGACTCGAAATAAAATATCCGGAGATTGGCAGATGATTAGTGGGTTCGAGGTTTAGGCTTTTGGAGTTTAGGGTTTACGGGTTTAGGGTTCATGAGAAACATCGGATTGGCCTGTGTTGATCTCGCTCCCGGCGTCCATGACTGATACAATCGCTAATCTTCTCTCGTATCGGTTTCAATTCAAGTCAGAATCAGCAGATGACCATGAGCGCACGGCGCGAGCGGATTTAGTCTTTTCACTCAGCGAGGCACAAGGCACGAAAGTGCTTCAGCGCTTGGATCTAGCTCTACATTAAAGATGGAGCTTTCAAGGGTCTCTGATCTTTACACGACTTTAAAAACCCTTCCAGCCTAACGCACGAACCTTGAGCCTGGATCTTGCACGGCATGACTGTCACCACCGTAGCCAGCAAGACTCCAGGGACTGTACCCTGCACTCCAATCTCTCGAGATCCAGTGCTCTGAGCTGGAGATGTCTGCAAGCGCATTGAGCGCGCAGGTGCTGACATGAATCGTGGATCCGGTGACCGAGGGTTTGTGACCGACCTTACTGGAGTCATCAAGCGATCGGGTGCAGGTGATGCTGGATTGGACTGCACACGCGGGGATCCCAATGCAACCTGCCCAGGCCTTCGAACCCTAGTCCTATCTTCACCCCATGCTGGCATCGGCGGCACATCTGATGGACGTGGCTTTCGTTCAGGTGTGTGATGGGATGTCGAGCTGGAGCTTCCAAGCTGTGCATGGAGCTCTTGCTCAACTGCCTCCTGGAGCCTTCTAAGCCTCAATGCCTGACGACCCTGGGAACCAAGAAGCCTTGGTGCAACACAGTTCCTCCAAAAGGCCTTGAGACCCTCCCAAACAGCGAGCGATGCAAGAACTACCAACGTAGCCAATACATACAGCTCTGCATCTGACTTGAGACCTGAATCATCATCCTCTTGAGCCTGAGCAGGGACGACACTCAACAGAATCACGAGCGCAATGTGAGCTCGCCGCGAAGCTACATCAGCTGGGAAACCCTGCGAATGTGCTGTGTGATCCAAGAGCGACCACAAGTTTGCAAGCTCACGGATACGAGGTGATGCCAGAGGTTTGGTCAACAAGTCTGCTAGCTGAGAGTCTCCTCTCCGATGCTCTAGCTTGAGATAGCCATCATCGAGCTGCTCACGGAGCCATGTGGCTCTCACCTTGAGGTGCCTAGTCCGAAACGAAGAGCTACCTTGCTGGATAGCTAATGCAGCCGTTGAGTCTGAATAGATGATTCTACTCGAAGGCTTGGCAAAGGCAGCTTCCAGCATCGATTCGATGGAAGTCAGTGACAGCGCCGTTTCCTGCAACGCTACTAACTCGGCCTCCGCCGTTGAGAGAGTTGTGAGCGATTGCCGGGATGACCGCCAGCTGATAGGACAGGATCTAAAATACACACACCATCCAGTTTGGCTCCGACCTCCCTCCGGACTGAAGGAGGCATCCCCAAAACCTGCCAGCTGAGAGCCCGAGGCCAAGTAATACATTGACCAATGGCGTGTGTCAAGCAAGTACGACAGTGTGCGTTGCGCTATCCTGATTGATCTTTCGGGAGCTCTGGTACAGAGGCTGGAGATCAGACTTGAAGCAAAGCTTACGTCTGGTCTTGAACGTTGTGCTACCCAGAGGACCTCACCTGCCCAAGTTTCGGCTTGCAACACCGTTTCCGGTTGAGGATCTGCGTCAGCGGGCAACACTTCGTAGCAAGCATCCTCCCTTGTGACAGGAGTCTTGGCATGACCACTCCAACCATGAAGGCGAGCTACTTCCTCTATGTACCCTTGTTGACAAACACGAAACCCTCCCGGAATGCAAGCTATGTCTAAGCCTACAAACCTGATTGGCTCTTCCGGCGAAGCAATGCACAGTGCAGACGTCTTCCAAACTTTCATCACTGCTTCTGACATGGCCTGTGCCAACCATTTCTTTGCAGCGAAAAGGAAATCGTCAACGTACACGAGAAGATATCCTCGAACCTCCTCGTGATCACTGTCGCCCTCTCTCACCAGAATCAACCAAAGGTTTTCTTCTCCAGCACTTTGCGGAAATCGTGCCGAACCACCCTCTATGTTGACAAGAATCTCCTTCAGCCGAGAATCTCTACACAACGCCCAAAGTCGTGGGGCTTCTCTGAGCCCGTATAAGGCTCTGACCAGAAGCCAAAGCTCTTGATCTTGAGCAAGATTGAGGCGTTTGACTGCCCCGGGTGGAGTTACGACAACCCGAGGCATTGAGCCATCAGTTGGAACCGGGGTGGCCAGGAAAGCGCTCGTAATGTCCAGAATCGCTGCACACCACTCGTTATACGAGGCCTCGGTGAGAACCAACCGCAAAGCATCTGGTGTGCTCCCTGAGGCGTATGCCGCTAAACCTGTCTGTGGCGCGAAGTTGCCACAGCACACGAGGAGCTTTACGTCTGTAAAAGGCATCAGGATGTGCACTAGCTCCTATATCCCACCACCATCCCCGGATCTCCACCAGGACGATAGTAGTGCGAAAGTAGATAGCTAGCGAGC
Source organism: Symbiodinium sp. CCMP2592 (assembly GCA_905221615.1). Taxonomy (NCBI): domain Eukaryota; class Dinophyceae; order Suessiales; family Symbiodiniaceae; genus Symbiodinium; species Symbiodinium sp. CCMP2592. Next base: position 206,384 of record CAJNDT010005928.1, read on the forward strand.
TAGCCGAGCGACGACCAGACGGACAAGCAACACAGCTAGCACGGACGTTCTTTTGTCTGGAGTGGCAACTGTCCCAGGTTGCCTGGAGATAACTGATAGCCTTCGGCTATCTATCCCCAGGGTGGGCAGGGTGGGTACTTCAAAATTACCCCCCCTGATGGGGGACTTTATCCAGAATGGCCACGGTCACACACCGTCGTAGCCATTCCAAGTCACAGCTATCCTGTCTTCGCATGTCAGAGGCAACTCTCCTGCGAGCGACGATAGCGAACGAAACTTCGTTTCTAGCGAAGCTACCTTCGATAGCTTCGAGTAGTAATAGGTAAGCTAGCACACATAGTCGTAACTCGTTCCTCGTCACGAGGTACGTGCACTAGCTCCTATATCCCACCACCATCCCCGGATCTCCACCAGGACGATAGTAGTGCGAAAGTAGATAGCTAGCGAGCTAGCCGAGCGACGACCAGACGGACAAGCAACACAGCTAGCACGGACGTTCTTTTGTCTGGAGTGGCAACTATCCCAGGTTGCCTGGAGATAACTGATAGCCTTCGGCTATCTATCCCCACGCATCGCCACTCAGGCTACCAGGGATCTAGCTTTCTGGCCTTACGGCTAAACTTGGACACCCTATCCGGGGTCCCTCGCTTTCGCGTGCCTAGCTCCTGGTAGAAGCTATCTGCATGCGCGAGTAGCCGGCCCAGAACACGCCACTGGAATTCCTCGCCTTTCAGATCTATCCTCTGAGAGGGATCGAATTCCTTGAACTCCTCGTTTGTGAGGTCATCCGCTAGCTGGTTGATGTCTCTCCGTATCCACTGGAGCTGTAGCTCACAGTTTTTCTGGGATAGCTCTTCTGCTATCTCCATTAAAACTAGCATGGAGGGATACTTGGTCGTCATAGCCTTCTTCACAAGTGCCTCATTGGACTTGTTATCCGTATAGCCGCGGATGGCCACTCGCGAGGTCTTCCTATCCTCGCCCTCGGGGACCCAGAGACGTATCCCCACGAGGGTCGCTAGCAGTTCTAGCGCAGCTATCACTTTCTTGGGGTCGCCTTTGGCAAAGGCCCACGGAGCCCAGGCCCTATCCACTTCTAAGGAAAACCAGGGACCTGGCTTCCCTCCGGAAATCTCCAGGAAGCCACCTATCCAGGCCCTATCGGACTCAGCTTTAGCATCCGTGAAAAAGCTCAGTGGAGGTAGCCCGGCGTAGAGAGTCACGGGACGCTGTAGCCTCTCTCCTTGGTCAAGCTTGTCGGCTAGCCACCGCATCAGCACCCGGAGCATCGTCGGGATGATGAGGTAGCCGGACTTCCCTTGAATGGCTGCGCTCCACGCGTGGAGCGGCCCCAAGAAGGGCCTCTGCCAATCCAAGGCTATCGCAGCAAAGCCTAGCCGACCTAGCCCCTGCTGCATCTCCTTGGCCGTGACTTTGCCGAAGGTCACCTTGTCGTTTAGCCACGCCGATAGCCAGGACGCCCGCTTCTTGGACATCCCTAGCCTGTAGGAGGAGTACTCTGTCTCCATTCCCAGCCACTCCACCCTATAGCCACCACGAGTCTTCGCCCATTTGAAAGGATATCCCAGAACAGAGAGGAAAAGGTAGCTCAACGGGATACCCTTCCTCCCCTCCGTTCCTATCCCCAGGGCCTCGAGGTCATCGGCATATAGAAGGAGGTCGATGGGATAGCCGGGGCCCAACAGATGATGGGTTGCCCGTAGCCCACATGCGGCTATCCGGGTCCACCAGTAGCTAGCCGGCGAGAGTCCGAACGTGCCCACTTTGTTGACGTAGACGATCTGGCTATCCGGGTCCCCGGGGATCGTCTCCTCGGTGTCTATCTGGCAGCCCATGAAGCCGTGCTCGCTAGCCTGGTGTTTGTATCTCCGATGGGCCTTCGAGATATCCCCCACGACCGAAAAGGCAATCTCGCCACAGCGTATCAGCTCTCGGAGGATTTGCTTCTTTTCTCTAGCCCCTGGCGCCCGGATCTTATCCCGGCAGCGTATCCGGTGGTTAACCCGGACGCCGTGGGTCGCGTCGTGGATTATCCGCTTCTTGTCCTTCTCCTCGTCCTCGACTATCACGGCCAGGGAGGCGATAGCCCGGTCCTCGCCGAACCTCGCCTTGAACTCGCCGAGGGTCATCCTCTCCATGAGGCCTTCCTCGACGTCCTCGTCGAACTTAGCCCGCACAAAATCCCTGTGGTCGCTAACCGAGGAATAATTCGGAACCCATGCTAGCGCCGGCTCCCAAGGGGCGTTGTCTAGCCTCCAGGAGGATTGCTCCTCGAACACGTGCGGTGTTCGGTGTTCTGGGTAGCCCCTCCAATATCCCAAGGGGGAGTCCCTTCTCGGCCCGACGGAGGAAGTCCCTATCCGGGTCGCCTGCCGCCTCGAGGATCGCACGAAGTAGCCGTAGACGAAGGGGCTGCCCAGGAGGAATATCCAGTAGGCCAGGTTCGCTGAGGTCCTGACCTTCTATCCAAACCTGCAGGAGTTGCAGTAGCTCTTCGTGTAGTTGGCTATCCCGGACGAGCTTGCAGGCCGACTCGCCTCCCATAGCCATTCGGAAGGCCTCCTTCTCCAGCTCGTTCTCGGATCCCACTCGCCTGGTTACCATCTCCCGGATCTTAGCCCTCAGCCAGTCCCAGGACTCGCCCGCGGCATGTCCACGAGAGTGTCGGGGCCAGCGCCCAGGAGAGCATAGCCCGCCACCGTCGTGGAATTCCTTTATCCCGTCGTTTTGATGGCATCGGCGGGGGGGTCCCGTGCCACCATGTAGCCGTGGGCCCTCTGGTTGGTTTGTAACATAGTCGAGGTCGCCGGAACTCACCTTATCCTGCACAGTCGGTACCCCCTCTCCGGAGGCAGTCGGAGCAGTAGCCGTGCAGGTTGCCAGGGCCAACTGTGCTAGCCATCGGCAGAAGTTCGAGGGCCACTCGCCAAGCGTCTCCTTAGCCAGCATGGGGCTTTGCGGCGTCGATGAAGTAGCCGCCTTCGGCAAGGGGCCCAGATAGTAGCCATCGTTGTCGAAAGCGGGGAGGCCTTCGTGCACGGTAGCCGGCATTTCCAGAGGTGTCTTCAGTAGCAGTCGTGTCGGTTTCGCCGAGGGTGCCCCGAAGTTATCCAGGTGCAGGGCCACCGAACGTAGCCCGAGGCCAACTAGCCGTGCATGAGCCTCCCATTGCCACATGCTGGCCGGTCGCCGGCCTTTGTGGGGGCCAGCCGGCATAGCCCCCAGGTCTTCTGGCTGCTCCAGGACGAAGAAGGTAGCCGAGGAAACCGCAGCACTAGCTATTTCAAAAGAAAAATCAGCAAAAATGTTGCCAAGAATAGCCCGGTCTCTCTCCTTGGCCGTGAGTGTAGCCAATCCTCTGGGCTCGTCGAAGCTTCGGACTGGCCGGGGACCTTTACGGTTGGCCGAGCTCGCCCTAGAGAACGTCGCCACAGGAGGAGAAATAGCCACGATGTCGTAGTGGCCCGATTGGACTTTGTGGAGGTACTTCGTCCTCTCCTTGGAAGTAGCCAGGTCGATGGGCGGACTCCTCGCCAGATCCACACAAGAGATATCTATATCGAGCCCGTAGGAAGAGACTAGCCGGCGAAGGTGGCTTTGGAAGCTACCTAGCCTTTCTCTTCCCGAGAAGAGGTAGAGAGCCTGTAGCCGCCGGTGTGGAGGTGTCGCCTCAGGTGTAGCCGAAGTAGCCGGCTCGGGCACCGGTAGTCAGTTGGCCGCTGTCGACGTCGACGGCGTAGCCGCGCCGGGGCAGTTGATAGCCGAATGCGGTCCCCGACACTTCGTGCAGACATGCACGAAGTGGCACTTATCCCCTTTCTTGCAGCCACCTTTCAAATTAAACCGAAAACAAATCGGCTTATCATCCTCGGTGCGGTGGAAGGTGGCGGTCTTAGCCTTCTTGTTGCTATCCTTGCCGTCCTTGCCCTTGCCTCTGCCCTTGCCCTTCTTGTTGGGCTTAGCCGGCGGGGTGTTGGTGCTATCCCAGTTCCAGGGCTGCGGCCTTTTAGCACAGAGGGACAACGGAGTCGTGAAGTGCCGCTCCTTGGTAGCCGCGTCCTTCCAGGACTGGACTAGCGCGTCCGCGAAGGCTATCCCCTTGAGGACCATCTGCTTGTAGGCCTGTTTCCGGATAGCGTTCTCGTAGGATAGCACCAGGGTCCACGGGGGAGCGAGACTTCCGCTAGCCTCGTTGGACCGTAGCCCATAGCAGAAGTCGCCGAGCAGATAGTCTTTGTATTTCTCAAAGAGCTGGAAGTCGATATCCTTGAGTTCGGCTCGCCCTGGATGCTGGAGGCCTATCATGAGAAGTGCATTTTGCATGACTGTTAGCCGTAGCCGTAGCTGCTCCGGCCCGGATGGCATCGCCCCTTTCGAGGTAGCCTTCTTGAGCACGAGGGCGGTGCCTTTGCTATCCCACTGGGGAACTAGCACATCCGGGTCTATCTCGTCTCTGGACAGCACCTCGTTCAGGGGCTCCGCCCTGAACTCGCCCGTCTCTAGCTCGTGCAGCTTTCGCTCAATATATTCCTTAGCCGGAATATGCTTATCCTCGGGCTCGCCAAACTTCTGCGAGAAGGACTGGCGCATAGCCATGTATTCCGTTTGGGGGATGGGCTTGGCCCATTCCCGGACCTCGCTAGCCGCTTCTCTATCCGCCTGCTCGCGGGTTCTGGCCTGCGCGGCTCTCCATGCAACCACGAAGGCAGCCGCTAGCGCCCTGTTTGTTAGTGAGCTTTCTGGCTCTATCGAGAAGTCCTTGGCTAGCACCGACTTGAGGTCGGCTTCGTCCTTGAAACTCGCCGAAAACTTCGCTATCGTGTCTATCCCGGCTTTGAACAAGGTAGCCTGGGAGGTATCCGGGACCCGATTCTGGGTCAAAAGGTAGCGAAAATCCGTGGAGCCCTTCGCTAGCTCCGCTGGGTCGGGCGGTGAAGCCATTCCGGATTTAGCCCGCCAACGGGCTAGCTACCTTTCGGCTACTGTCGTTCTTGAAATCAAAAGCTCTGGCCATGTGGTCGTTCAGCAGGGCTTTCCCTCCCTAGGCGGAGAGATGGGAAGGAAGGAGTATCAACCCGAGACCCCGGGCCCCCCGCCCCCCCCCCCGCGGAGAGTTGGGAAAGAGGGAGTGCCCCCCCCGAGACCCGAGAGGCCGACCCCCCCCCCCCGTCCGAGGTTTCACGTACCCTGGGAAAACCTAGCCTGGCACTCTCTTCTTTCTGGCAAACGGAAGCACTAGCCGACATGAAGTGAGGTCCACACACTATCCGCTATTTTCGTCACTAGCCGCAAGTCTGGGAGATCTAGCCATACGACCGTGCTTTAGCCCGGGCCCTTTCGGCCCCTGCCAGCTCCCTTAGCCGAGCCGGACGGGGGCCGCCAGCTATTGCACGTATGGCCTCTATCCCCATGCGTATCCAGGCAGTACCACATCCTTTTGTTGCACTGCTCTAGCCGACAGTGATCACAGACCACTATACATCTGAAGATAGCCCCGGCAGGCTCCCATCGGCCTACCCCAGGGGTAGCCCCTTGGGGCCTGCACAGTATCCATCCCTGTTCCGGGATCGCCTCTGTTAGCTCTTTTGCATAGCCGGACCGGGTGCTAACCGCGATGAAGTCCTCATCCTCTAGCTTGTATATCCAGTTGGGGTCGTGTATCGCCCCCTTGCCGCTGACATCGCGGCCTCTATCCGACAACTGCGATAGCCTTCTATCCTGGCGACCGCCCTTCTCATAGCTCCCCAGGGGCCACTGGGCCCTAGCAACATATAGCCAGGTCTGATCGATCATGCCGCTATCCGGGCCGAGTGGTCGCCCCTTGGCTTGACTAGCCACAGGCGGGGGCGCCATTACGAAGTAGCCGTTCGGTGGGCCTATCCAGGTTGATGTTCACCGCCGCTCCCTGCTGGAGCGCTCCGGCCATAGCCTCCCACTGGGCCTCGTTGTATCGGCCCGCTCCTAGCCTTCTGTCCAGCGGGTGGCTGCTATCCGGGTGGATGTAGCCACGGTCGCTATCCCCACCGCGTCCTTTGGTGGTGCTCTTAGCCTGCGGCCTCAAGGGCGGAAAGGGATCATATCCCGGCTCGCCCTTGCCTGGCCGCCGCTGCTGCTGTCTATCCTGGTTGCTATCCGGACCGTCCTGAAAGGTGCCTATCCGGAAGACCTCCTCCATCCTAGCCACATAGGCCGGGACGTCCGAAGGCGGGCCACGGTAGCCCTGCATGCATCTAGCCAGAAACTGCTTCAGGCTCTCGCCCTGGGCGGGGTACTCTGTACTCGCCCTCAGCGGTGTAGCCGTGGTCTCTGCCGCGGCTGCCCTAGCCTGCTGTAGCCCCGGACCCGGATTGACGACCTGGGCCGGGTCTAGCCCAGCCGAGAACGGCAGGGTGGTAGCCGTTTCTTCTTTATCCGCTGCACTCCCCTGCCGCAGCTTGTTCTTAGCCTTGGACTCTTGGACCGTCGGCGGGTCCCTAGCCGGCTTCTTGGGCCTCGCCGCTGTGCTATCCCCTGTGCTGGCCTCCTCTGCCCCAGGATGGGGCTCCTCTTGCCTAGCAACAGGGGTAGCCGTGCCGCGGACCTCCGCCTCTAGCTCCTTGAGCTTAGCCATCATCTCGTGTAGCATGTCTAGCCGTTCGGGTGGCGGCCCGGCGCTAGACCAGGTAGCCTCCGGGGCCTCCCCCTGCCACGGTGTAGCCTCCAGCTCGTTATCCGTGACGCTATCCTCCTCCAGGGTCTCCCCTGGTCGGTGTGGTCGTAGCCCGGCCAGCTGCCGATTCTTCTCTATCCTCTGCTCAAGGTATCTAGCCTCGGTGGTGGACAGGCTGGCCTCGAGCTCCGCAGAGATATCGTCCCAAGACTTAGCTCCTTGGAACTTGAGTAGCCTGGCAGATAGCCGGCCGCCAGGCTGTATGCTAGCGCCCTCCTGGCACTCGGCTAGCCTCATGTCTCTAGCCTTTCGCACTAGCTGGAGAAGCTCGTGCTGCTTATCCAGACTTAGCCGATCGTATATCTGCTCGGCCAAGCTAGCCGGGTCAGTCTCTAGCCAGTCCTCTAAGAGGCGTAGCACTTCTATCCGTTGCGCCTGGACGCTAGCCGACTCGCTAGCCGGCCACGAGGGCACGCAGGCTCGCCCACCTAGCGTGGGCTCTCCAGAAAAGCCGGTGGTCCGTTACTCCACCCTAGCCACAGTAGCCGCAGCAAGTGCATTTGTGCCGTGCCCTAGCCCACAAGTGCACACTCAGCCGAACATGTGCGCATGCAGCCTAGCCTGCCTCAGAACCTCGCAGCCTACGTCCTAGCCAGCAGACAAGACAGCAAGTGCAACAACGTGATTCTCTCCTCTCTCTCTCCACTCTTCTCTCCCCTTCTTTCTCCCCCTGGGCCCGCCGCCCCCGGAGAGATGGGAAGGAAAGAGTATATCCCGAGAGGCCCCCCCCGGACGTATCCCCCCGTTGTCCAGCCCCGCTGCTTTCCCGGCGTTTCTATCCCTTCAGGCAAAAGGCGGTCCCCAGCCAAACGGAATAGCCGGCAACGGTGCTATCGGCAACTGGGGTACTATCCCCGGAGGTACTCCCTGCAGCTCTGCTGCTGGGACCTCTCCGAAATCTTCTTCCTCTCCCTGCTCCGGCTTCTGGTCGCCGGTGCTAGCCTGAGAGGTGTCGCTATCACCAGACGGGGGCTCTTCGCCTCGGCCTTTCGGCCAGCATAGCCTACAGACATGCGTGTACTGGTTGGGTTCGGGCCTCGCCGAAAACTCTTGGGAGTTCTTAAATATCCTACGGCGGCCCATCCAGCACCCGGCCTGGCCCCCCTTGTGTAGCCTGTACTTCTTCCCTGGAAGCTCAACTATGATATAGCTCGTGCACCTAGCCTTCTTAAGGAGCTGCCTCGGCCGGTTCCGGTTGGGTTCCGGCCCCAGCTCCGGCTCACTAGCCGAGGAGTCGGGTCTATCTTCGGGAGGATCGCTCGCCACGACTTCTTCAGGTATCCCCGGGCCAGCCACCATCTCCACGATGCGCTCGCTAGCCCACTCTCGTCGCAGCTCTCCAGACAGCTTCTCAGCTTCCTGCTCGCTAGCCTTGCCGGTCCGGAAAAGCCAGCCTCCAAGGTCCCCAGCAATCTCCCTCTCATCTAGCTGCTCTTGCCGGTCCCGGGCTCTAGCCGCCTCTGCGTAGATAGCCTGGAGTCGGGCGACCCTTCCGCCATAGGAGCGGATGTAGGTATCCGAGCCCTCGGGCTTCCAGCGTCCTAGCATATCTCTATCTGCCGGCGGGATCGGCTTTAGGCTCAGCCCGGTGGGTAGCACTGCTCTCTCACTGTGCTCCGACCAGTAGCCTCGGGCAACCGTCGGGATCCCCACCATAGCCAGTAGCCCCGCTGTTGCCACCATCGCATCTGCGTAGGTAGCCATCTTCTTCTCCAGGGCGCCTCTCTCGCCTAGCCTGGGCATGAGATAGTCCCGCTGGTAGCCCGCGTGGTTCTTTAGCAGGTCAAAGCCCGCCTGTAGCCAGCCGGTCCTCGAAGTAGGCTCTCTCCAAGATGCATACAGGTAGCTCCCGTATGCGCCTGTTAGCCCCGGTGGTTTTCGTCCGTCGCAGGATGGTGGATAGCCGACCTTCCACCATAGCCAGTTCATTTGGGACCATAGCCTGGAGGTCCGACCATCGCAAGCTGCCCCAAACCTTTAGGAGCTTAGCCCAGGCCACAGTTGTATCCAGGACCAGGCGCTCCCACCTAGCCAGGATAGCCGCAGGATATCGGGGGGCTCGCCGCGTCCAGGGCGCCTTCCAGGATAGCCTCTCGACGACCGTATCCTTGATCGCCCACGCTATCCTGCCTGAGGTAGCTCTCGACTCGGTCGCCCATTCCGCGACCCTCTCTATCCAGCTGATGGCCTTGAGGATCGCCTCGGGGACCGTTCGCCCGCAGGGCTCGTCGCCCCTAGCCATGATGTAGTCGGCCAGGTCGGCCGGTAGCCCAGGCGTAGCCATAGCCGCCATCTCACGTGTATCGAGACGTAGCGCTTGAGAATGCTAGCCCGGGTTTTCCCCGCTAGCGCCAACACCGCTCTATCCGGGTCCAGGCACCCCTGTAGCTTCTTCAGCACTGGCGCCTCGCACAATTCTAGCTCTTCCTTGAGCTTAATAGCCCAGGTTGCTTGTAGCCTTTCTTCCCTAGCCTGCGCCAGGGAGCCCTCGTTGACCAAGCGCTTCTGCCTATCCCCTTTCGGGGGCTCCGGCTCGCTATCCTCCTCAAGGTCGATGCCTTCGATCGCCGGCCGCTTGCTGAGGTTAACCCACGCTAGCGAAGTCGCCCTGTATCCCGACGTTCTCTCCACCAGGTCCCGAGCTTCCCGGGCCTCTTGTATCCACAGGTAGATCGAGTCGCCGATGTACTCGTCGTAGCCAACGCCCAGCTCCTCGGCCACTTGGTGCCCAATATCCTCCGCGTCCTCTAGGCCGAGGGTAGCCAGCTCGAGCACACCGAAGCCCCGCGACGCCAGATGCTCATGGCATCTATCCAGCACCGCACGCTTCTGCACAAGAGCGCTATCCCGCAAGGACGGAAGTCCGATGGGGCTCCCTATCCCTCCGGAGGGGGTAGCCGGTCCAACGCCCTGCTCTTCCGGCACAGCCGTGGGCAAGACGGTTGGACTCCCTGGCTCCTCGCCTCCAGGACTAGCCGGAATCACCGTAGTAGCCGGAGACTGTGGGCTAGCCGTCCGCGAAGCAGAAGGGGAGCGCGGGGAGGCCATTCTCGCTTGGCTAGATAGCCAAGTTCCCCTTCTATCCCCCACTACTTCAAAATTACCCCCCCTGATGGGGGACTTTATCCAGAATGGCCACGGTCACACACCGTCGTAGCCATTCCAAGTCACAGCTATCCTGTCTTCGCATGTCAGAGGCAACTCTCCTGCGAGCGACGATAGCGAACGAAACTTCGTTTCTAGCGAAGCTACCTTCGATAGCTTCGAGTAGTAATAGGTAAGCTAGCACACATAGTCGTAACTCGTTCCTCGTCACGAGGTACTTTCAAGCACCGACCCAATAGTCTCATCAGCTACCGCTGCACTGCCTTGCTGCGGCGGTTTTAGTGCGTAGACTAACTTAGTCGGCACCCTAACGACCGTAGGATCTTGAACCAAACCACGATACTCTTCTGTACCCGGTAAAACCCTATGGACCGCAACCTGTACTGCCTCTACTTCCTTCCGAATGGCTCCCAACCAACGATCCAGGTGCGCAGCCGCATCCGCTGGATCGATGGTATACACGACTTGCAAAGGCTCCGACAAGGTGGCCAACACTGTTTCGGGATCCTTCAGATACGACGGCTCTGTCTTGTGAAGCATCGGCTCTTCCTGGTCACGCGCATGCAATACAACAGCAGGACCACCAATCGGCCTCAACAGAAGGTCTCCAACACTTCTGGGCATGAAGCTACTCGACGTGTGATCGCTATGTTCCCACGCTAAACTTGCATCGACATTGTCCGCCTCACCATCAAGGACACGCATCTCCTGTGCATTTATCCTTGAACTCCACTCCTCAGGGAGCGTAGGCAACGGACCATGTCTACGAGGACCCTTCTTCCTACCATGACGGTCGTCACGACAATCACGATGGCGAGAGTCAATGGTCCCGGATTGGACCGGCTGATCATCAGAATCACGGACTACTAAGTCCCAATGCACATTGAATTCAACTTCACCCCCTGACAATCCTATCCTTTCGGACCAACCACCTTCCTTGATTACCGGACTCTTGCCTTTAACCAAGGTGCCAGGTTCCCCAACCTCATGCTGGGAGTCCAAGCCTTGCGCGGGTGGCGTTGCCGCCAACACCGCAGAGCTTACAGAGGCCTGATGCGAAGGCTCGGGACCGGACTGTTCATGAAGCGACTGTCCCATTGTTGCGGGTGGAATGATTGCCATCGCCGCGCTACCAGATAATGTGGGTCGCAAGGCCGCGAACGCCACAACACCGGACTTCTCATGCAAAGTATCACAAAGCCCCACCACCTCGCCACTACCGTCACGGCTAGCACGAGCTGGAGCTGAAACACCCAAACCATCGACGAAGCATTGTTCGCCAACTGGTTCCGTCTGTTGCTGACACACTGACTCTTGATGGTCAGCATGCAACAAATGCACCTGAAATCCTTCGTCCAAAGAACTATCATTCACACCATGAGCTGCGCTTTTCAACTGTTCTGGCAGGTTGAACCCTAAACCTTCCAACCACGGCACATAATGGCTGACATCCTTGTCCATCGTATGCACCGTATACCCTACCAGAACTACCCTTGTGCCTTCAAACTCTGTTACACCATGTCTCCTCCTGGGATCAAGCAACGAAGGCTTCAGTGCTTGAAGCTTGCGAACCGATCCAAAGTATACAGCACCACTAGCATCCTGAAACGTTTGAACTCCACCCTCTACCACATCACCATTCCTTAACTCGAACCAATGATGGCCTCCTTTTGGTGGCATCTTCAAAGGCAAAACCACGTTCAAGGAATGAGGTGCATTAAAGGAGTCCTTATGAGCAGGCTTCGCGGATGACCCCAGCAGGATTTCAATGTGGCATCCGGCTCATAATGACACAACAGTCGGCATAGAAGCTGCACACACCTTGAATTGGCTTCAGTCTCCTTTATCCTTCCCAAAGCGCCTCCATGACGAAACAATCCAAACTTTGACTCAGGCTACTGCAGTTGCGCATGCGATCGCAAGGTTGCGAGCTTTGATTGGACACCAAGCTTCAAGGATTGCACTAGCCTTCGCCTCAAAGCCAAGCGAAACCCCTACGCTAGCAACCTAAGCTACTGCAGATTTGCCTCGAACCCTTCGCCTAGGAGACTCTGCAAGATCTGCTTCTAAATGTGGCACGACATCTTCTGGTGGTTCTTCCGGAATGCGCACGCTTCGCGTGTGAAGAAACTTTAGCTTATCCCCCTCAGTCCCCACCAGCACATGTGCGTTGTAAGTGTTTGGAGACAAACCACCATAAAGCCATTCACTCCACGAACTGGTGACATCAGCCCTCTCTTGATGATACTTACGGTCTTTCGCCAGGACTTCGGTACCTAATGGTGCTAATGCCGCGTGCTGCAATCCCAGCTGTTTCGCTCTTTGAAGAGCGCATGCCGTTGTGGCCGCCAATGGCCAAGTCTCGACAGGAAGAGTTGAACCGGCAAGCAATGTCCGGGCACGCGACTTTACCATGCGAACTCCAGCTTCTGCAGTCCCATTACTGCGCTTATCACCGGGTTCGGCAAACGTTGGAAGGATGCTATGTTGCAACAGCCACTCCCTAGTTTGCCTAGTCATAAACTCTTTAGACCTGTCGCTATGGACCCGTCTAACATCGGCGCACAGAAAAGGAGCACCTCAGTGTCAACATCACTTTTGAGCTCATCGGCTATGCGATCGATCATTGCCCTTTCCTTAGCGTCAGCACCACTTGGCTCACCATCACACTCATCGTCATCCTCCAAAGCTTCTGCATCCTCCTCCTGCTCCTCCTGATCCTCCTGCTCCTCCTCCGCCTATTGATCATCCTCAGTGGGAATCGCCCCAACTCCCAACTCCCGAACCATCATCCGTCTCGCATTCCTTCAGGACTGGACTCTCGGGTTCATCAAGCGCTGCCCTGAGCTCCTCCTCCGACGCAAGGTCCTTTACCCCACCTAGTCTAGGATACCTGTAAACCCCGACTAGCAGATATTTAAAGGTCTGTGGAGCCCTTCCTCTGCCATCTGGATCGACACCCCGGACCCTCATCGGCCCTGTGACGTCAACGCTCAAGGTATCAATTGATGCTTGGATGTTGAATTCTTCTATGCTGATGACCCGTGGCACTGCCCAGAATGCAAGCCTTGCATCCTCGGTAAAACGGTTGATGACCTGATTGCAGATGCTGTCTCCATTGTTTCGGGGTCAGCGTGGAGACCCTGATGTAACGATGATGCTGGGCCATAGCCTCTTGCAGAAGGAAACGGAACACAGGAGTCCAGTGGGCTGAATGTGAAGTTTTGGATACGGGCTGCTCTGACTGATCACGTGCTACATCTACAAGGAAGCCGTAATTGGTGCCAACCGTCCACTTGTGACGAGGCTCATCTTCATTACCGGCTGTGGAAATCGCAACCTTGCTTAGCCCGGCTTCAGTCTGATACGCCTTCCACTGATCCGAATCCCAAAACCCGGCGCCAATCTTACCTTGAAGTGACTCCGGCGGTTGAGCAAAGTCAGGATACTCAACTAGCAACCCAACCTCCTTGGCAACATGACGGGAATCCGGATACGCGAGTCTACCGGCAGTAGCAACGCAGTGGAGCAGCAACATTCTCGTGACAAGACTTCTCTCTGCTTCATAACGCTGCTCATTCCACTTGTGATCTGAGGCTATGTTTTGCAGAACGGCAGACCTAGGAGGAGCTCCTATCGGTCCTATCACATGTGCAATCCTACCCTGGCGTGCACCCCAAATCAAGGCATTCCACAATGCATCTGATCGCAGGTCTTCCGAACGACACTTCTGAAGATCAAGCGACAACACCTGGTAAACCTTGTCCTTCGGGGCCTCGATGCGCTTTGCATTCTTGTCGCCCGAGAAAAGATGCACAATCCAGTTGCGCGATGCGTGCAAGGACTTCCTAGATCTTCTAGAATGAGAATGCAAACCTTTCAAAGCTTCCCATCCCTTCAACCGATCCTGATCTGGCAATAACGACCGATCAAACTCACCTTCCATGAACGGAGCTGCGTCCAACGCAGCAGTCGCCGGTTCCAAGAAACCATCCTTGGCATAAGCCCTCAACCACCCAAACCAAGTCTTATTCAACCTATACTTGGCTTGCTCAACTATGGTTTGGGTGCGAACACAAGCCGACTGCAGTTCATTCACGGAGCTGGTGATGGCCTTTTCTTCTAATGGTGGATGACTCCCATTCTACACCGCTGTTAGGAGGTCTAAGGGCATGCGTTGCACCAGAATCCACTAGGGCATCGCTTTCTTCACCAACCCCAACCTTTGCATCGGCACCCTTACACTCACCAACACTAAGGACCCTAAGACTAGGTGAAGGCCGAGCCCCCGAATCGGACGGTTGCAAACGAAGGCCTGCTTCACGTATCAACTGATCCAAAAGTGATGGCTCTATCCCGCGAGCTTGCTGGACAGACGGGACCGGCAAATTCTCTTGCGACTGGACTCCTGTAACCCCTGAAATCAAACTGGCAACAGCTGGCGTCCCTGAAGGCTGAGATACAGCAGTGGACTGATTTGCAACCTGAGCTACCTGTGCGGGCAAGCTTGACAACTGAGCTACATGTGCTGGCACACTTGACAACTGAGCTGCATGTGCAGGCGAGCTTGACAACTGAGCTGCATGTGCAGGCGAGCTTGACAACTGAGCTACAGAAGCAGGCGAGCTTGACAACTGAGCTGCATGTGCAGGCGAGCTTGACAACTGAACTGCTTGCACCGTTGACGTTTGAGCATTCTCATAAATGGCTGCGGAGCTTGACGATCCCCTGTCGTTGTTGCTTGTCTGCCCTGGTGTCTTACTGGTCTTCGCAATCGGACACTCACGAGCCCGGTGACTTTCAGCACCACACCGTAAGCATTTACGAGCCTTGGTTGCCTTATCCAAACTCGAAACATCATGCGGAAACTTACAGTTCTGCTTCTTACAACCCTGAGCGCGGATATGAAGAATTTGCATGGGGCCTTCGCCGCAGCCTTCGGCGATGGGGCATTTGGTACTCCTAAAGCCTTGATTTGAGCTGTGACGCCGGTGCCCTGATTGGTCACAAGACTGTCTACTTCAGCCAGCGCATGACGATGAAATGCGAGTACCCCTTCCAACGTTGGGGATTGATCCAACCTCAACGCCTGGCGGGCAACATTCAACTTAAAGGCAAGATCTTGGTTTGAAGCCATAAGCGGTTGAAGGACGGAACTAAGTGATCTTACCAGGATTGACGGATCTGGCAACACCAATCCTATCTCCTTGGCTCTGGCCTCCCAACGTGCCCAGTTGCGCAGTGTATGCTGCGCCTCCAATGGTGTCTTGGCCGGCGATGGGCTATGGAGCCGCTTCAATACCACCTCCTGTTCACTAGACCCTGCAGGCTGGAAAAGCAGGAACAAACGGAACAGAATTCTAGCTGAAGACCCAACTTCTTGTCTTGCAACTAGATCAGCCTTCAACGCTGCCGGAACTACCGCTAACAGCATCCCTGCAACTCGACTGTTAAGTCTATTCCATCGCTGCACTCCGCAAACCGCTTCATCGGGAAGGTTTTGGGACCTACTCAGGGGGTCTGCTTGCATCCATTGCCGATAAGCCTCACCAACAGACTGGCGTACTGCCAACCACCACTCTGAAGAGGTCTCTGATACATCTGCTAGGATGCAGCTCGACACTTGAAGCCATTCCCCAAACAACAAAGGCATCTCTTCCCCTGAGCCCTGAGGTAACGGTGGAAGCTCAGTGGTTCCAGGCTTCAATTGCTCTACCTGACTAGGACTACTTCCCCCAGATGGTGCATGAGCTGGCGCTGACGACTTGAGAGCCTCCTTCTGAAGCTCCTGCAGTTGCTCAATAGACCGTGCGATGGTCTGAAAAGCAGAATCCTGTGCGACTGCAAGCTGGCGAGGGCCTACTGACCGATGGGCGGGATCCGCGGGTGTTACTGGCGGATTCGGGCGTTGATTAATCTGTGGGAACGGGATATGCGAGGTTGGTGCTCCAAACAAACTCGAACCTACGCCTCCCGGAAGAGTGGCAGCTCCAGACCCCTGACTATTACCGACGACACCACCCGGGAGCGTTGCCGCTTCACACGGTTGGTCCGTCTGCGCTGGAAATCCCGACACACCCTGATTCTCAACCCGAGTTGACCCTTGAACCGTGGCCATTAAATCCGCCAACATACCTGACACGGAAGTCCTCCATGAGCCCTTGGCCTCTCTAGCTGGCGATTGGTTGGTGCTTACCTCTACTGGCGCCTCGGAACGAGTCGGAGCTTGATGCTCTCCCACTCCAACACCCGCAACCAAACCCAACTGATCCTGAACCGCAGCTACACTTCTCTCAAGAACCGTAGCATCGCTCAGCATAGCTATCACATCCATTCCTTGGCCCTGAAGAAGAACATCTACTATGATTCCAGCATGACTTTCATCAAGAGCCCTGACCAATGGAACCAATGCGTCATACAGCAGCTGTCCCTGTTGAGCGGGTGGCATGGCTGCCAACGCCGCGAGGCTCACACTCAAGCCTGGAATAACCTGCTGATTCGCGCTAGGTGGTGAAGGTGCAGGCGCTCGCAACACCGGAAGTTGGGTAGGTTGTGCTTCTGCGCTCGGATGCTCCGGGTTTCGCCTACCCTCAGACGCCACAGCCTCCAAACGGTTCCGCAAGAGCTGATTCTCCTGCTCTGCTGCCCTTACCCGATACATCAAACCCTCCAGCTGCCTAGTCACCTCGGCTTGAATAGCGTCATGAGGCAATGATGAATGTGACGATGGAGGTGCATTCCCATCCCTACCTGGCTGGCCCATCGCCCCTAATGGAAAAGACGACATAGCCATACCTTCAAAGGAAATTGGAGCTTGTCGCATTGACCCTGGAACCACAGCTACTTGTGAAGTTGGTCCCGAAGGTGCCTGTACAGACCCCGCCGCAATCCAGCCGTAACCCGAAGATGTCATGTTCACGATTGGTGCCAACAGCGACCCTGCGGTCTGCCCCTCAGGTCTGAAGAAGCCCTCCAACCAACGAAGCCCCCTCGGCAAGCTCGTTGGGCTCGGAGCCGTCCCCACAGCTTGCGGGGACCCAAACCATCCAGGAATCTGAGAAGACCTTGGAGTTGCAAAAGCGCTTCTCTGCTCCAACTCTGTTGGTTGCCCTCCCTGCAGCTCATAAGCGGCAGCACCATCTCGAAGATCAGTGTCTCCAGCGCCCCCAATTGGGCCCGGAGCCCGGTCCCCCTGCGATTGTCCCGCTTCGCTTGTCTGCAAAAGAGCGGCACCTGTACCAACAGGCGGACGCTGCTCTTGATTACCACCTTCAGCGGAGCTTGGCACATCAATACCACCAGATACCCCAGCAGCCTGCGCAATCCTCTGCTCTGCCTCCACTAAAGCTTGTGGCCTCTGAACCATGGAATGTGGAACCTCTGAAATTCCCACTCCCTGATGGCCATCGCCGGTTGTCGAGGTAGCCGTGCTCACCAAAGGATTTGTTCTATCCCTTGACGCCGATGTCGTAGACGAAGAACCCTCAAGCACTGATTGAAGCGCAGGTGCACCGCCTTGGGCAGCAACTTGGGAACTCATAACCTGAGAAACATCGGATTGGCCTGTGTTGATCTCGCTCCCGGCGTCCATGACTGATACAATCGCTAATCTTCTCTCGTATCGGGTTTCAATTCAAGTCAGAATCAGCAGATGACCATGAGCGCACGGCGCGAGCGGATTTAGTCTTTTCACTCAGCGAGGCACAAGGCACGAAAGTGCTTCAGCACTTGGATCTAGCTCTACATTAAAGATGGAGCTTTCAAGGGTCTCTGATCTTTACACGACTTTAAAAACCCTTCCAGCCTAACGCACGAACCTTGAGCCTGGATCTTGCACGGCATGACTGTCACCACCGTAGCCAGCAAGACTCCAGGGACTGTACCTGGCGAGGGGCGGGCTTTCCGCAGTTCAGGTAGAAGCCAAACCTTTCAGCTTTAGGTTCAAGCCAAACCGAGCCAGCCCTCCAGCCTTGCTCAAGCCTTCCAGCCTTCCTCCAGCCCCAAGCCCCAGCTGTTGACAGCAGCAGCGTCGTTCCCCCTATCAAGCTCAACAGCCTGATCATGACACTATGTAGGAGTGTCTCCTCAAAGAAAGGTCTACTGGACATCCAGTCACAATGAACATAAAGCATGTCTGCAATTGCGTAAGACTAGGCTTCTTTTCCGTGCCTCGAACTGGCTTCATGCATGCTTGAGCCACCGATGGTGCCGATGATGAACATGTGCCCCTGAGGCTCCACAGCACACAACAGGAACAGCATGATCTGTTCTTCAATTCACACCCCCGCTGTGTTGTGGATGCCTCGTAAGGGTTCAAAAGCAGAAGACTGCATACTCCTTCGTAACGCAATCCGAGTGAATGTGTTTTAAACAGTTCACTGTGAGCACTGCAAACCCTGGGCCAAAACCAAAACGTGTTACAGAGGAGCCTAAACGTCTATTGACGACTCCAGCTCTCTGTTTGCCGGTTCTACGGGCCGCAAACGCCGTACTTCATGTTGCTCCTTCCGTCCAGAAACTTCACAGTAAGTGATTCGAATGAGTGAGTCTTCGAGAACCTTGCGGATTGCATCGACTTGTGCACCAGAGGAACTAAGCTTTGTCAAACCGTCTGCCAACATATGCGACCCATTAACCCAGAAAGTCTGGAACCCATAGTCAACTACCAGGTCGTAGAGAATCTGGTACACAAGGGACTGCATCTTCACTCCTTGCCTAGTGGACGGTTTCTCGGTCTGAATTGAATCGTACAAACCCTTATTATCAGTAACAAGAGCCCGCACTGTACTACCTTGAGTGAGTTTCTCCTTAACCTGTCTTGCCTTCAGACCGTAAAACACTTGCTCGTAAAGCAACATCAGATTGATGGAAGCATCTGTTGAGATAGTCGCAGCTTGCAACTCTGACGCGTAGCTTGACCACACGGCCCTATCTATCTTGCAACTGGAGTAATCAGCTAGCACAGCCCGAACCTCCTTACCGGCCAGCACTTCTTTAGGAGCCCAAAACGCAACCGTACCGGACTGAGAATGGCCAGAGGGCCGCGAAGTGTGGCCTGCGTCAGAAAACACTACGAGAGTAAGGTCATCCCAATGTTCTGCTACCTTGGCAAAGGTAATGCTGTAATCACGTGCTTGAAGGGTCCTAACTATCTTATTCAAGGAAACAAGGTGCTGCTTCTCGGGACGAGAACCATACGAGGCAAAGTGTGAAACGTCGTAGGCTACGTCTGGACGTGTGTTAACTGCAACCCACAGCAAAGCACCAAGCTGAGACCAAAACTGTGTCTGACCTTGCCTGTCTAAGAGACCTTCGGACAGCTTGCGAGTAGGAAGTACCTTCAGTTTTGCTACGTAGTGCGCTTGATCAATGGTTATGGCACGTGTTTGTGGATGTTGTTTAACGTTCAGACCTGTGTAGAGGACAGGCGCCATGTCTGCGTACTTACGCTCTCCGAACGGAAGTCGCGCCACGAGCTTAGCCATAGCCTCTTCAAACCTAGGGTCAACACTGGACGAACACCCAGCAACTAACAGGTCATCAACATGGGCACCAACAATTCCCAATATCTGACCCTCTCGACGAAGCACATACACGCAACGATCTGCCGGAACCTGTTCGAAACCACACTTCTCTAACTCCGCAGTTAGTCGTCTGTACCAAGCTAAAGGGGCCTCGCTTAAGCCGTAAGGTACTTTCTTGATCCTTGCGATGACATCGGCTCCTAAACCCAGTTCCTCAACAAGATCTTTGGGTAGTTCGGTGTATATTGGCTTCGTTCTTGAGGTTTGGTCACCTGCGAGAAAAGCAGTCTTAGCATCTAGAGTAAACACCCGAAATTGGTAGTGACTAGCTAGCGTGAAGATTGCATGACGTCCTTGCCGCGACAAAGTGGGACTAGCCGTACTAAACTGACCTAAATCGGGATCCCTGAAGCCTCTGATGACTAGTCGTGCCTTGGCCTTGGCTCCCCCAGGACCTTGATACACTTCCCCTGGTACTGACTTCCAAGTCAACACCCAGCGTGAAGCGATAACTCTCCTAGGATCTACACCGTGCCTACTTATGAGTTCGACGACGTCGTTACCGACCCATTGTGACCATTCCGCAGCCTTGGCTGCTCGGAACATGGCCTTCTCCTGAGCTGTGAGGTGGCGCTCAGAGACTTCCACCGCCCGCTTGCGAGCCATGGATGCATTGAGAGCCATCTCACGGACTAAGTAACAGACCGACATTTCATCTTGAATTTCATCTAGCCATACATCGAACTCCAATCCTACGGAAGTCGCTTCGTAATCGTGCTCTTGAGATTCTGAAAACCACGCCTCCAAAGAGTGATCCGAAGGCATGCCGTCAAAGTCAGAAAACGACAAGAAGCTCCCTTCTCGAGGTGGTGGTGACCTACTGCGTGGTCGCGGCTCCGACTCTAAACCCGTACGAACAGTAGGTGGGACTGTGGTCCCGCGCAGTGGTGCTACCTCAGCAGTTGAAGGCGGACCGTGCACAGACCGATCCCTTGACATTTCTTCAACGGCTCGATGAAACTCAGATACGCGCTTAGTGCCCCTATCCCCCACCAGCGATTCCCCCCCGCTTGGTTCACCACCCGGTGGTGTTGGTGTGTCTTCTGGCACTGCTAAGGTTGGCACTCCCGTGCTGGAAGCGTCAGGAACCTGAACGGGCTCTGGCGGCTGTTCGGCTGAACGTACAGGTCCTAAACGTGGTGTAGCAGGCACTGGTGTACCTGGTACGGGAGTTCCAGGTGCAGTAGGAGGGGCCTGAGGATAGGGATCATATTCGGCCTCACCCTGGAGGTCCCCTAAAACTACAGTTGACTCAGGTTGCTCATATTCCAATTCCAATTCCGCGGAGCTGGGCCTTTCATTTCTCACGTCTATTCCCCGAACCTTTCGCATCTCACTAAAATTACGCTGCTTGGCTAGACCTTCTTCCTGGAGCTTCTGCATGACCCATTCCGCCTTCACGGAGACCGGGCGTAATTGGTCAGGACTGCACAAGAAAAGCCGGCCATGCACAGTGACGTATACTACCCTTGGAACCAAACGATCATTGGTACTTTCTACAGCAATGACTTCGCCCGGTCCCAACCACACGCCGTGTCTGCCTGGATTGGCCGCATCTCCCTTTCTACGACGATACACTAAAACCACTTGACCTGGGTAGTAAGGTCCCTTGTAGGGCCTAGACCTAGTCGTCATAATTCGGGAGGTGCGATCTCTGACCTCGGATTGTACCCACGCCGTGCGAGCTGCCACTCGCCTGAGCATCATAACTTCGTATAACGGATCACTTCCTTGCAACCGCTCGGCTAAAAGTCGGAAATCTTCGTCTCCTTCTGCGAACGTGGGCGGTGCTTTCGGAAGCTTGCCAAACACGAGTACTGCCGGCGACACTCCTTCAACCCGCATTAGTTCGTTTCTAGCTTGGACTACCTCTACCGCGGCTTCATACGCGCTACAAGTTGGCTCACTCTCGAATACCCGTTGGGCTTGTTGCCGGATCGTACGATGTAGACGCTCGATCTGACCATGCTGAAACGGGGCTTGGGCTGCCGACAGTCTCTCAACAATGGCGTGCCTAGTGAGGAAAGCAGCAAAAGTCTCGGAACGAAAGATGGTGTCAGGGTCTGCATAGATGTATTCGGGCGCGCCGTAACTGTCTATCCACCCCCGCCTGAGAGACTGCACGGCGGCCTCCGCGTCACCGGAGGACAGATAGAATACGCGAGCAAACGATGTTGCCGTATCAATGGCAGTGAGCAAGAACACGCGATGCTGCACAGCGTCGCGGATCAATGTTAAATCCAAGGTATCAATGCTCAGAATGCTGTTAAACGAGCGGGGTTTAGGTCCTCCAACGACGTTGTGTGGTTGTGGAGGCTTGAGAGCATCACAAACGGCACAATGAAACCGTGAAGCTTGCTGTAGCAGCCATGGTGCAGCTCCCGCGTCGCGTAGATGTTGGATGAACTCGGACCGCCCGGGATGTGAGAGTCCAACGTGTAATCTATTCAGGTATTCGTGGACCTTCCGGGCATCAGCAAACGAGGGAGGTGCACCTGGAATTGGACGCTCTTTGGGTTGTGATTCTGCAGGAATGTGAGGCTGCGAAGGCGCTGGCACATCACCGAAGAAGCTGACAACTAAGTTGGCATTAAGTGGCACGCGAAACTTCTTCTTGCTCAAACCGAGTTCGTGATTATATTCTACAAAGTACCAAACGCCCCCGCTTCGTACAAGCGTGGTTCGGCGAGTCGATACAACACCCACCGGAGGATTCACGAAACACTTTAGACCTCTGGACGTGACCACCGTGTGCACATCCAAGCCAGACCACTTCTGCAGCTGTGTTTGCACTTGCAAAGGCAAATCGAGTTTGGAATAACGGCCTGGGAACTGCAGAAGCGTCAGCTGTTTGGACATTTCAGTGTCTGTAACCTTGAACACGGTAGCCGGCTTGTCGGCACTTGAGGCCTCCGAAGACACCGGTGGTGAAACAGCCGGTGGTGGGATCGGAGACTCAACAGACTGGGAATCTACCGGATACGCCCTATGAACAATACCATCTTGACCTACATAGCATTGCTCCACAGGGTTCGACTGAACGTGCTCATCGTAGTGCAGTGGTGCAAGGAAACTGGCTTGCTCCACTAGGCCTGGCCTCATTCCCTGAATCAGGGCTTCAGCGAGACCTTTCGAATACTCCTCACTCCAGGTGGTAACCGATCTGCCCCGAAAGCTCCCCACGGCTCGATCATGCTGACAGTCGCAGCTACATCTGAACTGAGAAATGTGCTCAGCGAGAGCGCGTGCTGTCGTGAAGAGCGTGGTGGTCTTTCGGATCGGACGGTTACTCCTGGGATGACGGAGTCCGAGAGCACACCCATCAAAAGTCACAAAACCATGTGGCACCTTCAACTCACCAAACCTTTTATCTAACCAGGCCACGGAAGTTTGCGGGTTTTGTGCATGTGCATGGCGGTGCCCTCGCGACTGCCGATCAACGATTTGAAACAAAAGGTCCATGTCCTTCCTGCCCTCCAATCTGTCCCGCAAGACCCTTAACCTAGCTCCGGGCTCTCGCCGCTCGTTAATGCTAGACCACCTACACCAACTCTTGGATGGTAACGATACGTAAACGTCTCTAGGTTTACACAGATCGATGAGGGACAGCGTGAACCATTGACCTTCTGGTGATCGCAACTCTTGACCATACATGTAACCCAAGCGAATGGCTTCCGAGCCTTCGCACAACTGCTCATGGGCATCGCTCAAATGACCCCGACCGGCATAGACCTCAATGAGACCTACAGTTGAACCTCGGTCGATTTTCCATGCTTGAGCACTCAGCCACGTCCTGAGTTGTGCTCTCGTAGCCCGCTTGTTCATATCAAGTGGCCCCGTCGCCTTCCACGCCCCCGGTAGCTGCAAACCAGGTTCTACGGGAATATCAACACCAACCTCAGGCGATAGCCTAGGCCATGATGTACCTAAGTAGGCACCCTCTTCCTGTGGCTCGGCGTGAAAAGGCTTGGGGGGCACAACCATACCGGATACACATGCTAGCGCAGCAACACCTGCTCCCAACCATCCGAAAAGTCGGGATCGTTGGGAACCCTTTGATATGCTAGGCTGCCGCTCTCTGAACCGCTCATCCCCGGTGGCACCGGCATCCGCGCAACCGAAGGCACCGTTGATGACATCGCCCCCGAGGTCATGGAATCCACTCGCGGCGGCACCGGATTCACCGACGGAGCTCCCGACAGTCCAGCTTGCCGTCTGAGCCAGGCTGCCCTTGCGAGAAGCTCGGCGGCTTGACCCTCCAGCTCTACCGCCTGCTCGATCAACGACTTCTCCATAGGAACATCGGCAACCACCGTAGGTTGCACACCATACTCGTGATGCATCATCGTCTTGACTGCATCCAACACAACCTTGAGGTCCGGTGCTGGGGCTGGCGATGGAGCTGAGGATTTCGCACCGGGCATCGCTGTCGATGCCATTGTTGATGACGGTACCTCGGCACGCAAAGCTTGAACTTGATCGGTCGTCATCGTCGCCCTGACCCTCGGAATCGCTTCCACATTGTCCGTGGATCGTGTAGTATTCCACTCCGGTGCTGCCATTGCTGATGCTGGCAGCGCCTTCGGGTGGACATCCTGCTTTTGCATCGTGATTTTGCGAATGTCGAATGGATATGGAATGCTCTTGCTTTTCGGGAGATGGATTTCGGCGTCGGCGACGCGGATGTGATCGCCTGTGACGAGTGGAGACATCTGCATAGATACCGTGGGACCTGGAATCATAGTGCACTCGCAATCCCGACGATGGGTGTAAGTCAACTGTCCGCTGGACCGCACCCATTTCGCCACTCGGCCCCGACAAATCTTGCATTTGCCGCGGCATATTGCACAGTGCCATGTTTGACCATACCCGTTGGAGAAGGTCTCCACCAGATGACTGCCCACATGGGCGTATGCCGGTGGTGTGGTCGCCTCCTTGATCACACACTGGCACTCGCTCATCACTCTCACCTTCGTCACAACTTTGGAACTCTAACTCGTTATCCTGAGGGCTTTGGAGCAAGGGAGCATGCATATCAGCATCAGAAGTTTCATGCACATGATGCGCCATCAACACCTGGTCTCCACGTGCTGCGAACCCTTGCTCTAAAGCAGTCTGCCTAACATTCCCGCGCAGATCACTGTCCTGTGGCTTGGTTGCAAACACAAACAGGAACAATCGGGCATCCGAGGCATCAATCGCGAGTGGTTCACCGGCGCACTTGGCACACTCCGTCCAATCCTTAAGCACTCTAAACGTCCTGTCGCCCACGGCTACCACTAATACGCTAGCCTCCCTCAGTGAGGCTGGCGGTGGCCGCCTAACCACTCTCGATCGATAGCCAATTTGAGCCGCCCGTATCTGCCAGGGAATGTCGACGCTTATAAAACCGTGTCTACCGATCACTAAGTGGACCGCTGCAAGTTCTTTTGGAAGTTGAATCCAGGGCCCTTTTGTGTCCTTTGCCAACCTCAATAAAACACTCTTGGCTAACTTATCTGATCTCCTGGACAACTCTGCCATCTGGGGCTGGTAAGTTAGAACGGCCGAGGGGTCCGGAGGATGAACGTTTGCCCTATGGTTTTGGGACACTGAACCGAGCCTTGAATCTGCCTCTTGCTCATTTTCATCCTCCGGCCCATCGACCTTAGCCTCAGTTGCAGCGGACAGGCCCTGTTCCAAACCCGGAGGCGGGCTAGGCCGATTGTGGAAATCAAACAACGGCAGAAGATAATGGCCTACCGAGTTCACGGAAAGCTTGATCCGACCAATCCCCGGTATCTCTAGAAGATCCGCCTCACAATCAAGTTTAGCCCGCATCTGCCGGAGCGCCTGGATGGACAACAGAAATGGGGCTTTACCCGGAATCACGGAAGCCTGAACGAAACCGTCACGGCCACCTATCCTCACAGGATACTTTACCTGATACGTGGCCCGTGCTTCCCCATTGATGCCCTCAAACTTCACATCCGATGGACCACGCTCGGCCTTTAAACTTCCTCCAGACTGTTTCTGCAACTCCTCATTCCAGCGTTTCTCACTCTCAGAGCCTACCAACGTAGAGGTGCAACCCGTATCTACGATAGCATGGCCTGGAGGAACTGCCAAACAAACATGTTCTACACATGGCGCTTCGGTTTCCAAACCTGGCGGCCTGATCGGCGCCTCGGCTTCTAAACCTAGCCGCCTATCCCACATGAGGCAACGCTCCACCTCCAATTCTGAAATGCCGTGTGAGGGACGTGGGAATGCCATAAAGCTGAACTCGGGCTTGAACTCCGCCGGCAAAGCACTGCTGGGAGGAATATCCGATGAGGAAGGAGCTTGAGCCGCCCAACCCAGGTACTGTGCACCATTGGGATCTCCTCTGCGGCCTTCGTAACTCCTCTTTCCTGCTCCCTTGGGCTTTCGTCCTTGCCCCTTTGGTTTCTTCCCAGTGTTGGCCTTGCCTCTCGAATGACTCTGTGACCTAGAAGCCGAAGAGGAAGCATGACCGGATCGCCACTGGAAATCACCGCGGCCCGAGCGACCCTCACGCCAGGGACGACCTCGTGTGTCCCGTCCCTTGCCTTTCTTACCCGAGCCGCCCTTGCCGACCGAAGCCTCCGCGGGGTCCTTGAATCCACGAGCTTTCCTGAGGCTCATCAGCTTCTTACGGGCCTCCAAGTAGCCAATCATAGCCGTATTGTAATCTTCATCCCCGTCGTCGTCGATATGCTCGTCGTCATCAGCGAAATCTTCTTCCTCGTCCTCGGCATAGCCTCCGAACTCATCATCCTCGTCGAAGTCTTCATCGTAGTCCTCGTCCTGCTCGTCGCCAAACTCCTCTTCATCATAGTCGGCGAAATAGCCATGGTTCGAAACCTTGGTTCCGCGGGAAGCGACGAGGGCATCCAACTCCGTCCGACGAAGTAGCTCAGAGACCTTTTCGTAACGAAGTGAACCGCCTGCTGATCGAAGTAAGCTTGCTCTTGTTTGAAGGGTGATGCCCACATGGCGCAGATACAGGAAACCCTTCATCACCTCCGGCATCCGAAACGGAACCACGGGAGCCTGTTCAGAAGGAGGGGTCGGAGGAACTGGAGCTGGAGGGGGATCTTGTCCATCACCGAGTCCCGCCAATGCCGCTTGATGTGCTTGTTGCGCCACAATGAAATCTAAACTCTGGCGTCTGTACTCGGCTCGGATCATATCTTGATGACGCCTTCTCTCCAGCTTCAACTCCTCAGTCATAAGTTCCTCTGCCTTAGCCACGGTGGTTTCGAAACGGGTTGTGAAGGCTGTGGTCTCCTCACCTTGCTGCCGACGTAACTTGTAGAGCAGAGTTTCAAGCCACTCTGACAGTTCTTGTTCAGGTGTGTACTGATATCGGGCATCAAGGATGTCTAACATGGCCTTCACGCCACCTGTATTTCGGAAATCTCCGGGATCTCTCTCGCGAAAACATTCGAACGCCGAACCAGAAAGAACCGAAATCAGTCGTGGAGCGGCCAAGCTCTGTTTGGAATCCTCGAGGCCGTGATAGTAAAAAAGAGCTCGTCGACGATATTCTCTGTATGTATCGAGACGGCCGTCAAAGGTGGGAATCTTCTTGTCATCGTCCTTGGTCTCCATGGCCTCGAAGCTGTCGTTGACGAAACGGAACTGATACGCTGCGCCCTGGATCAAAAGGCTAGTACAGAAGAGCACCAAGCTCCGCTGCCATGTTGACAGCAGCAGCGTCGTTCCCCCTATCAAGCTCAACAGCCTGATCATGACACTATGTAGGAGTGTCTCCTCAAAGAAAGGTCTACTGGACATCCAGTCACAATGAACATAAAGCATGTCTGCAATTGCGTAAGACTAGGCTTCTTTTCCGTGCCTCGAACTGGCTTCATGCATGCTTGAGCCACCGATGGTGGCGATGATGAACATGTGCCCCTGAGGCTCCACAGCACACAACAGGAACAGCATGATCTGTTCTTCAATTCACACCAGCCCTCCAGCTTCCAGCCTTCCAGCCAGTTTTCAACCTTCCCAGCCCGGCCCCATCCCCTCCAGTTTTCCAGACCCAGCCCTCCAGCCTTCCACCACCCCCAAGCCCCAACCCTCCACCCCCCCTCCACCCTTCCAACCTTCCAGTTTTCAGGCCTTCCAACCTTTGAAGGCTGGAGGGCTGGAGCGCTCCAGCCCGCCCTCCCGCCTTGCAGCCTTCCTACCTTTCCTCCAGCCTTCCTCCTCCAGCCCTCAAGTCAGCCCCAGCCCAGCCCTCCAGCCTTCCACTTTCCTCCAACCTTCCGACTTTCCTCCAGCCTTCCAACCTTCCAGCCTTCCAGGCGCGAGACAAAAGGCTGGAAGGCTGGAAGGCTGGAGGGCTGAAGGCTGGAAGGCTGGGAAGGCTGGAAGATTGGAAGGCTGGAAGGCTGCAGAGCTGGAAGGCTGGAGGGTTCTGGACCCTTCCAGCCTTCAACCCTCCAGCATTCCAGCCTTCACCTTTTTAAGACTGAAGGCAGATCACGTCATACTGGAATTTAAATATACGGATTTAAACAAATATTTTATACTACCTCTGCGGCCAGTGCGGCTGGCCGGGGGCCCCCATATATTTAAAAAACGTCACCGTAGTCTTTCCAGACCGATTTCAGGGGAATGTGATAGTCACTGGAATGTACACGGGTTGTATTTGGCGTTCAGAAGGACGAATTTTGGCACACTGCGGAGGACAATCGAAAAGATCTGTACGTTCTTACAGCCAACCTCAGGAAGTTATATCACATCACGATTTGTAACGAATTTGCAGACGGTCTTGACGGGGCTCTCCAGAAAATTCACAAGGAAAAACCCTTATAGCGCCAGCAGTGGGAAAGCCATCGGAGCAGGAACGTCTCGAACACGAAACGGCTCTTACTGGAAAGCTTGAGAGCGATGCTTGGGCGTGTCGTAACTGACCATACAACCGCATGGACTGGATGCTCTTACCCGGCACGAACACCTCCGACATCGCAGGCATTTCGAATCCCAGCTGTCATGCTTGCGCCATGAAAACGGCCTCAACGCAAATCCGAGGACAGATGTGGGTGCGCAAAGTCCAAGACATGCGGTTGAAGTTGGGCATATGGCAACTTGTATTTCTCGTCGAAGCGCTCGTGGAAACTTGCCAGACGATGAACAGGAAGACCCATGACTGTGGCAAACGAAAGTTGTGCGAATCAGGGCTACTCAGCTCCACGAAGCAGATCCTACCGCATTGACGAATCAGATCAGGCAGCCAGGCGGCTCAGGAAGGCTTGTGGTTTGGGGTTGAGGGTTTTGCCGTGGAATAGCGCAGAGGCGAACGTGTCTTGCGGCAGTGCAGTTTCGAGTGCATCGTAGTACGACGATTGGCCGCTGAAGCCTGATTGTGGAGGGTTATTTTTCCTACTTTCTCCTACCCCACGCCGTCTGAGGCTGCTAAACCATCCCTATTCCTTTTTGTTGAGAGATTTTCAGGGTGTGAGCTTGGGGTTTAGGGTGGGGGAGCGTGTTCCGGAATGTGTTCCGCTACCGGGTCCTGAGGGCGACGGTCCCCACGACTGTGGAAGGCAGGCTGGAGTACCTTTCGCGATCGATTGCGGGGCTATAGCACGGCATTCCTTGAGTTTAGGTTTAACGTGTTGGTTTCAGGTCGGGCTGAAGGAGCTGAAGGAGACATAGCCCAGCACAGAACGTCGGGGTAGGGTTTAGGGTTCAAGACATGGGTGCAGCTGCGACACTGCGTGCTGCCACCACAGGCGATAAAATGGTTTAGGAGTTTAGGGCTGTTCAGGGCCCAGGGTGCCACGTTTAGGGTTTTGAAGCTCAGGCGTTCCAGGGCTTGTACACGGCTTCGGGAAAAAGGCCGCATGATGACATCCATACACGCATACGCATATCAGGATGACCATCCGAAAGGTAAACCAAGACGATACTTGTCTTCTCCGCTGCGATCCGTTCTCCAATAATGGCCGATGCACCTGAGGCTGTAACCCTAACTGTGAAAGCTGGTACGCTCGTACAGAAGCTCAAGCCCTTTGACTTGAGCCCCGCGCGCGCGCTCCGGTGCGAAAGCCCGAAATGGAGCAAATGGAGCGTGGGAGTAGCAAAGAAGAAACAGGGTGAGACTCAGAGGGCCCAGGACCGGGAGGAAGCCAAATGGAAGAAAAGGAAGGAAAGGGCCTCGTCCATCTGCGTTTTCATCTTCTCCAAAGCCTCCTCCAGCTCTTTCACCTAAGGAAGGGAAAACACGTCCTTTCCTGTTCCTTCTGTCTCTCCCTTCAAGGTTCCCGGGCCCGCAGTTGCAGGCTCTTCCTGACGGGCACCGCTTCAGCTTGGAGCTTTCCGCAAGGCTGAGCACAGAGCTTCTCCGACTGCAGCTGCAGCTGGACGGCTTCCAGCCTGACGGCCGAGCGGCCGAGCGGTTTAACGCCGCTGCTCTGCTCGGCCCCCGGGTCCGCTCTGTCCGCTCCGCTCGCTCTGCTCTGGCTCCCCTCTCTGGCTCCCCCGCTCTTCGTTCCGCTTCCGCAAACTGGTCGCTTGCTCCTCTTTTGCCGCAGCTGCACGCGGCCGCACGTCACTGCACATCACTGCAGAGCTCCGCTCAGGTCCCTGCCTGGGCTTTTTGGCTTTTGGCCATGAGCCTCAGATGAAAACTCGCCTTGGAAAGCCTATAGAGCTCGGCCCGAGACCGGTCTCGGACGTCCGAGACCGTCCGAGACCGTCCGAGCTCCGAGCGCGCCGACCTGGCACGGAAAGAGAAAGAACAGAGAAACAGCTGGGCGCTGCTCCGCGGCTGCTCCGCGGCGGCTCCGCGGCTGCGCGAACGCTCCCGAGCCGCTCGTCAGTGTCGTGCTCGTCGTTAGGCTAAGCGTTCAACGCCGGTGGTCATCGTGCGCTGCGCATGCGGCGCTGGCGACCTCTCCAGGCGAAGTATGACCAACCCTCGGCCCTTCTCGCCATTCGAGCCCAGCCAACGTGCATTGCTCTCGACTCGTCTGAGATCAGGAGAAAGGATCTCGGCCGGGCATCCGCGTCCCTCCGAGCGTAACTTTTCGGGTGAACTGGAGCGATTCTAGCAGAGATCCTGCCCATCGCGGCAGAAGCTCTGGATGAAGGGGCTTCTTAAGGAATCGAAAGAGAAAGAGCTGCAGAGCTCTAAACCCTTTGCGGCGCCTCCTTGGCCTCCTGCTTCAACTTCTTCATCTGACTCTTCGCCGCGTGCATCCTCAAGCGCTCCTCAGCAAAGGCACGAGCGCAGCTGCTTGCAAAGAGCGCGGAGGCGCCCTTGCCCCGGCGCGGGCCTGCGCCACATAGACTGCTTGCCGGAAGAGCTTGTAGACCCGCTGCCTCACGATTCCAGCGAACGCAGGCTTTGGCTGAGACTTGCTGGACTGAGCGGGATGGCGTCTTCCAACGCTTCCAGTTCCGCTGGATGCGCGTCGCCGAAGACACCTTCCGGTACTCCTCGGCTTCCACTTTAAACCCATCGTCCCCTCACCTGAAACGCCGGTTGGAGGCTCCTTGGCATAGCGCCGTCCGCAAATGCCTCAAGCAAAGAGGGCAAGACGAAGAATCTTCTAGCGGGGCTTGCCGCGGCGCTCTCTCTTCGCAATCCAGGCCCTTTCAAAAACATCGCAACCCAGGCCTTTCTGCCAGGCCTGGATCTTTACAACCTCCAGAGGGCTGCGCAGCACACAGCACAGCCCAGGAGGTTCCCCCCCTTTTTGCCTTCTTCATCAAAGCTTTGTATCTTCTGCGTTCCTCGGCTTGCGGCGGCTTGCGGCGCTTGCGGCTGCAATGGACATAGTCCAAGAAGTCCAAGATTCCACGAATTGGCGCCCGAGGCTTTGAAGCTTCACGGCCGCGCCCTCTTGCCTTTCACAAGTGCTCATGAGTCTTCTACTAATGCATGAATCCTGTATTGAGTTAATGCATCGGTCTTTCTTTCTCAGAGGCCTTCATCGTGCACGAGTGTGCACCCCATGTTGGAGTGTACCCGAGCTGACAAAGGACATGGTGCAGCCCTAGTGGCTCAGCACGAGAAAACCACTTTCCAACAAATGAATAACCTGCGCGTGCGTGTCACCTTCCCCCATGTCCCGAACTATCTGTACTCGGTGTCCCCATAGAACAGAAGCACAAAGCGTAGGCACAGGTGCAGTTCTCGTCCAACAACATCTTGTGGGAACAAGACATTATCACGGTTCGGGCGGACGTCATTAGACCCCCGCACATTCCCACAGAACAAAAGCAAAAAGCACAGGAGCAGCTATCGTCTAAGAACAGTTTGTGGGAACAGGATGCTATCACGGTTCGGGCATGGATGCTCTAGGGACTCTAGGGTGTCGGGGGGTGATGGGCCTTGCAGATCTTGCAAGACAAAGACCTCGTCAGCGAAGCGACCGCCGCTTGAGAGTTCCGCAGGAAGCGAACCCCCCTTGCCGACCTCCTCTCTGTTTTCATCCGAACAAGACTGCTTTGTGCAAAAGCATACAACACAGCAAAAACCGTCACTTTCTGCTGATCGGACAACATCGGAAGGCTCAACTGCTGTAAAATAACGGCATTCGGAGAATCCCGTCCATCTGGACGAAAAGCACAAAACGCAATCGAACAGGCAAAAGCACGATAAAGACCATGAAATGTGGCTCCTTCCCGACTTCCCGAATGACGACAACCGACGCTCCGCGAGCCCCCGGCGGACAGCGCAACACCTTCCACGTCGTCCAGTGGCGTACATGCCAAAAAGGTAACGCTATTGTGGACCCGCACCCTGCCACGTCTCCATGTGTTTTTTGTCAACAAATCTTGCTTGTCAAGTACACGGGTGATTTCGCAAGGGCAACATCGCGCAAGCAATTTTCATATCGGAGATGCTTTTGCTGAGATTATCAATCTGGGAGAAACTTCTTCCCTCGTAAACGCAGGGGTTGCAGTCTTGCATGCTTTGATGCCGTTTTGGTGTCCTTGCTGAGTTCGGCGAACTGTATTCTTTCCCTGGTTTGGGTACCAGGTCATCTGGGCATTCTTCTTTGTCATGCAGGCCAGGACTCCTTGCTCTGATGTATCAAAACCATGGTTTTTCTCAAGTTGAATGTCTTGGTTGAAAATCACAAGTTGCTTGGCAGATCCAAGCTAGGATCTCTGGCTCCTTGTTTTGTTGTATCAAAAGCATGTTCTTCTCAAGTTAAATGTCTGGGTTGAAATTCACAGGTTGCTTGGCAGATGCAAGCTACGATCTCTGGCTCCTTGTTTTGTTGTATCAAAAGCGTGTTTTTCTCAGGTTAAACGCCTGGCAATGCGAAGGCAGGAAGTTTTCGGAGATGCCACTGCCGAGATCATCACTGGCGGTTTCTCTTGCAAAACAGCACTCTGCAGTCTTGCATGCTTTGATGCTGGAATGGCGCTTGCAGGGCTTATTATGGCATCAGGTTGCTTTGATCACATGTGTTTCAGTTTCTGAGGAAGGGCAAGAAGCGGACAAGTAGCAGCATCGGTATGCGCTACAGCAGTTAGACGACCATCACAGTGATAAGTGTGACGATGATGAAAATCATCATGGTGGTGATGAAGATTATGGTGAGGAATACGGCGATTGCAGAGGTATGAGTGATGAAAACGAGCATCAAGATGATGATGATGATGATGATTATCATCATGGTGATTCTGAGGGTAAGCATGATTCACATGATGAAGGTCAAGAAATATGGTGATGATTATGGTGTATTGCCTGGCGATTAGGATGATGAGAAAGACGATGATGAGGAACACAGTGTTTGCATAGGTGAGATTAGAGGAGCATCATGGTGATGACCGTGGTGATGAGGATGGTGAGCATCATGAAATAGAAATGATTATACCTCATGGTGATGATTGTTGCGCGACCCGGCAGAGCATGCCTTGCTATTAGGATCCCTTTTTGGGTCCGTATAATAATGCGGCACCTCATATTTAGGGTTCCCAAAAAAGGACCCTAATTTTGACAACTACCCAATTGGAGGTAGCGAAGTGACGCCGTTTCTTCCGCCCTGTTGATGCCCCCCGTCACCCTTCAGTCTCCTTCGCACGTCAGGATGATGCAATCCGCTCGTAGGTCCCGCATACCCCGACCTGCAAGCCCCTCCTCGAGCTCTGCCCCCTCATGGCAAACCCCCCAAGTCAAGGAGGTCTTTGCCCGCTACAGACCTTCCAGTCGTTCCGCGTCTTTTTGCAAGGGCGACTTAGACTCAAAGCTTCCTGCTCCAGCAGTCCAGCACGGCTACAGCGAGAAACCCAAGGACCAGATTGCTCGCTCTCTCGCTCTGTCTGCCCCTCTGCGTCTGTGTTTCATCGAATTCTCGCGCTCAGGGTTTGGGTCTGCTTGGGCTTATGTCTTCCATTGGGCCTGTGTGGAAGCGGCGGGTCGGGGGGTCTCGCTTTCACCACGGTAGGGAGCCGCGTCTCTGGATGCGTCGCCAATGACTGAGCCGGCAGCTTCCGGCGCATCAGGTCGCTTCGCGCTTGCTTGCTTCCTGGGCTGCGGCAAGGCTGCAACTGGCATGGACTATGGCAACCGCCCTTCTTTTCTCCGCAACACACTCCATCTCCAGCAAGTTGCGCAACAAAGCCTGAATGTGGCGTGTGAAGAGACAGATTGCCTTGGCAAGCGAGTGCGCAACAGGTGGTACGCGGTGCCAACGCGCCCTTGCTGTGGCGAACCTTGTACTTGCCCATCTGAACACGGCGACGCCAAGCAGCCTGCACTTCAGAGGAACTCTTCCGTTCTCCCGTCGTTTCAGCACTCGGCATGCACGGCCTGGATCTGTGTCGCAGATTTGACGAGTAGCTCGAGGCGCGCGAACCTTGGCTTGGCTTCCGCGCCCGGCACTGTCCCGGATAAGGACGGACGTTTTCACGGAGCTTGCGATATCCGAGTTTCTGGCTTCAGCCGTTCGAACGCTGGGAGCTTGAAGAACACTAGTGTTTTTCCCACTGCCATGGGCAGGCCATGCAGGGGTTTCGGCACGTTGAGCTCTGAGGCCAAGTGCTCTAGCAGCTTCTGCGCCCTGACCTCCCACAGCATCGGATCACACTGGCTGCCATGTCTGCAGCAAATACGCCTGTGCAAATCAAACTGACTTCACTTCTCTTACCTTTATTCGTCCGGGCAGGGGATTGCCGACGTCGCCAACCAAGAAACTACCTTCAAGGGTCGCCACGCTTCGCAGCCGCCCGTGGCCGCCCCCTTTCTCGCCAGGTTCCACTGAGCTCAGCGTACTCTTTGTTTCTTGTACCTTTGTACTCGTGCGGAGCGCGCCAATTATCACGACACATAATATATCATAACGGATCATGCAAAGAGCTGGAAATGCAGATGGCCTATATCACAAAGGTTTGCGGTTCATGATTCATGGTAGCAAAAATCCTCGACAGCCCGAGGTCCATGTGCTCCACCCCTTTCGCGACAGCGAAACAAAGAGGGCTTTTGAGTTTCCTCGTGTTTTCCTGGTGTTCCCCTGGCGTTCCCTGCGGGCCCGCGGCCTTGGAGTCGTCCACGTGCTTCAGCCCTGCAAGCGGAACAAAGATGGCAAGAGAAAGATGCTAAGATATGCTAAGTCACTGCAAAATCTGCGAAGGTTTAAGGGATAGGAAGCTTCCGTCGCCTGAAACAATCTGTGGAGAGGCGATGACCTTAAAGTCGTCCCAGCCTTAGGCAAAAAACGTGGACTCGGGCCAAGGGCGGAGCTGGAAGATCTGGGGATCTGTACACTCTTGGTGGTTGATCCGCACCGGATAGCCAGCTCGGCTGACTTGCACCACCTGAACCCAAAAACTCAAGCCTTTAGCATTCTCTTGGTTCAGATGGACACCGCCTGGAGCACACCCCCGTATCTCAACTGCTCGGTGACGGCCTTTCGATCATAGCGGTCCGGCCTCGCATAGCACTGGCGCAGAAACCGGCCGTTGACGGCATCCGTCAAGGATAGCTTAGGCCCCGGCTCGTTCTGTGGATTGGGTTTGATGCAGCCTTGCGTGAGAAGGACGCAAGACGGGATGAGGTGAGGTATTGCATGTTGCTCATGCGATTAAGGCTGGTGCCCAGCGACGAGGCTGGGCCCCTGGCGCACGAAGTGGGGCTCCGTCAGATCAACGATGTCCATAAGCGAGGCCAGTTGATCCTCCGCACATGCGAGCGTCGTGCTGCCATACCATGCTTGCAAGAACGGGCCTTGAATTCCGATGAAACCTTCAACCATCAAACAAACAACTCAAGAGCATGGCATCCTGCACATCTCGCGCCCAGCGCAAGACTTAAGCAGCAGACCGTGTACTTCTTCTTTTTCTTTCCGGCACCGGTCTCCGAAGACTCCTCCTTCGAGAACGATGCTTTGTACATCTGATGGCACGCAGCAACGGCTCACGGCTAGCACAGGTCTGCCTTGTTCAGAACTTCGCCATATTTTACGTCCTTCGAAAATTCAAAAGCTCATCACACTCATGGGCGAAGCGTTGATGTGTCTGGCTGAGGAAACACCACGATTCAGCCGAACCCGGAGCACGTGTTTGACATGCGAAACGCGTGGACGACGACGGCGCGGGCCTGCGTTGAGGTGGCCGCAGCGACGGCAGCTGCAACGAAACTTGCAACGAAAACGGCGACAGCGACGACGATGCACGTGCAGCATCTTGCAGCGAATCTTGATCGTATGTACCCGGCGGCTGTAGATCTTCGCTGTCGTTTTTGTTCCCGGTTTGTGCATCGTAGCCACCAGCTATGGACACAACAATCCACCTGCATTTTCTTGGTTACATTATACAATGCGTGCCCCTTGCAAGCTGAAGTATGCGAAAGGGTAGCCGTTCGGTGCAAAGAGTTCTTGGCTTCGCCAAGAAAATCCCGAGAGGAACGACTTGCGAAATGCTTTCCAATTCATCAGTGTACATAGATATGCGGTGTCATCAACATAGAGCAGTGGCCAAATGCTCGATATCACAAGCAAGCAGTTTAATTCGCAAACGAGTCAACGTCTTGACTCGGCTCACAGATGCAACGCTGGCGTCTTTATTGGTTCCAACCCATGTGCGCAGATCATACTGCACGTTGGGCCCACTATCTGTCCTCAAACACGAAAACAAGACTGCGGTCTGCGGAGCCGTTGGCGAAAGCCCACGGAGCCCAAGACCTATCCACGTCAAGCCCATGGAACCGGCTGCCCTTCGCTGCTGAAAGAAGCCTCCTGTCCCAGCTCTATCCGAATCCAGTGCAACAGCTCAATGAAGGTAGCCCGACGGACTTACTTCAGAGCAGAGCTTGTCGGCTAGCCATCCCGTGTGCACACGAAGCATCGTCGGGTGCAGGATAGCCCCCGACCATGCGTGGAATGGTCCCAGAAATGGCCCTTCCGAGTCACAAGCAACAGCGGCGAAGCCAAGGCGGCCAAGCCTTTGCTGCAAATGCTTAGCCTGTACTAATCCATGCTACCCATTCTACCTGTGCCGCGTCTTGGCCTTGAACGGATATCCCTGGCGCTGGAATCGCCGGCATGCCTTGGAGAGACCCCCCTACCGAGAACGCATTCTCCTAGTGTTAGGGATCTGCTTCTCCCTCGCCCCAGGAGCCCGGATCTAATCCAGGATCGATATCCTGCTTTAGCTATTCATCCCTCGGCCGTGCTCACCACATGGAAGTCCTTTAGCCCCAGTTCGGAAAGCCAGCTGAGCTATCCATTCGCAAGCCCACGAGTTTTGGGCAGTGGCCGGTATAGTAGCTCTGTTCGACGAGTTGAATAAGGCCTGTGACTATAACCTCCCCAGTCCTCTGATTGTTCAACTGCCACATCCCATGCTGCGAAGTCAGCAAAGACGTTGCCGGTGCCGTGAGATCGCGGCTGCTCGAAGCTAATTATGGTGGTTGCTCCAGCGACCCCAAAACAAGGTTCTGGAATTGGAGGCCAAAAACAACGATATGATGAGATGCACATGCCCCAATACTCTCTATTTCCATGTTTTTTAGACATATCAGTATAAGCAGAAGCGGGCCGGTGAATATGACGACATCACGTACTTGACTCACTGCATTTGCATCTCTTGTTTGGCCAGAATGCACTCAAGCCATGTGTTAGGTACAAGGAGCTGCCCGCATAGCATATGGCATATGGCAGCAGCGACCGTGCATCCGCAGTCAGCTAAGGATGCAGTCCGCAAAAGTCTTAGGAGCTCAAACTCAAACTCTGCCCCCCTTTGTCGGGTGGCGGAAGGGAAGAGTGGAGGTGAAGCTGAAAGGATCTCGAGAAGCGACGGCCATATTTTGGCACATGCTTTCGTCAATCTTCTACAAAGTAGCGGCACTGACTCACTGCATTTGCATCTCTTTTTTGGCCACAATGCACTCAAGCCATGTGTTAGGTACAAGGAGCTGCCCGCATAGCATATGGCATATGGCAGCAGCGACCGTGCATCCGCAGTCAGCTAAGGATGCAGTCCGCAAAAGTCTTAGGAGCTCAAACTCTGCCCCCCTTTGTCGGGTGGCGGAAGGGAAGAGTGGAGGTGAAGCTGAAAGGATCTCGAGAAGCTACGGCCATATTTTGGCACATGCTTTCGTCAATCTTCTACAAAGTAGCGGCACTGACTCACTGCATTTGCATCTCTTTTTTGGCCACAATGCACTCAAGCCATGCTTGTTAGGTACAAGGAGCTGCCCGCATAGCATATGGCAGCAGCGACCGTGCATCCGCAGTCAGCTAAGGATGCAGTCCGCAAAGGTTTTAGGAGCTCAAACTCTGCCCCCCTGTCGTCGATGCTGGAAAGCCCGAGCGCCCTGCCTCGGGGGCGCCACTCAGATACCGGCAAACGCTTAAAACGCCACCATTCATTCCATCTCCCAAGGGCCCTAACCGCCTGAAAACCCGAGTGGACCAGGGCCGTCGCATCTTGCCACACAGTAAAGGAGCAACGGGGCGACAAAGTACACATAGGAACACTGCATGGCCTAACAACCGTTGAATGGCGTCAGAGCTAAAATGCTTGTTGGTACGGCCGACGTATTCAAACGCAAGGATCAACTTCCACATGCGCTCCGCGGCAACTGTACCAAACCCAACTCTCCGTCCACAACACCTCCCAATGTTCGCATGTGTGCTGTCGCAGGCTGCTCTTCATGTATGGAGAAACCCATGGCGCGGAGGTCACGACAAACTTGCTCCTGGCCTCTCTCCACTGCTCTGCTGTCCTTCCCAAGCACATGGAAGTTATCACAATAGGGCATAGCTGCCAACTGAGTGCTGTGTAGTTGGGGTACTGGTCTGGCATCAAGGAAGAGATGGTCCCGAGAGATACTCAACGACTGCATCGTGCACTGCTCATGTAAGCTCCAAGTGAAGCCCATCGGCAGCACCGTCAAGCAAGGACAAAAGGCTCTTCCGTGCCTCGGGTCCCCGAAATCCTGCGGCGCCAGTCCACCGGTGACGTCGAGGACCTCAGAGGCGCTCAAGTCAAGTCTCAGCCAAAGGAAAAGAACTCCTGCATGGCCGACGGCAGGAGGCACGCGCAAAAGCAATCTTGTATGTCAGCGCCTCCTAAGTATAAAGATTCACCTTCATGTAACTTGACGACAATCCAGAATCAACCCCTGCCTTCTCACCTCCTTGCCCTCAATGATCTTCGATTTCTTGCTCACCACGAAGGCGCCGACGCGACCCCTCCGCCGACGGCAGAATCCCAGGACACCACAATCGAAGAGCCGCCTAAGAAACCACGATAAAAGACACGCTTACCTAAATGGGGGTCGTTGTATGGCTTCATCCTCGCGGCCTCCTCGCTTACGGCACTCCAGTTCGGAGCATCCTGCAGCATTTCTTCCTCGAAATCCCTCAAAGCTTGTCCAGCCTCACCTTCGAGGCATCGCTCCAGATCAACCCCCTGGTCTTTAAGACAAGGAAGAGAAAGAGTATCACGCCGCTTGAGTCTCCTGCAAACGCTACGGGACCATTCCTTCTTGGTCACGGCCCCTGTGCTCGGAAGAAGAGGGAGTGCGTTGCCCATCGTCTCCCGCAGGCCGCGAAAAACCCGGGCTCGCCCCCATAGTCGGTGGCATGTAAACGGCCGGGACTCCCCCAGCACACATGCCCTGGGCAACTTCAGCAACTTGGCATCTGCCCCAGTATCCTTTCCGGTTTTGCCGGGGCCACGTCCTCTTCCGCCCTTGCCACCCTTCTCTTCGCGCAGCTTTCTCTCCGCTCTTTTGGAATCTGCCCTTCCCACGCGCTTGTGCTTGGTGAGGGTCTGTGTGACGATAGCCCCTCCTGGCCGATGCCCGACTTGTAGGAAATGGTCAGCGGCCTCGTACGTATGCATGCGCCTCAGCTATCAATTGACGTCATTGCTGACAGCCTTGACGTACTCCAAGCAGGTGCGGGGATTGAAGGGGAAGTCGTCAAAACCCACCACCGACTTCGTTCCCAATTCACCCCGTACTTGATGGAAAGGGTACTGGCATCGTCACCGGCAATCTTTTCTTCGCCGGCACACGCTTCACTGTTACGGCACCACTGGATGTGCTGATCACAGAAAGCGTCCAGATCTTCAATGCCCACGAACTTTACGAGCACCGTTCGGTCTATACCATCAGCGTCAGTCATGTGATGCAGACCGCAATCTCCATCGATGACTGCCCCTTGCGCCAGAAGGATTTCATCCCCGATCTTACATACTCTGCAAGGACCGATCGTCTCTGATCGCCAAGCCACTCCTGCAACAGCCTGCTGAGCGCCATCAACAGCCCCCGCAGCGGCAGCCGCGCCTCCTACGGCGCCCGCCGCAGCTCCGTTCGGCGATCGTCTCATGACGACCGAGCTCGAGGAGTTGGCGGTATTCTCTTGCAATGGTGGCTCCGAAGCTGTAAACATTGGCCGCTGGTATCCCGCGGGGCAGTCCACCTCTCGCCCCACCTGGCCAAAACCTTCAATGTCTGGACTATTTGCATCCAGGATCTCAGGATAAATATTCCATGCCTTCGATGTGGCCAGCAACTAGTCTCTCATGCACTACTTGGGGTACTTCACCATAATCCAAGTAGGGGAGGTCGCCCGCGATGAATCTAGCCATCTCGGATCTGCAGCCCTACCTTCGTGCCAAGCGTTCCCTTGCCGTACTTGCCTTTGTGCCTGCGTATAGCTCCTGGCTGGCAGTGGAGCTAAAGTAGAGCCAGGAGCCTCCTCCAAACACGGCCCCCAACAGCAAGCAGACCAAACAAGTGACTCCGATTAAGAAGAGGCCCGATGGAGCAGCACTCTGAGAATCGCTGGTAGAGCAGTTACAGTGGCAGTTGCAAAGGTCGTTCCTGGGCTGCCGGCTGCGACCAATATCCCACAACAAGTCCCAGTCCCGCGACGATCAAACGGCTCGCTTCCATCCTACACTGAAGCTGAAAGGATCTCGAGAAGCGACGGCCATGTTTTGGCACATGCTTTCGTCAATCTTCTACAAAGTAGTGGCACTGAATTACTTGAAGCTCAGATGAAGGTCATAGCCCAAACCCTCGACAAAACTGGCACCGCATGTCTCTTTCGACTGCGAATGTGCGAGTTTCTGAAATAGAATCGATGCACTATCCGCGTTATCAAAACCAGAGAACGTCCCGAATTTAACCATAGTCATAATCTTATGACCAGTGCCAATTGCGACACTTAACGGAAAATTCGAAGCGACACGGTAGTGTGTTCAGTTTACAACCTCCTACATCCAATATTGCCCTCAAAGCCCTGAAGAGCACCGGTGAACATTCTCTTGCAGCGCCCACCGAAGTCGTGTCAAGACTATGCCTTTTCGATTGTGCAAACACGAAACCGAATGAAGGTGCTCACAAGCCTGACGAGGAAACCTGAAATCTACATACGCTCTCACCCCAAATACCAAGCACCGAGCCCTGGCGAACATTCTTTTCTTCGGCACCCCCACTGCTCGTGTCAAAACTGTGTCAAAAAGCTTCTGCGCAACACAAAACTGTTTTCTCTGCCCCTGAGCTAGTCAACCCGCCGGTTCCCGACCTGCTGGTCACAACACCCAATCATGTCTGTGATGCCCCGTTTGGTCACGTACGGAATTTATCACCTTCCCCAAACCAATGTTCAGCCTCCGTCTGTGGCGTTATTTCAAGCTTTTATCCTCTCATTTCCTTTGTTCAGCGCAAAAATTCAAGCTGACATCGACATCCCGTAGAGATTCAAGTTGATGTTGGTTGACCCGCCGCATCTTTTTGCGTTCACTCTTCAATGAATCAATCTCCTGCTTGAAACAGAAGATTTCCAAGTCCTTATCAACCGATTTGATCGCCTGAGCGGCCCCTCAGTCGATATTAGCAGGACTTTGTCGTCCGGTCACATCGATCACGCCCGAGAAGCAGCTCCAAAGATCGGTGCCTCCGAAGTCTGAAGGCTTCGCACTGACTTAAGCCTTCGCCCGTACCTGCCCTAATGCCTGTGAGATCGACCTCCTAATCGTCCTAACTTTGATGTAATTGTTGCACCCCATTACGTTTTGGCCTCTGTTGGCCTCTGCTTGGTAACAACACGTCACGGTTTTGAGCCACACTGAACACCCAAGGAATTCTCAATGGCACCCCTCAACAACTTGTCCGAGCTGCGAGCACACACATGCACACATATGCTCATGTCTCGTCAAGTGCGCTCTGCGCCGTCTTGTCACGGCGACGTGACAGCAGCAGGCAAGCAGCATGGAGGAAAGCAGCCGCGCACATAGTCTTCCAAATTTACACTTTAGCAATCCGGCTGTGATCAGGCAGGTACAAAACAGGAGTTTTGAGCTAGGGTATAAGGTGGCTTTACGTTTCAGGACGACGGCTGGGGCTTGCTAGCACCGAGCACCGGCAACAACTGACGGGTGCCGGCGATGGGGGCCGTCTAGTGTTTCTTCGTCGGCCAGACTTCGTTCCGCATGCAGCTGTTCTAAGTATGCTTTCATCGGCGACTCCAAAATCTCCTCGACAATTAGTTGCCGCACGGCTTTCGTTTTCTCCAGCACCTTTGGCAGATCTGCCAATGATGCGGCATTCAGATGCTTTGATGGCACCCCCAGGAACAACCAACAGCACTGGGCAGTTCAAGGCTGCCTTTGTGCAAGTCCCTGCAGAGGGTCACCACCCTCCACCTCGGGCCAGGACTTTGAGAAATGTCCTTCAGGTTCTTTGCGACGACTTTCGTGCTAATCACAGCGCAGCAAGCACTGGATAAAGTTGCTTTCATCTTCTCAAGCACCCGGCCTTTTTGGTAGTTGGTAGTCACTGGTAGTATTCAAACCCAGACACGATTTCGTCCCAGGACTTTGCTCGGCGCTGATCAAACATGCACGGGGTCTTGGACTCCAGCAGCTGCTTGGCGCTCGAGCTGTACTCCACAGTGCCAAACCAACGCAACTCCTTGGCGGATTTCTCGGCCCAGGCTTCCAAAGGCAAGCCTGCCGCCAGCTTGCCCATTGCCTTTCCAACAGCCGTTTTGGCTGCTGCCTTCTCCGGCTCGTTGATGGACTTCATTGTCTTTGCGCACCAACTTCGCGCATCTTGCAACTTGTTTTTCACATCTTTTGTTGAGCGGTTGGCGGTGTCAAACCCCTTGAGGCACAAAGCGAGTTTGGCCCGGAGTTCTGCCATATCATCCGCTGTGGCGCTGCCCTCCTTTTCTTTCTTCTCCCAATCTGAATCACAGTGCTGGATCTGATCATTCAGTTCCAGAAGAGCCTTGTCGACGGCATCCAGCCGCGCTTTCATCCTGGTCAATTTTGTGCACTACCCAGAGAGTGCAGTCAGTGCCACTTGCATCCGCAGCGAAACATCTCCCATTGTTTGTACCGACAGCGTCCGGCCCTTGCAACGCCAATTTCTCAAGTGGCAAGTTCTTCTCGGCGGTCTCGGCCTTCAGCATTTTGTCCTCCAGCTCTTGCCTTCGGACTCCTCTATGGCCATCGCCCGCAACTGCAATTCTGCATCACGGGCCTCCAAATCACCGACTGAGGCTTCTCGCGGCCATTTTCTGAGTTCAAGTGAGTTCGCGGTCATCCCCACCTGCAGACTCGATTGGGCCCTTTTGATGCGGAACTCGGGTTCCCGCACAAATCCTTCTGCATGGAGATTTCCATTCTCTGCCTCAGGGCAGCTTTGAGCTGGTGAGCCTGATGAGCTGCCGTTTCTCCTTGGTCCAAGGCGAACGATTGAGACGGTCGAGGGGTCTGCCACGTGTTTGTCCCACCCCACACGGGCTTCTGCCAATGTGGAATAGGCCTTCAAAGCCATCTCCTGCGGGGCCCACTTTTTCAATGGGACGAAGTTGGCCACTTCGTTCCTCAGGGATGACACGTCTCGGCTTTGCTCTGCGCTTCCAACCGCCGAACAGGTTCTGTTTTCTGCTGGTCTTCGGCGGCTCTGCTGACCTCCTGTTCAAGATGGAGATAGTTGATCTTCCGGTGTTTTCTTCTTCAAGTCCTCCTTGAATTTCGTGCCCTCTGTTCTTTGTCATCTGCTCTTCTCGGAAATTCGGCTTTGTTCTGATCCGGTTGAGCCAGCGATCGGTTGCTAAGCGACCGTTGCAAGCTCTTCTCCCGGTCGCAGTAAAGGTCGCCATTGCTGTGGGCTGGACACTTCTGGCAGGAGCATTTACAAAGGAACCCGGAGAGGCCATAGGGTCTACCAGAAATCAGCCGCCGCAGCATGTGTCTCAGGCGGCCCAACACGGCTGCGGGGAAAGAACGCAAGTGCTTCCATCCGTGGCTTTTGACAAATGCTCCTGCAGCGGACACCCAAACTTGAATTCATGGGTGGGCCTTCTGGGGTTATCATGCCTTGCCACTAGGCTGCGATATTATAAATAAAACCTTCAAGAAGCAAAACACAGTTTTGCCTACTCCGTCCTCTTTCTCTGTCTGCACCAACAAAGCCTTCTAATTTGCGCAGAATTTGCAGCAACTTGCTTCGTTGCTAACTGTTAATCGCTTTTTGCCTTCTAGGCATCCCTGATGACGCTGGGCACCTGCCTGCTGTGATTTGCAGCCTACCCGTCACTTCTTTCTTGCCGGGTTCGCTCTGGGGCCGGGTCGAGTTCACCACGACCCGCTTTGCCCAAACATTCTTGAGTGTGCAAGCAGCCCAAGTCTTGCACCCAGGCTCCAGCTTCACGGGCAGCCTGGCCATTCACCTAGCTATCTATCTATCACGGGCGGCTAACTCATCTGGCCGAGAGGCCTTCCCGCTACCCTTCGTCTTGTCAGCCGTGCCACAACTGCCACTGGAGCGGTTAGCGGGTACAAACTTTCCTGAGTTTTGTTTTGTCCGAAGCAACCACAGCTTCGGCCCCTTCGTCCTCAGAGGTGGACT
Source organism: Symbiodinium sp. CCMP2592 (assembly GCA_905221615.1). Lineage (NCBI taxonomy): Eukaryota > Dinophyceae > Suessiales > Symbiodiniaceae > Symbiodinium > Symbiodinium sp. CCMP2592. Next base: position 251,154 of record CAJNDT010005928.1, read on the forward strand.
GCAGTCATGAACTACACCACCGCCAGCCGAAATCCTTGAGGGGATGCCAAGTTGCACTGCATGTTGCGAGACAATGAATGACTGTGGGTCGATTGGCAGTGCTCTCGAATCCAACAAGGTGTGCAGATGCACCTTGCCACCAAGGTCTTTGGCTGTGAAAACCAGGGCAACTAAGCTTTCGCTCAAGGAAAATCAAGATAACTGTCACAATCTTGAGAAGAATCAGCGGAGGAATCACCTTCAACCGTTGGGAATCCGAACATGGTGGGAAAGTCAGCACCAGAGCTACCTCTGGGAGACACAGTTGTGAACACACTTGACACAACGTGTCGCGGGGTCTCGAATCAACTGTTTTGAATCCAAAAATCCCGTGCACTTCGGTTGTCGCCGACAGTCTCTCCCCCATGCGCTGCCACTTGCACTATGCCTCACATGACAAGAACTAGAACTCACAAGGACGGAAGGTAATCGATATACAGCGAGGATACTGGATGTGTTACTTTGAGATCGTCCTCGGAAGGACGGAAGGCAATCGATATACAGCGAGGTTTACTGTATGCATTAGGTTGAAATCGTCTTCGCCGGTAGGTCGGCGTGATCAGCCCTGGCCTGTCTATTTAGGCCCTAACACCTGAGAACCTGAGAAGGGTGGTAGGGGTCCTGTCTGAAAAGCCTGACGATGAACTCATTGGTGCTCGCCCCCATGCACTCAATGAGGTCCTGAGGCAGAATCGAATACAGTCTGCTAATCGCAAAAAGACCATTTCAGATCCCGTCATTGCTCAGCTGATCTTTGTTCTTGTCCAGGAAACCATCTGAGCCTTCGACGACAGAGTTGCAGACATAGGAGATCGTGCTTCGGGGGTCGGGGGCCCCACAGTAGCTCACAGGGCCGGCAAAGTGCTTGATCACAAACCTCAGAGCAGAAGTACATTCACAGTCCAGCCGCCCCGCCATCGAAGCCGTGGCTCCGCCGAGGTGCCAGGACGGTTTTGTTTTGATCTCGTCAAAGCGCCTGTGACCTCGCCGAAGATCAGCGAAGAGCAGCGAAGGAGGTCTTTGGGGCCGCCGCCTCGATGTTGCTTGATCAGCTTGTTGTTGAAGCCCTGGTCTGAGCCCTGGGGAACCACCTAAGAGAAGGGTTAGGGCTAGGCGGCGCAACGGCGCTGCAGTCCGCCAAACCTCTCCACCAAAACGCTACTCGGCCCTCCGGCGCACTCTTCGTCCAGGATCGCAAAGACACCGGTGCCCTGGGCTGCGTGGAGGAAAAAGTCCCCGGAAATCTGCGCGTGACTTCCCCAACGGTGCTGCGTGCCTTTGCCTGAAGCATGTCCACGGCATCCTGAGAAGCACTGAAAAACAACACCAGCCCAAACACCGTCCCTTCGTCCCCAGTCTTCACTCTGCTCTCTCACTCCTGGTTGTCAGGGAAGTCGAGTGGGTCCCATTCGATGCCCTCTCGTTCGTAGAGCTGCTCCTGCAGAGCCCACACGCAGACTCAGGGTGACTCTCTGAAGGCAGCGTTCTAACAGCTCCTCCAGCTTGAAGACGAAGGAGTTAAAGAACTGCTGCAGCCGCTCGTTGGTGAAGTTAATGCAAAGCCTTTACACGAAAGTGGCAAAACAAACACATTGCATTCATTGTTATGCTCTTCCCGCGTGATATTGGTGGGGTCCAAGCTGTTCGAAGGAGTTCATCTTGAAGCATTCGAAGCCTCGGCGAGTCACGGCTCGGTCGCTCTCAAAGCCTCGCTTTGCCTGAGCCTGAGCGTAAGGCCAAAGATGTCCAGGACGCCTGCGAAGAGCTTCACGTCCTGGAGAAGAACATCGCCGGGGCGAGGCGCAACGAGCGGTGTGTCACTCCCCGCGCGCCTCAACATAGCCGATGGACATGTTGGTGCTCTGCCTCGCAAAGCGAGCGAGAGTCTTCCCACATCGCTCGCCGCTCTCTCGGTGCTCCCGGCACGATGAAGTTGAAGACGATGCCGTAGACCGCCTTCGCCAGCGCGTCTCTGTTGTCCGCGGCTTGGCCTCACAGGCAGGCGGCTCGGCGGCTTTCAGCTCCACTCCGAGAATTCCGGCGCCAGGGGCTCCGGGCGCACGTTCACGGGGCTCCGAATCTTCTCACTGCGAGTGACCCGCGTCTGACTGCAGAGCGCAGACCTCACTTCAGAAGGGACGGAGACACTCTGCACCTCTCACCGAACCTGCGCTCCTCGGCGCAGTTCCAAGGGCGTAGAGACGAACGAACGTGGAATCTTTTCGCTGACTCTCTTGGTGTGGCCAAGCTGGCTGCCACACCAAGGACATCCGTTAGTCTGCTGATGCCGGCAGAATTCAAAAACTATGTGCCTTCAGTGCTGCTACACGTAGCAAGGCGCCCAAGTGCCAACTGCGCTGCACGAAAACCATCAACGCTACTCTCCGCCTGCCCACTCCTTTGACCTGCCCTTGCTCAGCAAAAGAGTTCTCCGTGCAAACAGTGACTCTTGCCGAGGCCCATGCCTCCTTGCTGACTGCGACTCCAGGCAAGCAAACAAACGCGACACGAGCGTGCTTGCTACTTCTCCCCTCCATCCTATCTTTAACCATCCCAGCCTCTCTCCCTCACTGGCAGGAAAGTGTGGCCAGGCCGGGCCCCATACTCCAAAGCTTTCCGATCCACTCCCAGAAGCTTGCTCGCCATTTCCTGGGCTGCGCGATCGCCCTGCGAAGTGTGAGCCGCTAGGCCTGCGGCGGCCAAGGGGTCTTCTGATCTTCTACTCGCCGAGGCGCCACCGAGCTTTCGCACTCGGCCATGGACATGGATCCTCACAAAACTCCGTCCGCCGGAACACAGCTGGTAAGCTTGCTCTCGCTCTCTCTTTCTAGATTCTAGATGTCTCTCTGACGGGCTCGGCCTTTTGGCAGTGACGACAAGGCCACGAACCAAAACGGGAGGAGCCCTTCGCACGCTCCGAGGGGATGCCGCCCTTTGCCCTGCTGGGTGAGGGTTCTCACATCCGCCCTCTCGAAAAGACTAGAGAGAACCCTTCTGAACCAAGGAATCCACACATTTCTTCCCCAGCTCTCTCTCTGGCCAAGCCTCCTTTTCCCTTGCCACAAGGAACATCATCCTGTTCGGGCTAAGACCTTCAAGCTTATCAGGATTAGGGAGGTTTTAGGTGTCAAGTGATCAAGATGAGCGCACCCTGGAGAGAAATGCACGCCCTGCGGCGCGCGCGCGCTCGAGCGAGGTAAGTGGCACGAATTCGCTGTATCCTCACCCTCTTCCCAATTCTGTCTTGCGCTGCCTTCGCTGTTGTTCGGCGGAGCATCAAACTTCACGTTGCCCAAGTGGAGCACCTGATGTGGTGGCGGCCATCTCTCCGAATCGCCGAGGCCGAGGCCAGTGCCGAGGCGACCATCCGCAAGATCTGCGTCACCTCTTCGTGCGGAATCCCGATTGTCTGCATGGCCTGAGCGGGCAACACTGCATAACACCTGCATGCATAATTCGAGTGCGAAACGGCTCTTCGAGCTCTTGGCATGGATCCGCCTCTCAAACATCTCCACGTCGTCCACGTCCTTCCTGAGTCAGGCACCCCGGCGGCCCCTGACTCGGCCACTGGCTTTCTCTGAGCGCAGTCGCAATGTCTTGCAGGAAGATCGCGTCAGGTAAGCGAAGTTCGCCAGATCCGCAAAGCCCTCTCAACAGGCATTTTGACATTACAAAAAAAAATCAGTGTCCGTTGAGCGGGCCTCGAGGTTCAATGTCACCTCCTTCACCTTCTCTTTGGCCAGCCTCTGCGGGAACCTCTTCATTCCGTTGCATATCCACGTGGTTGCAGGATCTTGCCTTTGATTTCTTGGATAGTCACTCGACTGTAAACAAAGTTCTTTGGCAGATGCCTTCCCACCAGGCCGGAAGGCTTTGTTCAACGAAGCGTTTCGACACATTCTCTGAGATCATGGAGTTTGCCGGGTCCCTCCCACCCAACTTCTAAACCTTCATGTCGCGGGGGAGTTCGGGCACACTCTTCGTCTACCGTGCCGAGTAGCGTATAGCCATTGCCAGCAGCCAAAGAAGCCGCTGCGCAGGCCTGGAAAGCAAATCTTGCTAGTGCAAAGACCGGAGTCATAACCTGGCATTCCGTGCCCACAGTTTCGGTGGGCTCTGGTTTTGGATCACGCGCCCGGGGTTTCGGATCATAGTTTCGGGCCCGAGTTTCGGAACAGACCCTGCGGTTTCGGGACGACGGGGTTTTCCTAGCACTTTCGGTCCTGAGCGCTTGCTTCTTCCGCCCACCATGATTGGGAAACCAAAGAGGACTTGGAAACCAGCAAGAGGATCGTCCAAGCTGCGAAACCGGCCTCTGTGCAACAACAGCTCGAATATAGCTTGGACACCGAACGGCGACAGGTGCGACGAAGCCGAAACACACGCACGACAAAAGCAAAAAACAAAAACAACAGGCCAGCAATACGACCGCGACCGACCACGACGACGACAGCAAACAATCGCCGCACGAAAAAAGGATTTAAGAAATCATGACCATGGCGTAAAGAGGGGCCGGGATTAAGAAATGTGACGAATTTGATCGATCGATGTCGCCAAATAAGGGGGCTCAGCCACCATCGCCTGACGAGGGGGGCGGATTTAAGAGGAGTGATCAACGGCCATGGCCTAATTGATGGGAGGATTGGAGAACTGCGGTCAACCGCCATCACCTAATGAGTGCCCGGTTGAAAAGGAAATGCGATCAATCGCCATCGCCCGTTGATGTCGCTGGCTTAAGCAAAGGTGTGATTGACTACGGGGGCTTGATGACGAAGCAGGCTCAAACAGTGTCATCAACCACCTTTGCTTAACGAGGAGGCCTGTCCAAGCAACAGCCATGGCTTAACGAGGGGCGGAACGTGATAAACCGCCAAAAACATGTGGTCAATCACCATGGCATGTTTCCAGTTTTTGAAGAAATGGTGTGATCAACAGCGAGCTTTATGAATTGATCACCCACCGTCGCCTAATGACTGCTGAGGTGTTACCCTCTTCAACTGGCTCCTCCTTAGCCTCCTTCGGTTCCTCCTCACCACTCGACTTGTACAGACCCTCTGGGTTGGCGGTTGCTGTCCTTTAAGTAGCTCTGCCTCGCTGCACATCTGTGGCCGACAGCCCAGGGTACCTGTTCCTAAGACGATCCCCCAGGGTCACCCAAGCGTCGGTTCCCAAGCAAGTTCCGCAGCAAAAGTTGTGCCCCTCGCCAAATCGCGCCTGTAACCTTACGGCTTCCTCTGCTGTGAGGGTTTTGGTGGACCTCGGATCCGGCCGCCTGCTACAAACGCAGCTATCGGCATCACCCGACTCTACCTCACGTTTTCTCGAGCTGCAATGGGGCTTTGCGGGACGCATTGGGCTCAAAAAACGTGCACGTGGCACGCTCAGAACTGTGGAGAGCATGAACGTTGCTCGCAGACGAGGCCCCACCGAAACCACCCCAACGTGAAGCTCAAACAGCTAGGCCGTGATGCCAAAATGCCGGACCTCGTAGAAGAGGTGATAATTTCTCTCGCCCTCTTGTTGGTCACAGACACGCACCTGCAAGTGTCGAAATCGGATGAAGTCGGAAGAAGGGACGAGGGTCGAGACTCGGGCCCCGGGCCTTCTCCAGGAGATAAGTCTGGATCCGGGCGCCACAGAGGCGACAGTTCTCGCCGGCCACGCCTAAAGCTGATGCATCCTCAGCTGCGGCAGTTCGGAGGTTCTAGTGGCTGTTGCGCATCTGTGCTCCACACTTGGCCAGAGCTTCGAAACTGCAACTCGATGAACCTGGGGGGGATGCGGGAGGCCCAGGACTCAGGACTGCAGTGACTACAGGACAAGAGCGAAGGCTGAAGGCTGCAACTTTCCAAAGCGACTGGAGTTGTCATTCCTGCCCAGTTCTGCAAGGGAAGTTCCCTTCGCGTCGCGGAGAGAGTTTGCAGAAAGCAGAAGAAGAAGCGTAGCCTCAAGGTACGGGCGTTGCCAAAGGCTTCGAGCAAAGGGTTCGACTCCAAGACTTGCTTCTCCACCTTCCCCAGAAGAGGTCAGTCATTCCAGCGGAGGGAGAAAGTGGAAAGTGGGAAAGGAAAGTGGGAAGAGGCTGAAGCGCGGCTCGCGGCTCGCGGCTCGCGGCTCTCCGCCACTCTCCGCTCTCTCCGCGGCTGGGAGTCCGGGCGCTGGTGACTTCGCCGTCCGCGGCCCCGGCCATGGCCAGGAACTTCCTCCGCCGCGCGAAGAAGAGAGGAGAAGCACAGAAGCGGAGGAGCAGAGGAGAGCCGAAGCACAGAAGCAAAGGAGCCGAAGGGGAAGCCCTGGCTGGGCTACGCAGCAAATCGCTTAGCTAAGAGAGCTGCTACTCTCTCTGATAGACCCCTCTGCTTTCGCGCTCAGCCGTCGCGTCGCGCTTCTTTGCCGAGGCTCATGACGAACTTCGTCGTCTCCGTCTTTCCGGCTCCAGACTCCCCGCTGATCAGCACCGTCCTCATTCAAAAGCCCCGCCGCGAGGCGCCGCGAGGTCGTGAGCCCCCGACTGGCTCTTGCGACGATCGCAGATGCCGCGGTAAGTGGCGTTGGAGGTGTTGAAGACGTGCCTCGCAGCAAATCCCGCAGCTAAGCGCGGCCGGGCGCTCTCTGAGCGCTCAGGGCGCGAGACGGCTTGCTGGAGGGCTTCGTGGTCATGAAACTTTTCAAGACCTCACAGCAGAAGGCGCGGGCCGTGGGCCGTGGGCCGTGCAGGGCGAATTGCAACTGCGCCTCCTCATCGTAGAGACCGGGAATGCCCTTGAAGGGATTCAGCCTGTTCTCAAGACAGGCTTAGATCACGGCCCGTGGCCCCCGTGGCCGTGCTGCTTGGGGCACTTGGGGCCCGGGCGCGATGAGGATGGGGCCCGTGAAGGTGTAGATCTTGTCGATGTCGAAGCGATTTTGTAGGGAGCTGAGTACCTGTGAATCCAAAACGACGGCCTCAGCGCTTCAGCCAAGCCTCCGAAAAGGGCACTGCCGGCTCGTGCAGGTGCGTCAGCTGACACCTACGGACTGCGGCGGACCTCTTCACACTTCAGAGCTATGAAACCCAGCAGTTCAAGCTCGTCTGCGGCACAGGTCGTCCAGCACAGACAAACCCTCGGAAGTGAAGACATCTGAAGTCCTGTTTAGGCACAGTTCGATGCTCTTGTGGTGCTCTTGCCGGTGTTGCAGAGCTCCCACCTGAGGAAGATGGGCTCGTGAGGCCCCAAGACGATCCTGCTATTCGGGTCTTCTGCCGTCTTCACCTCAGCAGGCAACTCCCAACTCCCTCGCACGAGGGGAGTCAACCTGGCTTTCTGGGCAGTATGAGGAAAGTGGCGATGATCTCCTTATCGTTGGCCGTGACGATCTCCGCCTGGATCCAAACCTCTCAGGGAGCAGAGCAGAACAGGCAAAGCAGAGCGGAGTCACCGGCCTCCTCCTCATGCTTGATCCAGATCAGCGTGCCCTTAAAGGCACAGTACGGAGCAAGAGGAAGAAGATGGGGAGGGGACGGGACTGGGACGCAGCGGGACTTCTCACCCTTTGCCCTTGTCGGTCTTTGCCTTTCTCTCTAGGCCGTGCCAGTGCTGGCTGCTCAGTGCTCGGCCTGTGCATAGGTTTGGCTTTGCATGGTGAGGTCCGGAGAGGGCCTCAGTCTGAGCACCAACTCCAAAAGCGCGCCCGCCTGCCCGCCCGCACGCACGCAAGCACACAACACAACACACACACAGACACACAGACACACAGACACGCAGACACGCAGACACACACACACACACATAATGGGGCACCAGCGCAGGGGAGCGCAGGGGAGCGCAGGGGCCGGGTGGGAGCTAATATCAGCTTGCTTCTGGGATGGATGCTTCTCAAAGTGCAGAAGATGTGGGGTTCTTCTTTGAGTGATGCTGATGCCCCGAGGGGGACGGAGCGTTTAGAATCGCGTCTGACTTCGCTACTCGCCACGACCGGAAGCTGACACTTGGGCCAAACGGCCCGAGCACAGTTCTGCAGACCTCGAGCCCTGTCACATCGGCCAGCTGAAGCACTGGAAGTGTGGCACCTTACGTTTACGTTGGCTGCCCCCTGGCGCTGAGAACGACAGCATTCGGCATGGCCACCTGGTTGCAGCAATAGCGGCCGCCGTGAGCAGAGCCACGTGACGCATGCCTTGTTCTTGGCGAGCCATTTGGGTGCCTGTGACTCGGCTGACTCTACCATGACTCCATGCAGCGCTTTTGCCGCGCTCGTTGCAGTGCCTCATAGTCGTAATCCATTCGGGGGGTTGTTCGAAGCTCGTCCACTACCTACTCACTGAATGGAATCGAGAACCCAAGAGCAACACAGTAATGTGCCTCCTTCTCGTGGCACGGCCGCATGATGCACAGAGACCTGTAAGGCGCCATGGTCAAAACACCCAGTGCTGACACAAAGTGACCTGCTGCGCCCTCATCGCTACCAAAAATGCAATAACGCGGGCTTGGTGCCATGCCAATCAAGCAGGCCAGCTCTGCGTTCAAACCTGGCATGTGAGCTCGAGCTATGGCTCGCAAAAGCACTCTCAGACTCGATGAGTGTCTCTTCCTCGAGGCTAATTACTTGTGTGGTTCCCCATCTGTGCTTTGTCCCAGGGCAAAACTTTTGATGTCACTTCAGTCCTCTGGGGCTCTCCACTCATCGGGCGATTACAACTCATCTGGTCATGGAGGTAGCTTTCCCTCCCGTAATGTTTTTGCGTGGGGATTTGATCTTGATGTTGTCCCTTGTCGCTCACCCCACCGAGCTAATGAATGTGAGCGTGGTTGCCCTCAACACACGTGATAATCTATCACCTTCACGTCCACGTTCAGACGCTTATCCCTGGCAGGCAGATTCAGAGCTCACTTGTTTTCACCTTTGTGATCGGCGATGAATCGTCTGTGCTCGGGATGGCTCTGTTCCTCAGAAAGGTCACAGAAGACAATAAGCTATGCTAACCTTTTGGCACCGGTTTCTTGAGCCAAAGTTGCATCGGCGGCATAGGAACACAGAGTGTAGCACTGTGGTACGCGAAGCGTTCCCCAGGCGTCCACTCAGAGTCGAGGTACGTGAAACGTTCCCCGCTCTTGCCTTTACAAGTCATAGCTCATAGCTCTTATCGTGACACCACAGAATTGACTGGATATCTCAGTCCGTTCGCACCCCCCATTAGTTGTGCCTCCGGCACTACTCACCCGGAAGATGGCGCGATTGGAAATACTAGGGATTGATCCGCCGCAACTTTGAAATGTTTGGAACAAAAGCCTTGCATCCCAATTAGAAATGGCGTGACACTCATCTACGTGAGTAACGATCCCCCAAAATGGCATACAGCATCAGGCGTCACCGAAGAAAGGGCATTCGTGATGAAGATCACGAACATATTGCCAAGGTCACGACCATGGCGTTATCGCAACTCACGTGTTGTCTCGGATCCACTGGCGAGCACGAGCCGGATCGCCACGTTCCCATGGTTGAAGGTTGTCCTCTGGATTCTTGGACTTCCCTTTCCCTTTTCCTTTGCCCTTGGAGTCATGGTAGGAATTTGTGTTCCATCCTCTCCATCGTTGGTCTCGATCACGGGTAGAAGCTTTCCCTGCGGGTTCACTTTCAAGGGTGGTTTTGTATCGGTTTTTTCGGGCTTCTGCGTTTTTACGTACTTGGAAAAAACTTTTATGGGCAAGGGTTTGGGAAGTATGTATCGTGACCTTGTTTCGTGTGTAGTGATAACTGGTTGTTCTGGGGATTGGTATTACTGAGTTGTATGTACTGCACGTGGCGTGTAATGATGATGATGGTGATGATGATGATGATGGTAATGCCGGCAATGATGATGACGATGCTGACGCTGATGATGTTGATGATGAGACGATGGGTCTGATGGTGTTGTTGCTGATGATGGTGGCGACGGCCTAACCACAAAAGCCTACACCCAAAGCCCTAATTCATGCAGTTGTTTGGAGTTCAAGCTGTAGGCAAGGAGGGATGCAGGGCTTGCGACTTTGTGGTAAGCGTTCCTGTCACAGTTCCGGTAAGGGTCGATAATTGGTTTATAAGGATGTTGTTCCGAGTCCTGTCCTTGCAAACGGCGATTGAGTGCCTTCCTACGAAAGTAGCGAACATGCCAAACCCTTGGCTCGTGTGAGTCGGGGTTCCCAGGATTCTTCGTTGTTCTCTCTCGTGTCAGTAGCACGCTTGCAAAGGGAACTTCGCTGCTTGATTTGTGTTCGCTTGAACAGAACGTCATTACTCCCCCCCACCCCCCACCCCCACCCCCCCGTCCCGCCCAAAGAGCAGGCAAAGCACATGACCGAAAACAACATCGACGCAAAAAAACGCAGAAAAGTGCAGGGAACTTTGGAGCTTGATTTGCGTTCGCGTATCTCGGTGTAAAAAAACAAAAACAGCGCGAATCAGACAAAACACTCGGCTACCAAGAGCGGAACACATGTAACAAGGCGAAAACCTCGCGCAGGGCGGTGTTTTCCATGTGCCGGAAGGGCCGTGCGAAGGAGAAGGGCATGCAAAGGCACACAAACAACAGGAAAAAGCACCCTTGAAAGTGAACCCGCTAGGGAAGCTTTGGGAGCAGGTTTGGGAGCTGCAACACGCTGGCTTTCTTCAGCTGTAACCGAAGTATCCATGAAGGAAGTTTGTCCACGAGGAAGGTATTCGGACGCTGAGATGTGTTGTAGTGCAGGACGTGCAGCATTTGGATTTCTCTTCTTCTCGATTTTGCCCGAAGTGAGCTTGTCGATGAACTTCGATGGCAACTGGATGTTGTGGTCGATGAGCACCGCAATCGTCTGTGAGGAATTGTCCTTGGTGCTTTGCATCAAGAGGACGCCCACAGGATCGACGTGGAGGAACTCCACGGGTCCAGTCGGAGTAGGTCGAATGAGAGAACAACTGCATGTGTCCTGTGATCTTCGGGATGATCTCGCAGAGTACGTTCAAGCAGCTGAAGTGCAAGATTTTCGGGTCATTCTCCCTCTTTATGTAGGTTTGAGGGTTGAAGACATCTCTGCCGATTCCCATCTGAATTGATCCTCGAACCAATGATGAAACCATTTGGTTCGTCCGGAAGCGCTTGAGGGTATAGATGCCGTCCGGGTCATCAGGCTCTTCCCTTTCCCTGGCATACCGAAGAATCTCTTCATCACTCACCTCCTTGCTGATTCTCGTGTCGGGATCGAGCTGCGAAAATTCGCCTTTCCACCCACCGAGAACATCATATCGTTGCCCTTGTTCGAACGATTCTTGCATCTGAAACATCGGAACTGTGAGGCACCTCGATAACCCAGGCCATGACTTGTAGATAGTCCTGCATAAGACGTAGGCCATGTAGGAGAACGCAGCTCTGTTCGCGTCAATGCAGCAACCAAGACCCTCTATTGTAGTAATAAGGTGGTTGCATGGCCGCGCGAGCAATTTGGAGTTCAGGATCAATGTTCAACGATTGTCCGGGAACGAAAACCGGTCGACGTTCTTCAGTGACTCGAGATGCACTTTTGCGCCCGGCGGGAGTCTGCACATGTGCCGGCTGCTGGAATGGTCCATCAGCAGTGGAAAATTTCGGTGACCTTGGGCCGGGTGGGAGGGTTCTTGAACCGAAAACCGCCGTAAGCTCGTTTCTCCCTCGTCACTACTGTCAGTGACTCAGTGACTCGAGATGCACTTTTGCGCCCGGCGGGAGTCTGCACATGTGCCGGCTGCTGGAATGGTCCATCAGCAGTGGAAAATTTCGGTGACCGTCATTCCCCATTAAATCCGCACATGTCCAAACTAGCCTCCTGGCCACAGATTGTACCAAACGTTGCTCTGAATGCCTTGCTTCTTCCAGGCCCACGCCTGCCTGAGAATATCGGTAAAACCTCCAGCGATCTGCATGAGCTTGTCCTTCTGCGGCCGTGGCAGCGACGGCAGAAAAGTGTTCGCTGAGATCTCCTGAAGATAAACTTCCATGACCTTGGCCGAGGCCCACCTGCCTCGACGTCGAACCAATTCGGAATCTTCGGTTTGCTGCAGGATGTAAGTGGCTCCTCCAGCTCTGAAAGAACCCAAATCTAGTTCTCGGACGCCATGTGGGGCCGGAGATGCCCCGATCCTTTTGAGAATCGAATCCAGGCGCTTTCGCAGAGTTTGTGGAGAAAGGGCCCACAAAAGCTCCCCTCGTTGAAGATGTTCGAAAGAAAGTTCGATAACGCTGACAAGATCTGCGGCCTCAACCTTAGCAGCCTGATGGCGAGGTCCTTTATGTCTCGTCTTGGGCTCCTCGATACGCACCAAAATATATTTCTGCGTGTCACAAACGTCACTAGGCAGCACCAGTGACGAACGTTTACACTGAATAACCTCGCCGATTCGCAGCAAACCACCGAAAGCAAGAGCGAAGCAGCCAGCCTCCCGGGTCCAGCCCCAAGCCAGGCTCGCGGAAAGGATAGCTATCAAGATGACAGCCGGGATAGCCGTGTGATGGGATGTCGGTTCCTCAATGAGCCAAGCCAAACCCAAATCCCATGCAGCTTGGACCTGTCTTCTCAAAACCGGCTTCAGAGACGTCACCGCGTTGATTGTCTCGGAATAATGCCAGTAGGGCCGTCCTGAACCATACAGATCACGGCCATACCGGACAACCCAGTCGCTGACAGCCTCTGCATCGAGCGGCTTCGCAGAAAGTAGAGCATCCAAGCTGAAACCGGCAACCTCGAGGAGCCATTGCGAAAAAGCTGCGGCTAAATCAACCCTGTAAGAACCAGTTCTAGGGAGCACGACTCTTCCAGCGGGAAGTCCAAGAGGAGACCGCTTTGCCGCACGAGCAACGTCAGCGGGGTTCCTCGGAGAGAGGACGGACAGGCAGGTGGAGCAGCCCAAGAACACAAAAGTCCAGAACAGAGCAAGGCGGGAAGGCCCCTCACCTGGGTAGCCGAGGGAAGAGTCAAAATCAAACTCGGCTCGGTGTGCAATGCACCACTCACGGTGATCCTTCTTAGGGGCCGGCGTTTAGGAGGCTCCTTAACGCAGAAAGCAACAGCAAGCTTGCACGGCCGGGTGAGATGTACTCTACGGCTGTCAAAAACCTTCGGGCCGCTTGCAACGTCGTAGAGCTCTCCTGTAAGTTGCTTCCCGCGGATGGTCTCACACACGGCCCCACCTGGAGACTGCACCCAAACCTCACCACCACTAAAAAGACTTATGGGGCATATGAGGTTGAAGGAAGCATCAGGGTGATTGCGATCCGAATGGGGGCTAGCCTTAACCTGCTGAAGCAAAGCAACGGCGGTGAATGGGAAGCCTGGGCTATAGACCTGACGAAACAGCAGACAAGCTCGGTCGACTTTGGGAACTTGGCACACGAAACCCGGAGGCCACAGAGGGGGCCTTGGGCATAGGCTCCGGTGGTCCAGTGCTTAGAGTCATCGTTATCGCCGAAGCGGTCTCTGCCTTCACAGGGGAGGAGGTCGAAGAGCTCTCCAATGGTGAACACACCGGTCTTTCCTCCTTGCAGGGCCCACGATGCGAAAGCTTCGGCTGGATGCAATGCCGATCCAGCAGGCATGAAAAGGCTAGCTGGAGGTGCCCCGGGGCATCCTCTCCAGTCATCGCTGCAGATGCTCTTTATGAGCCTTTCACGTGGGGAGCCAACGGGCATGAGCAGGAGACAAAGCCGGACCCATCTGGCGCGCGACTTGTTGGCACCTGAGAGCGTGCACAGTTCAACCGTCGCGGCTTCACTCAGTTCCCGAAGGACAGATTCGGGGTGCGGCTCGCGCAGCGGCACGTCTCGAGTGGGATCATCGGAAATGTTCAACCTCGTGGGGCCATAGAGGTAAGCTGGGAAGATTCCCCCGGCGACACTAATGGCGGCAGCCCTCCGAAGGCTTGGCCTTAGCAGCTTAGCGGACGAACGTCCTTTGGCCAGCGCTCCTCTAGCGCACGAGGAGTCAAGGATCAGGACCGGTCTGGAATCCCGGCCCTCCCTAGCGATGTCCCTAAGCTTTGTCACCGCAGCCTCTGTCTCCAGGCAATTGATGTGCCGTTGCCGCTTCCATGCCCATTGCGAATCAATTTGCCAATCACCTATGAGAAGGACCTCATTGACTGCTATGTTCTCCAACCCTGGGCTGAGAGGGCGGTCATTGGCGTTGGCAGAGGCGGCAGACTGCAGAAGGCTAACCAACCCAGAGGCAGCGGCCTGAGGCACAGAGCGGCTAGCCCAGAAAAGCTTCGGAAACTCAGTCGGGCAGAAAGCTAAGCCAGGCTGGCCCAGGCTACCTTGAGCCCCGATCGCAGGTGGAATGATCAGGACCTTGTCGACCGCCAGGAGATTCCGTGCTGGGGCGGTGGTCAGCACTCCCGCCCCTTTCTTATACAAGAACACTGCCGGAACGGAGGCCCTCACTGCCGCTTTGAAAAGGGCAACGCTGCGTTTGAAGATCAGGCTGGCCCCTTCAGTGACGGGACCTCTTCCATCGCGATGTTTCAGCAGGCAGGGGGTCAGCCCCGCCGGGAAAACAATGGCAATGCTGCGGGCTTTCCTAGCCCAAATCAAGTAGAGGGCCCACGAAGATCGTACTCAGGGGAGTGCCTTGGGTCTATAACAGGCGAGCATCTAAGACCCTTATCAGCTGCGGCAACAGCTAATCCGGCAGCTCCCTCGAAGATGAGGAGAACATCGAAGTCAAAGGCGAGGGGCCTTTTGGCTGCAACTTCAAGCTCTCCGTCCTCGTGGTCGGAATCGGGGGGAATGCAGTGTGTTGCTCCGCCGTCGAGCATTGTGTAGCATCCCTTCTTTTCGGCTGCTAGCCAGAGCGAGGCTGCAACCTCCTCCGGCACTTTGGTAGAGCACGTCGCTCCACGGTTCATCGAGGCATCAGAACAGAATACCCTGTCACAGAAAGGAGCAGCAACATTGCTGAGAAGGACAGGGGCAAGCGAAGCCAGGACGACGAGTTCCTGGGCAACCTTCCTCGGGAGAAAACGAAGGCCACTTCCAGAGGCCTGGGCTGAGGACTTACCGAGCCCAAAGAGGCCATCGAGCACGGCAAAGAGCGGTCTCCTGAACATCAGAGCGGAGATTCAGGACCCAGCGAGATTTGAGGCAAGCTCCTCGGAGATGGCAGGCATCGCTGCAGTCTTCAAGCTGATCACCGAAAGGGCGAGAAGCTTCGGAGTTGCGGCCGAAACGAAGCAGCAACCGGCCTCAACAACCTTATCTGAAGAATCAACCTGGGCCCCCGCGCACACTATAAAGTCAGCCCCAAGGATATCCTTATCGGGGGAGCCCTGAACTTGATCCCTCTCATAGATCACGTGGGCTGCTCTGACACGGCGGGCGGCCTCGGAGGAGGCTGGATCAGCAGATGCAGGCTCTGAGGAGAGGCAGTAGTAATCGTCTATAATCAGACCCTCCCAGGTGCCAAGCCGAGACGGCGCCCTTTTTGCCAGCAGACGAGTAGGTGGGAGGAGCAACCCTCCTTCCTCAAGAAGGTTCCCGTGCGCCTCCGTCCCGTATTCTACTCCAACATGGTCGCCTTGGTAGACTGATCGAAAACAGCCGCAGGCTGGAGTCTCTGGGTCGAAAAGATGGCGGGGCAGCACAGCCGGGGAAACCAAGCGGGCTTCTTCTGAGACGGACGCCAGGGGCCGTGAGGGTCGTGGTCGCGCGAGTTCGGATCGAACAAGCGCTCTAGCAGCACGCAGAGTCTCAGTGCCCTCGAAATCCTCCAAGCGAAGCCTAGGACCGGCAGCGTTTCCCTCGGCCTTTGAGCAAGATACCTTTGCCTGATGGTAAAAATCAGCCCGATCAGTACTAGCCCCGATGATCTTCGTACCTGGCTTGGTAGTGATGCACGTGAGCATCTGCCCGGGCGGCAACAGTTTTGAAGGTCCATGAACTCGGCCCTCGCAGCCGTTGGCCCCTCGTCGGTCGCCGATCTGGCGGTCGGCGGCGTCGGACTTGTAAGCCCCGAACACCCGAGTCAGCTCTCGCGGAGCCTTCTCATTAGTCGAGATGTACAGCAGACCTCTGGCGTCCCAAACTCTGAAAAGATCACGCATCCTCACGGGGTCCTCACTGCTTGCATCAGGGTAGGGCAGCGAGTTTGGCGGGATAGACCTCAGCACACGGGGCTCCAGAAAGGGGAGCAGAAGCTCAGGCCCCAGGTAGCGCTCGAGAGGCCACTCGCCTCGTCCACTTATCTTCAGTCTCTTTGGGTCTGCGTCCCGATAGGGCCTGAGTGCTTCGGGGCCGTCTGCCCCATGAGGAACAAAACCCGAAGCAAAATTCTCCCTAGGGTAAGGAAAGGCAGAGAGTCCCAAGCCCGACAAATGCAAATCGAGCTCCCTCAGCCTTGCGATGAGATGGGGCCCTCGTCGGCCCGCTGCGAGGGAATGAGACCCTCGCTCACTGCACGCTCTCAACATGGTCCTCAGCCTCTAGATCGTCTCGTGCAGAGGAGAAGGCGATAGGCATAGGCGGTCGACGGGCACATGTTTGAAGTCGGAGTGGTTGAGTCGGAGTGGAGGAAGTTCAGGCACATCACCACAATGTGAAGTACTCTCTCAAGGAGCACTCGCCTGCCTTCGGATCCAGCCTTTGATGTAGCCTGAGACACCTGAGGGCCGCCCGGTCCAAACAAAGACAAGTCTGGTATGGGCAACGGGAAGAGAGCGGTAAGGGAGGCCGGAGGGCCTCTTGAAAGGGCGCAAAAAGTGCTCTGTAGGAACTTCGCAAAGGAGGTCCTGCTAGCAGAGATCAGACGTGGCAGAGCAGAAGCCCAAGTCCAAAAGTCAAATTCAGAGCAAAAGTCGGGGACTCCGTCAAAAGGGGATGCATCCGATGCTCGTGGTGCGGCATGGGGTTTCGTAGTGCTCGTAGTCACGCAAGTAGCGGCACAACCAGACGGCCCTGTGGAAGACCCAGTCGTATGCTGGCAGGGCGGAAGCAGCCTATCAAAAGGGCGCTCTGAAGTAGCAGTTGCTGAAGGTGGGACCTCATCAAAGGTGGGAGACGGAGGCTCGGAGGCGAGCCCAAAGCCAGCATCATCAGGCACTCCGGCCTGGGACTGCAGACTACATCCTAAACCCTGAGACGAGGCCTTATAACCAACCGGCAAGGGACTATGCTTAGGGAGATCAAGGGGAGGAGAGGAGCAGACGGGGCCAATACAAGGCCACTCATCTGCAGGCTCCGCATCCTTGGGAAGGCTCCGATTCAGCTCTTCGGCTGAGCCGCCGCCTTCCTTTCCGCCCAGAGTTTTGCCCTTTGTTGTTTGCGAGACAGGGTCCCCAGCGCTTTCGGTGGCACATCCGGGGGCGGTGCCCCGCTGGGCTTCTTTGTCACTTCTGCCCGCCGCGATTTCCTTTACATAGGAGAGCGCAGTAGCCACCCACCTCGGATCCGATAAGTGGCTGCACGGGCGCAGGCTGGAGCCTGCCACGTTTGACGGGGCGGAGAACAGCTGGCTTGGTGGATCCGGTTGGAGTGTTAATATCCAACCAAGCTCTGGAGAACCAGAGTCTAGGACCATCTGGTCCACCATCACCATCAGCATGGCTAAAGCATCCTTTGCCCCGGCGACCTGGTCTGTACCCAGCAAATCGAAGATTTGGGCCAACTGCCACTGCACCAGGCCCCAGGTACGGTGGTCTCGGAAGCCACCGTATCGTTCGAGGTACCTGCACATCACCGACCTTCCAATCGCGTCCTCGCCAACCTGGAGAGGGCCGGAGGCGGGGTCCATTCTCCTCAACGCAGCCTCCTGTACTTTCTCGTAGAAAGACCCATTGCGAGCCGCAAGCTCCTTTTGCAACTTCAATCTGGCCGCCGAACCCTTGGTCGACAGGGACGAGCTTCCTCCACCAAGATCGGAGAGAGGATCCGATGAGCTGGCCATCTGAGCCACCAGTGCAGTTAAGCTGCGATTGGTCCACCAGTGTCCTGCGGCTCCTCCTCGATTGGGCTCCCAAACCGTCGTCCATCGGGAGCCCATCCAGATCGGCGAGAGGGGCCTTCGTTCGGGGAGGTGCCCCAAGCAGGGCTGACACTTTCTTTGGCCTTGCGGGGCTCGCTGCAATCGCTGCTGAAACAGGCATGGCCAAACCCGGCTGAGGCAGTGGGACCGCTCTTGTCTGAAGCACCTGAGGCGGCTCGGGAGTCGGGGCCACCACGGCTTTGCCTGCACTTGCGAGACTCTGCACCTGAGTCGACAAAGCTTGCAGGGCCTGCATGATGTCCAACTGCTGCGCGGCCAACCTCTTTGGCTCCACTGGAGGCCCCTTCGCTCGTCTGCCCAAAGCTGGGGGCTGGTCCGGAACCAGCTCCTCCGCCGTGCCTCGGTCTCCTTCCACACCTGCGGTCCAGCTGGTTGCAAAGGTGACCAGAGCAGTTGCCAAGGGATACATGTTTGGGTGCTCGGAATCGAAAGGGACCATATCTGCAGCGCCATCCACCTGCAACTCCACGCCAACAAGGGCTTCGTCTGAGAAGTCGGCAAGCAAAACGCTGAGGTTTCTGGCCGGGTAAATGCCGGCCCATTCTCCCCACTCCACCAAGTGCCCCACGAAATCCTTCCCCGGATGCATCCAAAAGCACCTGAGCAGGCAGATATCCTGTCTGCAGCTACTATTTCCTCCATCGCTGGTGTAGGCAGGACTAGGGGTAAGTGCAGGCGGCTGCTGCAGTAAATATTCTGGCCTCGGTTTCCGAAGCAAATCCGTGGGAAACCACCCGAATGTAGGGATAGGGGGGAAAGAGGCTTCGATCTCAGCTCGAGTCTCAGCACGGGATGGACTAGGGGTTGGCGGGTTAGTGAGCTGGAAGCCGGGGCACTCGGGGCCCGTGATGCACTGGAGGCTGCTGCCCGAGGCGGAGTCCTGGGAAGCGGTTCAGGTGATTGGCCAGGAGGCCGGGTCCTTGTGATGGAAATTCGAAGCCCCTCGAGCTCCAAAGACAATTCAGTCACAGCGTCAGAGGCGGGTTCGCCCATACAAGGAGAGCCGGGCCTGCCCTACCGTAGGTTGTGCCGGCTCGGACACCCTGCTGTTCCGCGCGAGGCTTTGAAGTCTCAAAGAAGATGAGGAGAGGATGAAGTAAGCAGCAAGCCCAGCTGCTGTCAGAAATCCAAGAAGATAGGAAAGGGGGATAGCCGGGAGAGCTGCTCCGTTACAGTGAACAGGACACCTCAACCCCCAAAGATCACTCCTCACACCTTCCAAAACAAAGCTCAAAGCCTCCCGGAAGACAGGGCCCCACACCATTCTTGAACCGAAAACCGCCGTAAGCTCGTTTCTCCCTCGTCACTACTGTCAGCCACATTGGCAGGCACATCGTCGTCGAAGTCGGCCTCTTCCTCGTCGTCAAACATCTCTGCATCAAGCTCCTGCTCGACCTCCGAGACGTGAACATCTTCTTCTTCGTCATCGGCTTCTGGCAACCCCTCTGGTTCTGCAACTGTTTCCGTCTCCATTGCTTCTTGTTCTTCCTTGGTCGCAGCTGGGATAGCTGCCGCTGCAGCTTCCATCGTTTGGGCGATAGACTCACTAGGGCACTAGGGATCTCCGAAGGAGGCTCCCTTTGTGGTGTTCCTGATAGTGACCACAGGATATGAACAACGACCAACACGAAGTACGCCTGGTGAAGCAGGCGGGAACGATGTGATAGCAAGCGGGACAAACCCTCATCTTCCTTCCACCCGAATCTCGTCGAAGATCTTCAGGTCGCCAAAGCTTGATGAGGAATGTAATGCCTTCACGCATGTAGTGATGACGTACGGTGTTCTCGCGGTGCATGTCAAGAGTCCCGGCGAGTGAGCGCAAGAGCTGCTCCTTCGCTGAATTGTGGGGACCAGACGGCATCTCGCACACCAGTTCCATGATCCTTCCTGGAGTCCTGTAACGTTCGAATTCAGGCAGCAATGGAGAAGCTGTGAATTCCAACGCCACTTCGTCTTCAAGTCTTTCATCGAAGATCTTTTTCACCACGGCAAACGAGTGGCTGTCCCTTGGTTCGGGGACGCAAAACCAAACTTCCTTGACGAATGAGAAGGGCAGTGGTCTCTTCCAATGATGATCACTCCGCTGTCTGTGATCCGCCCTCCTTCTCGAACAAGGTCGCCAGATGGAATGTGCGAGCGGCATGTGCTCATTTCCACGTCCATGCACCCGTGTCTTCGTTGTAGCATTCCTTTTGTCGAACGGCGCAAAGATTCCAACGTAGCTGTGAAAGCGTCCATGTCCCCATGAATGATGACGCTGGTCGGAATCCGGTATGATGCCACTCTGGACGATGGAATCCAAGTTTCGACATGCTGTTGCGTGAAACGCCCCCCCCCCCCCAGACGGCCCAAAAGACTCATCGAAGGAGAAATCGCGAACTTGTCTTTGTCCAACTGAAGCAAGTTGTTCTCCGGGTTAGAGTGCACTGAATGACCACTCGTAGCACGCACAGCCGAGGGTTTAACCCAACCATCGCATTGTCTGAGATAGCGCCGCTGGTTCCGAGTGTTCTCGTGCATCTGGATCTCGTGGATCTGGTCTTGCATTGAGACAAGGCCCCTTGTGTTGGCCATGCCAAGAGGCCCAGAATCAGCAAGAGGATCCTTTACCCTTACTCCAACGAATTGAAGTCTGATCTCCTTGTGCCTCTTGGCGGCGGCGATCATGTTCCCCTGGCAGAGCAACTGCAACCTTTGGTTGCACACTCGCTTCCTCTGATCTTGGTCAGTTGGTGATACCGGCTCCGTAATAGCGCGGCTATGATGGGTCCATAGCTGTTCCATTCTCACCAAATCTTCAATAAGCACCCATCCGCCTTCGTCACACCTGATGACATTCTGGAATGCGACACGGCACTTGCCATCCAGCCATTCTGATCCCGCTTTCCTCGCAATTCGGTGTCGAAGATCAGACTGTATACACGACAATGCCCAGTTGGCGCTCCTGATGGCATGGTAGGGAAGATTGCGCACAATGACGTCCTGGACAAGGTCCCAGCGTTTGTTGATGAATGTGGTTCCTTTCACTGGAATCAAGTCAAGGGTACCACATCGGATCGGATGTCCGCCTCCGATGCATTCGTAGCCAGGGTTCGACCAACGTTCCAAGTCGGCATCGTAGTCGTAGATCGGCTGATCCCCTCGTTGAGGTAGGCGACGATCCCGATGGTCGGGCATTTCCTCTATCAAGTCAACGAATCTTTGGCTATTTTCGGGGCCTATGTCCTTCAACTCGACTCCACATGCCCAATACAGGCCACGCCTGTTGTGAACATCGTTGCAGAGATTGTGTGAAGTGTCGTACCTGGTCAATATCATCTCACTTCGAACGGCTCCCCCTTCCACGACGTGGTCGGGCTTTAGCCTTAGGCCTTCGCTCTGAGGACGCTGCACTTGCGTTCTCCGCGGCGTCAACATCCATGCTGTCGTTCTGAGGGGTGGATGCTGGCCTTGGATAGCGGTGAAGGTTGTTCTTGATGGCTTCAATTCCACGTGTAACAATCGCATGCGTACCTGCATCATTGTTGCACGAGGCCAGTGTATGAGTGTCACTGCCGCAGGCTATGCAAAACATGAGCCTTTGGCGCTGGACCTCCGCTTCCCGGGACCAGCACCTGATCGCAAAAAAAGCCATGCCACGAATAGCACAGGTGTGCGCAGGTCGTTCTGGCACGACTTCTTTATCATGCTGACTAGGTTGTCTTCGTCAGCACTAGAGTTCAAGAGCTCCTTACACAAGATGCGAGCGCCTCCCTTGGCGCGCCCGGCAGAACCGTTGCCCGAACCGCAGAGGTCGACAACCACACTATCGGCTTTGCCCGACGTGGCGCCGGAAGGCATAGCGACCAACCTCCCGTTGCCCGACGCCTGAAAGTTCAGGGGTTTGAGCAACCTTCTGGATATCTGGCTAGTCAAGTCAATTCGCACTTCTCAGATCGCTCCTTTGCATCTTCATCGTTGAGATGTGCATGCTTTTCCGTGCATTTATCAGACGACTTAGGCTGCAACGCGACGTTTGCGGCAAAGAACTCCCATTCACTCTTGCAGTAGCCGAGTTCAACGTCTCCTCCTGGGACCTCAGGGATCTTGTGGACACGACGCTGTCCATGGGTGCAACCATCAACTTTGATGCTTTTCCACGATTCATCGGCACAAAGCATCTTATACTGCTTTGTTGCTTGAACAGGTACATGAGGAGGCACTTCAAAGATGACTTGAGCCCCCAGTGAGCTGCTCTGCGCGCAATTCTTTGGACGACCTCTGTCCTTTCGGGGTTATCGAAGATTTTCCGACTCAACCACGAATTCTTCCCAAGTACCCCTGCGCCAATGAAGATCGCAGCATTCGGGTTCTTCTGCCTCGTTCGTGCAACGTCGAACAAGTAAGAGCACATGGCATCATCGACTTCTCGGCCCATGCTGAGAACGTTCACTTGAGATCTCGGGTCGTAGTGAGGATCCGGAGCATGTTGCATAACGCAGTCTTTGCCCGAAACGAATTCATTCCACCAATTTTCTTCATCAACCCCCACCAGAGTCCAGATCGTAACCGACTTCGGAGCATCCTTGATTGTGATGCGGTACTCCAGTCTGCTGTGTGGATCCCTGTATGTGTGAACGAACCCCCATCGTAGTCGTAAAACTGAATCATCAGCCCATTCTTCCTGTCGTTCTCCGCGATTTCGACTACGTGCGGTACGATCGCTTCACCATATCCTTGTAATTCCCTGCTCTTTTCAGCCATATCCTCCCACACATCTTCTAACACGGCTGTCCATTGGTCGTTTCCGAAGTGCGAAAATTGACCTTTGCGTGCTCCGTTGAAACCAGAAGGTAATGTGAAGCCTGGTACCCCCCATGGATGGCACGCGCCAGCGCGACAACCACCGCACCCCACCAGGCGGGCAGGGCGCGCACATAGCGCTGACCCATAGGCGGCGTGGGAGCATAAACGACGTCGATGCTGTCATGCTCCTGCAAACCCTCCTTACTCGACAGACCAGCACGACACAACACCTGAGGAAGGATCGGCGTCTCAGTGTAGGGAAAGCAAGGCACCTCGCTCTTGAACGAGTAGTGTTGTTGCCCTTTCTCGTCTGCACTTTGCGAGTGAGTAGGGCGCATCAGGTCCATGATCTCCTGGGAGCCAAGGAGGGCCGGCGGAAAGATGTTGATCAACTGACACGCATGCGTCCACGAGACTGAGTCTTTGAACGACTTCGTGTGTATATCCGCAGCCATTTTGGCAGTGACCTCATAGGCAAGAGAAACGTAACCTTCTTGAAAGACAGAATGCATCCAGCTCATGCTGATGCCGTGGGTACGTTCCAAGTGACGCATTGTCGGATTCTTGCCAGTGCGAATCACCCCGATCATGGTCTGATTATCGTCATAAAAAACGAAGTTGGGGTCTTTGCCCCCTAACTGCTGCCACAAAGTAATAGCAGGAAGACCAAGGCGTGTCATTACAAAGTCGGCCGCGACAATCTCGGCCTCAGGTGTGGGGTGACTAAGGCACCCCTGGCTTTTGCTTAACCCCGCCAAGGGAAACCTTGTGTGCGGTCCATGGATGTGCATGTGAGCACCGGAAGTAGATTTGAAGCTTTTGCATCCGCCAACAGCCCGATAGATGAGGTCTCGAATGAGTCCCCCACCCATCCAAACATCATGTGATGTTTGGACTGGTGCACATAGGCCATGAGGTGGTGAAGTAGCGCATCCTCTGGCTCTAGGCTATGAGTGCTCAAGCCGCCAGTGCCGTCGTGGCCGCCAGCCTTGAGGCCGTAACTACGTCTTAACAGGCTCGAACCTAACCGCTTGTTTCCTCGTAGGCTGCTTGTGCAGCACGGGCGGGATAGGTGCAGTTCCGGCTCCAGCCGAGGAGCAGTAGTTTGCCATGGTGTGACACTTCCATGTGATTTTCTTGATTTTGCATGGTTTGATCGGTTTTGCTTGAATTTTGCAATGCAGTTTCTTGCGACAAGTTTTGGCCGGCCCTCCTCGCGGAAGTGAGTTCTCCTTTGGCGAACAGGCAGAGCAGTACTTTCCACGTTAGGGGTGTTGGGCTTTCACTCGGCTGCCGGTCTTTCAAGCACCTTTGCAGGAAACCTGTTCCTCTTTGCCTTATGGACGATGCTGGATTTGCCGATTCTTTTCCTGTTTACAGGCCCTAGGCTGAGGACTGTGTACTCGAAGCGGCTTTGTTTTATGCCTCGCTGGTCAGTGGGTTGCTTTCCCGGCCTGGACGTGGCACGCGCACTCATGACAGGCTGGCCTTCCCATGTGTGGTGTCATGCAGAAGGTTCAGTCTGGACCACTCGTGGGCTGTTGCTGAGCAGCAGCAACTGCAATTGCCTGGGGTTCTTTGTAGGGTTGTGTTTGCTCTAGTTCCCTTTCTTGCCTTTGCAGGTGCCATGAAAGGCTTTTTGCCAAGCATCCTAACCCCATGCCTCGCTTCTTTGAAGCATGCTCGTATTATGCCCTGCAGCAAGTCCCCGTCTGTTGTAGGCAGCTGTCGCTGCTGGGCGCAGGGACTCTGTGTGGCTTCATGCTCGCTCCCGCCTTTGGTTTCGCCTCCTCGTTCGGCTGGTGGTGAGTTGGTTTAGGCACTAGGTGTGCAGTTTCCCACTTGCTGACAGCACTTGGTGAGGACACGCGCCTGCGTGTGCTCCTGCATTGCCTAGTCAGTTCTCGGCCAACTGCCCGTGCGCAGAGGACTGTTCGGCTTGTAGGGGTTTAAGATGCCCTTAGTTGTTTGCCTCGCCTGCAGCCTGAGGTAGGTTTGGGCCCTCTGTTGGGATGTCTGTGGCGTCTGCTTGCTGACAGTGGATGGCAGCACAGGCCCGTAGCCACAGTCTCCCTGAGCTTAGCCGTCCAGACTCCGAGTAGCAGTTCTTCCCTGGCCTGAAATGAAAAAGCGAGCCCTCGTCCAAAACCCATCCAGACGATGCGGTTTCTCTAGCCTTTATCCAGAGCAGACAGCCTCCGCTTCCAGCGCCGCCTGGACCAAATGCCCGCAGCATTGATCCAGCATCACCTTCTTGGTCTCTCGGCCTGACCATAGGACTTCCGGCGGCGTTGCAACCCCCCTAGCACCTATCTGACCCACCCGGCCTCCCGCCCCCAACCCGGCCGTAGCCGTTCGAGCCCACCGGACATCGCTAAGGGACTAGCACCGACAACGGTCTGCGCACTAGCCCATGTCCTAGCAGCCGGGAAACGCGGTGGGGATGCCATCTCGCGTGGCTCTTAGCCACGTTCCCTTTCCTACTCCCCCTACTTCAAAATCAAGAACCCCGTCAAAGGGGGACTTTATCCAGAATGGCCACGGAAATGCACAAGGTTCCACGCCATTCCAAGTCATGCTATCTCAGTCTTGCAGTCAGACCTTTAGCCAGCAAGTTAAATAGATAGCAGTAGAAACTTCGTTTCTACCCGAAACACCTGCGACGGTTTCGGTGGGAAGATTGTCGGGCAAGCACACTTAGTCGTAACTCGTACCTCGTCACGAGGTACGGGCCTTTCCTCTTCCTTCTCCTTTCCACAAGGCTACCGCTAAAGCGCCTCTGTCCCTCGGAGCCTGAGCTCCAAATTGAAATGCTGCATTTGCCGAGGTATGTGCAACAGGGTTGGTGACGAAAGTCTCGATCGGTGGACATAAGTTTGCAAAGATTGGGCATTCAATCTCAGATGTTGTTGCAAAGCTCCTGTTGTCTTGCTCAACAAAGTTGCTACCAAGACGCTGTCAGGCAACAGTTGGCCTGACTGCCTGTTATGCCTTGCCTTGATAGTTTTCCAAACATTAGTTGTGATTAAAGGTTGCGGCTTGAAATCCAAAAGCTGTGTCAACAGTGAAGTGCTCTTGGTGGCTCCTGGCAGGGAGAACTTCTTGTAAAGTCTTTTCCAGGTTCCACAGCCATTCGAATCTTCGTTCTGCCGAACGATAAGTTTTGCCGAATCTTGCAAAAGTTGCGACAAAAGGTCATGCAACTTTCGAGAGAAAAGTGCACCATTCGCAGTCGCTTCTTCATCCGGGACACCAGTATCAAGTGTGACCGTCACAGTTTCATCGATAAACGCATCATTCATCAACTCAGCTCGATAAAGCAAAGTCATGCCGCCGGTATTGAACTCGCAAGCCTGAAAATTCGAAGACCATTCTTCCCAGTGGGCAGGCTGTCCGGTAAAATCCTCCGATAAGGGAAGCCGAATCTTTCCTACAAAGTCTCCTTCGGCCCCTAAAACCACGTCTTCTATCCAAAGTTCGTTGGAGCTTTCAGCTCCGATACCATGCGAAAGTACAACGTATCAGAACAGCAAACAAACTACTCTAAAATAGATGCGCACAACTCACTCCAGTGCTAAGCCAAAGCAACCCCGAGTGTTAGGACGGCGCCTTTCTTTGCAGTGCACAAAGTGCTCATGCGCTTGGACTAACGGGTGTTGGCAGAGTCTGTGTCTGGTGAGGACATGCAATTTTCACAGACATACATACATACACACATATGCATATATTCCGACATACATGCATGCATACATACATACATACGGAGTGCTGCGAATGTCACGGTGCTATCTTCAGTGTAAGGGTTGGCTTTTTCAGGAACAATCGTGGGTATTTTCAGGAAGAAGGAATGTTTTTTGAAGAAGTTTTTCAAGAAACAATTTTGCCAATTTTCAAAGCAAAGACATGAAGTCGCGTCAAGTTTTCTAAGCTCGGCCGGTGCGAAATGGTTTTTGGTCAAGGGAGTCTTCCCGTGTATGCTTTTTGACTCGGAGACGGCGGTCATCGCAACACCAAGTGCCAAGGCTGACACCGGCGCACCAACCGTGCAAAAAGATACCGGGAAATCCGGCCAAAATGCAGACAGGGCCAAACCTCAGAGATGTAACGACTCCACAATGTACGTTTTTGTATTCAGATTAGCCAAAACATGCCGATGCGGTCGCACAAGAAGGAGCGGCCTCTGCAGGCCAAACTTCTGAAGTAAAGTCCGAAGACCAACCCCATGGACCCCACGAAGCATCCCAGGACCAAGCATCCCAGGACCAAAGTTGATCATCCCAAGTCTGATCCCAACTGTTAGGGTCGTTGTAAAGTTCGGTTACCGCGTTGATCGCCCAAACGGTCCGTCCTCACCAAAGTGGGACCAATCGCCTGTGTCCTCCGACGGGTAAAGTTCTTCACCTTCAACAGCTGAAACACGGTAGTTCGGGCAGTTGCTCGAAGTGTCCTGGCTTACCACACGACCAGCAAACCGAAGTAGAGCTAGAAGTTGACTTTCCTCCTTTTCCTTTTCCTTTCATCATAAAGTTCCAATGTTGGTTTCCTTTTTTGATGACTCGAAAAGTCTTTTCCTTTTCCTTTTGCTTGTCCTTTCTTTCGTTTTCCTGTTCCTTTCCTTCCTTTTCCTTTCCACAAAGCTGCTGCTAAAGCATCAATGTCCATGGCAGCCGAGGCTCCGCCTGCAAAAAAGTTGCATTCGCCGAAGTTTGTGAAACTGGGTTCATCAAAAGTCTTGACCTATGATACCCAAGAATAACCTCACGTACCTGAGCATAAGTCGCCAAAGTTTGGGCATTCAGCCGAAGGTGTTGCTGTAAAGCTCCTGTTGTCTTGTTCAGCAAAGTTGCAACTAGAACACCATCAGGTAAAGGTCGCCCTGCTTGTCGTTCATACCTAGACTTGTTTGTTTCCCACATGTTCAAGTCTTGTTCAAAGGTTGCTGGGTCGAACTTAAACTCCAACAGCTGCATCAAAAGTGACCTGCTCCGCGTGGCTCCTGGCAGCGAGAACTTCTTGTAAATCTTCTCCATGTCGCAAAGCCATTGCTGTCCTCGTTCTGTCGAAAAGCAAGTTTTGCCGAATCTCTCACAAGTTGCGAAATCAAATAGTGTAGTTTTCGGGAGATAATTACTCGGTTGGCGGGCTGTGTCCAAAGTGACTGTCAAATCAGCATCCGTAAAGTCACCTTGCGCAGCCGTGCGCATTTCGGCATTGTCCATCAAAGTCACAGCACCTACCTCGAACATCGAAATGCACGCCCTAGAGTTCCATGACCACTCTTCCCAGTCTGCTGGGTTTCCGGAGAAAGTTTCCGGCAGAGGAAGCCGAAGCTTTCCTGTAAAGTTGTCTTCACGTCATAGCGCCATGTTCTTCTACCAAAGTTCCTTGGGGCTTTCAGCTCCGCTACCATGCGAAAGTACACAGTCTAGAATGCGCACCAAACTACCCTAAAGTAATTCCGTGTCTGTCTGTCTGTCTGTCTGTCTGGCGAGGCTGTACCCTGCCCAAAATGGTGGGATTGCAGCCGATCAAGGCTTTGTGCAGCCTGCCGGCTCGGCCGAGTCTACGCGTGAAACAAGGTGCGATCTTGTCGCAGCCAAAGCAAAACGGGCGCACTCACTACGTCTCACTAGGTGAGGAAGAACACTGCCAGGTTAGTTAGGCCAGAGAAAACACTCAATCGCGTGCAGCCGGACTCAGCGATTGATCCTGTGCTCGGAGCGGGGCTGACGCCCCGACTAGGAACTGACAGCAACGGAGCTGGAACAGCAAACCCTTGGTCACCACTCTCAGGCTTGGGTTTCTTGGACGGAGGCGTGCAACCAGTCGTACCATGTTGCAGCGGCTTGTCCTTGTCAGTTCGAGGTTCCCCGTCTGCATCCATTGCTTCAGCGACGGCTGTCCCAACCGAGGCCGCCCCCGCAACTTCCGCAGTCTCGTCGTTGACACCCGAAGTAGCTGCCGCCTTTCTTGCCCTTCGGCGTTGCCTTTTGGCACGTCTGCGCTCCGCACGTGCTTCGCGCAGTTGCTGCACCAGTTCGTCGTCACGGACGCCAGAGTCCACTTTAGCACTCGGAGGCTGCGAGGCAACACCAGTGACCGGGGCAGGCGCAGCCGCCGCAGCAACCAAAGCGGAGGTTACTGCGGCCGCTACTGCCGCAACGGTACGCCTGGGCGCCTTAGCTTGGCAAGCTGCCTTAACCGCTGCTGCGAGAAGCGCAGCATGATTAGGAGCCATCGCGCCTATGGCTGAAGCACACTAGGGACGAGCCCTGGGGGGACACACTACCTCAGCACCGCAGTCGCTCGAGCCTTAAAGTAATTCCGCGCACAAGCTCACACGACGGAGACCAAAGTAGCCCTGAAGTTCGGAAGCGCTTTTTGTCTGCAAGGGCAAAGTGGTCTTGAGCCACAATGTAGCATTGTGGCAATGTCTGGGGAGATATAGGGACGTGTTGTTTTCACAATCCAGACCTGCGAAAGTACACTAGTCCAGAATGCGCACCAAACTACCCTAAAGTAATTCCGTGCACAAGCTCACACGACTGAGACCAAAGTAGCCCTGAAGTTCAGCAGCGCCTTTTCCTGTAGGGCAAAGTGGTCTTGAGCCAACGACGGTTGGCAAAGTCGTAGGTCTGGGAGAAAGTGGGGACGTGTTATTTTCACACGCCTCCTCGAGATTAAAGTTACGTACTTTATCCGCCGACCCTGCTGGGGCGGCGCCCAGAAGCTTTTGGATTCTTGCAGCATCTGGCCGAGTCGCTCTTACTCGGGAATCTAGGCCGTCCCTCTAGGACCCGCATTGTACAAGCTTGCTACTCGGCACTCACCACAGGCTGTATTTTGTTGGAAATTTAGTGAATTTAGACTAATTTATAATTGAAAGGCACCCTAATGGCTGCCCCACCCCTTTCCGGCACCACGCGGCACCACCCGCCCCACTTGGCACTACCCGGCACCACAGGCTGTATTGTGGTGGAAATTTATTGAATTTAGAGTAATTTAAAGCACCACCCGGCACTTCACCGTCTTCTGACAGCGCGGACAGCGGTATGTGTGCTGCGCAGCGTCGCCTGCGTCGACTTCACAGTGGTAGTAGAGTACTTTAAAGGCTGGCACTCGCGCTCCACTCGGCACTACTCGGCACCACAGGCTGTATTTTGGTGGAAAGTTAGTGAATTTAGAGTAATTTAAAGGCACCCCAATGGCTGCCCCACCCCTTCCCGGCAGCACCCGGCATCACCCGCCCTACTTGGCAGTTCTCGGCACCACAGGCTGTATTTTGGTGGAAATTTGGTCCAATGGCTGCCCCACCCCTTCCCGGCACTACGCGGCACCACCCGCCCCACTTGGCACTACTCGGCACCACAGGCTGTATTGTGGTGGAAATTTAGTGAATTTAGAGTAGTTTAAAGCACCCCAATGGCTGCCCCACACGCGGCACCACCCGCCCCACTTGGCACTACTCGGCACCACAGGCTGTATTTTGGTGGAAATTTAGTGAAAATAGAATAATTTAAAGCACCACCCGGCACTACCCGGCACCATCCGCCCGACTCGGCACTTCTCGATTTTGGTGGAGATTTGGTGGTAGTAGAGTAATTGAAACAGAGTAATTTAAAGGCACCCCAATGGCTGCCCCACCCCTTCCCGGCACCACCCGGCACCCACGGCACCACCCGCCCCACTCGGCACTACTCGGCCCCCTCAGGCTGTATTTTGGTGGTAGTACAGTAATTGAAATAAAGTAATTTAAAGGCACGCCAATGGCTGCCCCACCCCTTCCCGGCACCACCCGGCACCCACCGCACCACCCGCTACTCGGTCCCTTCAGGCTGTATTTTGGTGGAGATTTGATGGTAGTAGAGTAATTGAAATAGAGTAATTTAAAGGCACCCCAATGGCTGCCCCACCTTTTGCCGGCACCACCCGGCACCCACGGCACCACCCGCCCCACTCGGCACTACTCGCCCTCCTCAGGCTGTATTTTGGTGGAAATTGAGTGGTAGTAGAGTAATTGAAATAGCTTCCCGGCACCACCCGGCACCCTACCCGGCACCACAGGCTGTATTGTGGTGGAAATTTATTGAGTAATTTAAAGCACCACCCGGCACTTCACCGTCTTCTGACAGTGCGGACAGCGGTATGTGTGCTGCGCAGCGTCGCCTGCGTCGACTTCACAGTGGTAGTAGAGTACTTTAAAGGCTGGCACTCGCGCTCCACTCGGCACTACTCGGCACCACAGGCTGTATTTTGGTGGAAATTTAGTGAATTTAGAGTAATTTAAAGGCACCCCAATGGCTGCCCCACCCCTTCCCGGCACTACGCGGCACCAGCCGCCCCACTTGGCACTACTCGGCACCACAGGCTGTATTGTGGTGGAAATTTAATTACTTTAGAGTAGTTTAAAGCACCCCAATGGCTGCCCCACCCCTTCCCGTCACCACGCGGCACCACCCGCCCCACTTGGCACTACTCGGCACCACAGAATGTATTTTGGTGGAAATTTAGTGAATTTAGAATAATTTAAAGCACCACCCGGCACTACCCGGCACCATCCGCCCGACTCGGCACTACTCGATTTTGGTGGAGATTTGGTGGTAGTAGAGTAATTGAAACAGAGTAATTTAAAGGCACCCCAATGGCTGCCCCACCCCTTCCCGGCACCACCCGGCACCCACGGCACCACCCGCTTCAGGCTGTATTTTGGTGGTAGTACAGTAATTGAAATAGAGTAATTTAAAGGCACGCCAGTGGCTGCCCCACCCCTTCCCGGCACCACCCGGCACCCACGGCACCACCCGCCCCACTCGGCACTACTCGGTCCCTTCAGGCTGTATTTTGGTGGAGATTTAATGGTTGTAGAGTAATTGAAATAGAGTAAATTAAAGGCAACCCAATGGGCTGCCCCACCCCTTCCCGGCACCACCCGGCACCCACGGCACCACCCGCCCCACTCGGCACCAGTCGGCCCCTTCAGGCTGTATTTTGGTGGAAAAAGAGTGGTAGTAGAGTAATTGAAATATAGTCCTTAAAAAGCACCCCAATGGCTGCCCCACCCCTTCCCGGCACCACCCGGCACCCACGGCACCACCCGCCCCACTCGGCACTACTGGAGATTCAGTGGCAGGAGAGCAATTGAAATGGCTGCCCCACTTCCCCGCACCCACGGCACCACCCGCCCCACTCGGCACTACTCGGCTCCCGATTTAGTGGTCGTAGAGTAATTGAAATAGAGTAAATTAAAGGCATCCCAATGGCTGCCCCACCCCTTCCCCGCACCACCCGGCACCCACGGCACCACCCGCCCCACTCGGCACTATTCGGCCCTCTCAGGCTGTATTTTGGTTGAGATTTAGTGGTAGTAGAGTTATTGAAATAAAGTAATTTAAAGGCACCCCAATGGCTGCCCCACCTTTTGCCGGCACCACCCGGCACCCACGGCACCACCTGCCCCACTCGGCACTACTCGGCTCCCTCAGGCTGTATTTTGGCCACCCCGTCCCGGCACCACCCGGCACCCACGGCACCACCGGCCCACTCGGCACTGCTCGGCCCCCTAAGGCTGTATTTTGGTGGAGATTTAATTAATTGAAATAAAGTAATTTAAAGGCACCCCAATGGCTGCCCCACCCCTTCCCGGCACCACCCGGCACCCACGGCACTACCCGCCCCACTCGGCACTACTCGGCCTCCTAAGGCTGTATTTTGGTGGAGATTTAGTGGTAGTAGAGTAATTGAACTAAAGTAATTTAAAGGCACCCCAATGGCTGCTTCACTTCTTCCCGGCATTACCCGGCACCCACGGCACAACCCGCCCCACGCGGCACTACTCCTTCCCGGCACCACCCCTTCCCGGCACCACCCGGCACCCACGGCACCGCCCCCCCCACTCGGCACCTCTCGGCCTCCTCAGGCTGTATTTTGGTGGAGATTTTGTGGTGTAGAGTAATTGAAATAGGGTAATTTAAAGGCGCCCCAATGGCTGCTTCCCCACGGCACCAGCCGCCCCAGTCGGCACTACTCGGTTCCTTCAGGCTGCATTTTGGTGGAGGTTTAGTGGTAGTGGAATAATTGAAATAGAGTAATTTAAAGGCACCCCAATGGCTGCCCCACCCCTTCCCGGCACCACCCGGCACCCACGGCACCACCCGCCCCACTCGGCACTACTCGGCCCCCTCAGGCTGTATTTTAGTGGAAATGTGAAGGTAGTAGAGTAATACTTGGCCTGCTCAGGCTGTATTTTGGTGGAAATTTAGTGGTAGTAGAGTAATTTAAAGGCACCCCAATGGCTGCCCCACCCGTTCCGGCACTACCCGGCACTACCGCTCCACTCGGCAGTACTCGGCACCACAGGCTTTATTTTGGTGGAATTTGAGTGGTAGTAGAGTAATTTACGACTACCCGGCACCACCCGCTTCACTCGGCACTAGTCGGCACCACAGGCTCTATTTTGGTGGAAACGGGCTGTTCCAGGCACCCCAATAGCTGCCCCACCCCTTCCCGGCACTACCTGGCACCATCCGCCCCACTCGGCACTACTGGGATTTGAGTGGTACTAGAACAATTTCAAGGCACATTAATGTCTGTAGTTGGGTCGTCGCCGTCTGGCTTGTTTGCGCTTGCATTTTGCTTGTTTCGTGCATTTCATGTCTTTGCTTTTCGCAACCTGTCCGCTGGATTGTTGCTGTTTACCCGTGATGGCAACGACGTTACCATTTTTCACCGTGAATTGGTGTATGCACCCCTGCTTGCTGCCGTCGACGCGTCCGTTCGTTATTGTGGACTTCACCGTCTTCTGACAGTGCGGACAGCGGTATGTGTGCTGCGCAGCATGGCCTGCGTCGACTTCACCATCTTTCACCTTGAATCGGTGTATGCATCCCTGCCTGCGGCCATCAACCTGTCCATTCGTCACGCAGGACTTTACCGTCTTCTGGCAGTGCGGACAGCAATAGGTGTGCAGAACACTGTCGTGTGCGACGACTTTACCATCTTTCACTGTGAACCGGTGTATGCACCCCTGCTTGCGGCCATCGACGTCTCCATCTGTTATGCTGGACTTGATCGTCTTCTGACAGCGCGGACAGGTGTACGTGTGCTGCACACTGTCGCTCGCGAGAACTTTGCCAGCTTTCACCGTGAACTTGTGCAGGCACCCTTGTTTGCGGCCATCGACGCGTCCGTCTGTTATTTGGGACTTGATCGTTTTCTGACAGCGCGGACAGGTGTACGTGTGCTGTACACTGTCGCTCGCGAGAACTTTGCCAGCTTTCACCGTGAACCGGTGCACGCACCCTTGTTTGCGTCCATCGATGCGTCCGTCTGTTACGCTGGACTTGATCGTCTTCTGACAGCGCGGACAGGTGTATGTGTGCTGTGCACTTTCGCTCGTGGCCACTCTACCGGCTTTCACCGTGAACTGGTGACCGCACGGTTGCCACGTCTCCTGTGTTCTCCCTTGTGATGTTTGTCGTGTATCCACGCAGCCGTCCCGCATGTTTGACTTCACCTTAGCATGGCATTGCGGGCAGGCGTAGGTGAACAAGTAGGACTCGCTGTCTTGACTCGACAGGCTTGCACAAGCGGCGCACTGGTTGTTTGTGTCGTGTTCTGTTTCGTTGCTATACATTGCACCGCAGCGCTTGCACACCTTTCCATGTCGCTGTTTCTTTCGTCTCGCGATCTCATCCCAACACGCAGCAAGTGCTGCTTGTGCTTTGCGCTTTCTCTGCTTTGCCTGGTATTTCTTCCGCCATTTGTTTGCGGTGACACGAAGACTGCGCGATTTCTGGCAATGTCTGCACGCGTTGCAGATCCTGTCTCTGCTCTGCTTCCAGGCATTCGCGGTGAAGCATCTTGACGGCAGCCAGACATTACAAGTGCCGCATTGCCGTTTTTCTATGCACGCGTTGCATGTTCGCGACCATGTCTGGAAATTTCCCGTGGTCCCGGGAAAGCACTCTCTCGCTCGCCACTGCAGGCATCGACTGCATCGCGTCGGTGTTCCGCGCTCACGGTATGTTCGTGTGCATTCTTTGCAAACTGCTAACGATTCGGGCAGCTTCTTTTGTGCGTCCGTGAAATCGCTCATTCTTCGCGCGGCTTTGCATTCACTGCACGTCTTTACTTTGCAGTAGGTGGCCAAGATGCCCGGCCAATCCAGGTCTTCGCCACGCAGATGTCGCAAGAGGTAATCTCGAAAGCTGTTGTCGCCTCGTTGGAACGGTTCTGCTGGGAAAGGCCGCATTATTAGAAGATCAGCGCGATGTTTGACGCGTGTAACGGCGATGTAAGCTGTCAATATGGGCTGCTCTCTGCGTCAAGCACTAAATCAGCGATGACTCCGTCTTCAAGAGTTTGTCCTTGGGCTTGATGTGCAGTCATTGCGAAGGCTGGAAGGAGAGGCAGTTGTTTTCGCGAGACCTTCAGCATGGGTTTTTTCGATTTACGCTTTTGGTCCAGAAACCAAGTGCGGCTGGAAGGTGTGATTGGGTAGACTCCGGGCTTGAGACCTTTGAAGTGCCAGCGCCCCTTGGGGAAATGTACATAGACCACTTCTGGGAGTTGATTCCAGACAGTGACGTTCTTGTTTATTGCTTCACACTGTTCACCTTTCTGCTTCCAGCTGACCACGTGTCCTCGGCGGCCCTTCAGCAGCAAGCGTTTGCGGTTGACGTGTTCTGTCAAATAGACAGGCATATCTTTGCACAGCGGCAGGATGCCGCACAAATCGCCACATTCCCGATCGTGGCGTTGCAGCCAATGCAACTTCTCTGTGGCTAGCTCGGGTTTCTCGCGCAGAACGGCTGCGCATGCTTTGTCTTGCGCGATTACGTAGTGCAACTCCCTTCTCTTTCCTGCAGAATAAGCCACGGCGCGCACTTTCAGTGTATGGCATTTTCGGACATTGGTTGGAAAAATGGCAGTTGCCGCTGCAAAATGATGGTGGACTTGCACGTCTGTCGGGCTTGCCGCAACGAGCTGGCGCGCTTGTCTCTCGCGTCGGCACTCCGCGCATTCCTGACGCAAGATGCGCTGCGCAGGCACTTTCCCATCTCCCAGAGATTGGCAGGCAGCATTGCCGCATGTGACCCGGTGGTTCAACCAGCTTCCCGGTACTGTGGTTGCTTTTCCGTGCAGAAACGCGTGATTGTTATCGCTTAGGTTGGAATAGCGTAGCTCCTCTTGCAACTCCTGCAGCCATGCATCTTGGTTGCGTTCTACTTGAATGAGCTCCGTCATGCCTTGAAAGCCGACGTCCGGACCTCCCCAAATCAATTCTTGACCCTGTGCCACGGCAGGTTTGTTTCGGGCATACCTGCTGTTCAACCACTCGTGCGGGACCTCTGCGAGAAAGTGACCGTCTGGTGGTTCTAATTGCCAGAGATCGCCGAGGACGATAACGTTCAAACCTCCAAACGGTCTGCTGTCCCAAAGGCTCCATGTATCGTCATAGCCGATACTTGGGCAAAATTGTGCTGAGCGGACACATTGTGCCCAGACGTTACTTGAGATTTGGAGGGGTTTGAAGCCATGCCTATTGATGGGTTTGGGTATGGCGATCTCGAAGGATTAATGACACGTTTTTGCAATTGATCATCAAGTGAAACGGCATTATTGTACGACTTGCATTAGGGTTTCACGACCTCGCTCGATGGGTTGGGTTTGCCTGGGGTTTGACGACCTCGCTCTTGATGGGTTGGGTTTGCCTTTCACGACCTCGCTCTTGATGGGTTGGGTTTGCCTGGGGTTTCCCGACCTCGCTCTTGATGGGTTGGGTTTGCCGTCGATGGATTTTCGAGGGTTTCGACACCTATATCGACCTGATTTTTACTTTGTCTCGATGTACTGGGCCGGGGTTATTTGTCTTTACTGTGTCACAATATTTTATATATGTCCGTCTTCTTTCCTGTGTGTGTGTGTGTAAGTGTGTGTGTGTGTGTGTGTGCCTGCACGTTGGTGTGTAAGTACAAGTGTAGGTACTGTATATAAGTACTGTAAGTGTAAGTAGTATGTGTGTGTGTGGTGTGTGGTGTGTGTGTGTGTGTGTACCGCAGCAGTACTAGTACTGTGGGTCGGTGGTTAGTACTAGTAATACTAGTACTAGTGTAGGTCTGGGAATTCGTTTGTAATATAATTATTGTATATAATATGTACAGGTGTGTGCTGCTTTTGTACTGTGTGTTCTCGCGAATGAGCTTATGCACGTGTAACGTCTACATCCGCCGTGTTCTGCAGGAGGAACCTCGAGCAAATGTGTGTATACAGCATGTCTCGGTACTAGCTAGTATAGTACTAGCTACGTATAGTAGCTGTGCAGTACATGTACAGCAGTACAGATCGCTCGCCTGCAGGTGGAGCCTGGATACATACATATATATATATGTGCCCGATACCTTTAGGGTCTATATAACCGCGGTTTGTTGTCTTCAGCACATAATGGAAAGCAAAATATAGGGTATAAGCACAGCCCACATTACAAAGCCACGACCTGAAAAGTTTCGGATCGACTAGGCTATATTTTTCTATCAAGTAATTATAGCAAATTGTTCGCATTCAGGGAGACGTGTATTATATAAGCAGAACATCGAGTGTTGATCCCAACACTGTCGATGAATAAACATTCGTTGTGATGACACATTTCAGTGTATAGAGTCCATACATCTTCCAGGAATGATGTATCGTCGTGGAGATATGCATAGCACTGTCACCAGTATATCGGCAACACGGACAAATTGTCCTGTCCCAATATTTCACCATTCGACTTATTGTTGACTTGCCAGCGTTTGAGTAATTGCATACGACATATCCACCCAAGAATCACGTAATATGCATGCACGCTGTAATATGGCATAAATTTGTTTGTAATTTCCGCACAGGCCAGAATTCAAAACCTGACAGGTTCGGTACTCATGAAACGGATGTGTTCATATGACAAATTATGGGAATACATACGGCATGACACATCCATATCACATGATGCTGTCGCAACACTTACTACAACTCGTTGCCTGTTATATTCTGTTGTTACATATGCTACATATATCTACTGAGGCAAGCCAGGTCTGAACAAACTAGTTCCTTGTCAATAGGGTTTCAATATGAGGAGTGCATGTAACGTATTGGTTCGCCCTGTCCAGGAAGTGAAGAGAAACGTTATAGCCCCTGCAATGTGCCAGTTTCTTCTGTCCGTAAGAAGGGCTTTCCGATGTATCAGCTTCATATCAAGAGGGCTTCAGTAGGATGAGTGGGCGTGACAAGTCAAAGGCTTGTAATGTGTTCGTTTGTTCTGTCTGGGGGCTTTCGAATGTATAAGTTCCTCGCCAAAAGAGTTTCGATAGGCGGGAGTGGAGTGACACATTAGAGAGTCTATATTGTGTCAGTTTGTTCTGCCCAGGGGCCTTCCAATATACAGGGTCGCTTCAGTGTATAAGTTCCTTGTCAATAGGTTTCCATGGGGAATGGAGTAACACATTAGAGGGTCTGTAATGTGTCAGGTCGCTGTGTCCAGGAGCCTTCCAAAGTAGGATTTTCCTTGTCAATATACTTTCAATAGAAGGGATGAAGTGACACATTAGAGGGCTTGTAATGTGTTAATTCGTTATGCCCAAGTCAATAGAGTTTGAACAGGGGAAGTGGAGTAACACTTTACAGGGCATGTAATGTGCCAATCTGTTATGTCCTGGACTTTCCAGTGTATAAGTTCCTTGTCAGTAGAGGGTCAATCGGAGTGGGTGGAGTGACACATTAGGGTCATTCGGGTGCCTGTAACATGTCAATTTGATATGCCCAGGTACAGGGGCCTGACAGTGTATAAGTTCCTTGTTAGTAGGGTTTCAGTAGGAGAAATGGAGTGACACATTAGAGGGCATGTAATATGTCAATTTGCCCAGTCCAGGACCC
Source organism: Symbiodinium sp. CCMP2592 (assembly GCA_905221615.1). NCBI lineage: Eukaryota > Dinophyceae > Suessiales > Symbiodiniaceae > Symbiodinium > Symbiodinium sp. CCMP2592. The sequence continues at coordinate 289,886 of CAJNDT010005928.1, forward strand.
AGGAAGTGAAGATACACATTATAGTGGTTTAATGTGCCAGTTTGTTATGTCCATAAAAAGTGCTTTCCGATGTATCAATTTCTTATCAGTAGGGTTTCAATAGGATAGGTGGAGCGACACATTATAGGGCCTGCAGTGTGTCAGTTTATTATGTCCAGGGGTTTTCTAGTGGAAAAGTTCCATTGCAATAGAGGTTCCATAGGAAGGAGTGGAGTGACACATTAGAGGGCCTGTAATGCGTCAATTTATACTACCCAGAGACCTTCCAATATACAGATGCCCTACATGGTATAAGTTCCTTGCCTTTAGGGTTTCAATAGGAATAATGACACATTAGAAGGCCTGTAATGTGTCAGTTTGTTTTCCCATGTGCCTTCCAATGTATCTCTATACATATCAGATCTGATGTGATCACAGCATTAGCCAAGAAGGATATCACGTAGTTAATAGTCTTCACGATCTTAACAAAGGCGCAATTATCCGTATCGAAGGTATACATTCCCATGAAAAAATCCCTATAGATCCCTTCACAGATCCCTTGTATGGAGCCCTCATAGACAGCCTTTATAGATTCGTTTAGAAACTTTATAGATTCCCTTTGTCGAGAACTTAAAGAAACCCCGTAAGATTAACAAATGGAGTTCTTTGTAGAAAACTTTACAAGATCCCTTACATTGAGCTTTCATAGACAACTGCTAGATATTCCTTACCCTTTGTAGAAACCACATGGAAGCCCTGTATAGATCCCTCGTATGGAGCCCTTCTGGAAAACCCTTACAGATTGCTTATAGAAATCTTATAGATCCTCTATGTAGAGACCTTATAGAAACCCATTATATAAAAAACTATAGATCCCTTACAGAGAGACTTTCTAGAAACCCATTATGGATCCCTCATATGGGGCCTTTATAGTAAGCCCGGTTACAAAGTATGTAGATGCGATGTGGTAAGCTATTCTTGATATAGTAGTTAAGATAAATCGATTGTATTATGGTTCGTACAATACCTATGAAATTACCTTTAAGAATAGAGGGAGCGGTATTAAAACCAATGAAACCGGCAACGAAGATGATGACGATGAAGAAGATGATGAAGATGATGGAGATGATGAAGATGATGGAGATGATGAAGATGATGGAGATGATGAAGCTGATGAAGATGATGCAGATGATGGAGATGGGGATGTGGGGTGTCCGCAGCCCTGTTGGACCCTAATGGGTTCGTGGTGGGGGTGGGGGTAGTGGGTGGGGTGGGGGAGGGATGTGAATGGGCAGGGGGTTTGTGCTGGCGTGGTGAGGGGTGGGTTTGGGGGAGTGGGTGATAAAGGTGATAAACCGATGATAAATGATAATAGGATGGTGATAACGATGATGGGGAGGAGTAGGTGGTGGGTGGTGGGTAGTGGGTAGTGGTGGCTGGCGGGTGCTGGGTAGTGGTGGGTGGTGGGTGGTGGGTGATGGGTGGTGTGGTGGGTGGTGTGTGGTGGGTGGTGTGTGGTGGTTGGTGGGGAGGGTGTGGGTGGTGGGCGTGGCGGGTGAGGGGTGCCGGGTGGTGGATAATAGGTGGTGGGTGGTGGGTGGTGATGGGGTACGAGGCAAGGGGCTGAGATAGGGGGGTGGGTAGTGAGGTATGAAGGGGGCGGGAGGGTGGAGTGGGGGCAAGGGTGTATAATCCCTGCGAGCCGCGACCGAGCAGAAAGCCTGTAAATGCCGCGTTCAAAAAACGGCCAGGGATCCCACACATCTGCGGGCAAAATCTGGCGGAAGTGATCCGCCACCAAGCAAAAAGCCTGTAAATACCGCATTAAACAAAGGGCCAGGGATTTCACATATCTGTTGGCAAAATCTGACAGAAGTACCGATTGCTCACTTCCGCCAGATTTTGCCACCAGATATGTGAAATCCCTGGTCCTTTGTTTAATGCGGTATTTACAGGCTTTTTGCTCGGTGGCGGATCACTTCCGCCAGATTTTGCCCGCAGATGTGTGGGATCCCTAGCCCTTGAAGTGGTGGGTGGGACACGGCGGTTTGGAGCCTGCTGTCTCTTCCCATTTCCAACACCGATCCTGACGGCGAGGCTGTTCTGTCGAATGACATCTTCGCTAACTCTTTGGTAGGGTGGAGGTGGATTCAGGGGTTGAGGGGCGGAGAGGGGGAGGCAGGGGGGGCAGCGCAGGGGGCAAGGGCGGAGGCAGGGAGGGAGGCAGGTGGGAGGCAGGGGTCAATTATTTCAATTATTTCAATTATTTCAATTATTCAAATCCCTGGGTTTGGTGGCTTGGGCCAGAACAGCCGTCGATTTCAATTATTTCAATTATTTCAATTATTTGGGCCCTTTGGCGGATTTAAATAATTGAAATAATTGAAATCCGAAGGTTCGATGGGCCCAAGCCACCAAATCCAGGGATTTCAATAATTGAAATAATTGAAATAATTGAAATAATTGAAATAATTGAAATGGGGGGGATTTCAATTATTTCAATTATTTGGGCCCTTTGGCGGATTTAAATAACTGAAATAATTGAAATCCCCCCCATTTCAATTATTTCAATTATTTCAATTATTTCAATTATTTCAATTATTTCAATTATTGGGTTTGGTGGCTTGGGCCAGAACAGCCATCGATTTCAATTATTTCAATTATTTGGGCTCTTTGGCGGATTTAAATAATTGAAATAATTGAAATCCGAAGGTTCGATGGGCCCAAGCCACCAAACCCAGGGATTTAAATAATTGAAATAATTGAAATGGGGGGGATTTCAATTATTTCAACTATTTCAATTATTTAAAATAATAATAGTCATACAGAAAAGACTAGAGCGTAAAATAGACCCTAGAGGCGCCTCTCTCATATATACATATATATATATATATATGTATGTATGTATGTATATATTATAGCTGGCTATAGTGCAGGTGCACGCCTTATCTGGCACACACTCGCTCGCTCGAAGACATGTGCCTGTAGCTAGACGTGTGTACATGTATGGGCCGTATGGGGTATATCATGTCTAGAGCTCGGTTCCATAATTGACTGCATTTTTACAATGCCGGGCCGCTGGATCATGCTTCACGAATGTTCGTCGAAGCGAAAGGCAGGTGCGCCCACCCCTATCAGCTGCCAGTACGTGCTGTGAGTGTGCAGTGGCCATGCATGCAGTGATCGATTGCAATCCTTGCCCTTGCATAGCTCATGAATCTGCAGTTTTCGGGGCCGAGCGAGCATGTGCACGGGTGCATGGCAGTCCAGATGTTTGCAATTCGGTCTGCAAGTCTTCGGGGCCGATCGCAGATCTAGAACACTTCAGCTTAAGCTTCTATGCATCACATGCCGATCGGGCTGGGTTCAACGGTTTCAAGAGGTGAAGGATCCGCTGCCAAAATGGCAGAACCAGAGTTCAAGTTCCTCGATGGTGTGCGGCGGTCTGCTCAAGGCGAATTAATCCGCGGTAAGCAGGTTATACGGCCCCTGCGGTTTTTCGTGAGTGAAACTAGTCAGCATATGATTGCACCGGATGCACATCCTGATATGCAGATCGAACGTGTTCCGAATCCCAGGATTCGGCAATGAGAATCGTGGCATGCCTCCGCCCGCTGGTGGAGTCCCGCTTGGAGGAGCTTCGGCAAGACAAGGCGACTCGAGTTGCATGTTCCGGCTGGTGTGCTTCTCTATATGTCTGCTAGCTGCTTCTATTTCTATTTTGGATCAGAAGCCCAGGCTACCAAGCTGGTAGATGTCTTCGACACGAACATTTCGCAGCATGATATGATGTCGAAGAAGAACTTTGAGGTCATGAAATGCTACGGGGCTCAGCTTTTCCACAACGTGGAAGAAAGGAAACAGCTCATCTCGATGAAAGAGCACCGGGCTGCTGTCCTTTACTTGTCTTGCTGCTACAATCTCCAGAAGGTTTCGAAGGGTAGCAAGCAGCGGGTGAAGGATTGGGCCGAGCTCCAGGGGACACGGTTAAGATGGCTGGCTGCATATGTTGTGCAGTCAGTCTGCCGGACCAGCCAGTCGAGGACTGCCGGACCACGCAGCTCATGATCACCATTGATCGTTCATGCATATTTATCGAATAATATATCGATATCGCAGGAGTGACGAGATGAAAATCCTCAAGGGGATTTATTTGGCCGTGAACGGCCGCTCCCTTCCCGAGAAGCCAGAGCGCAGATCCTCGGAGTCGAGTCTGAGCTCGGAGGTGCTTCCATAAAGAACACTATTAAGTACTATATCTACCATTTCTGTGGCTTTCCATGCATATCTAGACTTTTCCTTAAGCCCGGCAGGTGATCGACATCGATGATTGTGCCGACGATGACGAGGAGGCCGGAGATATATTTGAAATCTTCGATGAGGATGAGGAAGCTTTTGGACCGCAACATATTTCGTTGTGGCTTCGTGCTTTCGGAGGTTGAGTGTGTGTTTGAATGTGCGGTTTGAGTTGGTCGGGGGATCCAAGGTTCCCGGCGAAGAGAAGCCGACGCATCCGATGAGATTGGCGAGGCTAGAGCCAGGGGTTCAGTTGCTGCAATGATTTGAGTTGAAAACATATTTCAAGTGCAGGACCGTCTGGGCGTGGATTCCGATTGCCCACGTCCCGAGTTGCATGGCCAGGTGCACAAAATAGTTGTCTGAGTTTCAATGCAAAATAGGCTAAGCTTTAAGGGTTTCCTGGGTTTACAGCGGGTTTCAATCCGCAGCAGGCTGGAGTGCCAAACGATGGGTCACAGATGATCATCGATGACGACAGCGAGGATGATCGTGAAGCTGATGAGGAGGGGTCAGTGCGAGTGGTATTGAATCGATGAAGCAAAACCTTAAGCTTGAGTTTTCATGTAGATCCGATCCAGGGGACCATCCAACTGAAAGCGGAGCTGGACCGGGCACTGGACTCACGGCTGCATTGTAATGGGGCTGCCGGGGTTTCAACTGCTGATCTATTGAAAACATATTTCAAATTCAGGACGCTCTGGGTGTGAATGCCGATTGCCCACTTCTCGAGTTGCATGGCCAGGTGCACAAAATAGTTGCTTTAGTTATCTTTAGACTGATCTAGGGCTTTCGTGGGTTTACTGTACATGTGGGTTCCGTGTTCCATCCGCAGCAGGCTGGGAAGCAAGATGCTGGGTCAAATCTGGTCACCGTCTGCAGTGACAACGAGGATGCTCCTGAAGCTGACGAGGATAGAACGAGTGGTGTTAAGATCATGATGAATGAAGCACGACCTTGGTTTTTTCATGTAGTTCCGATACAGGAGACCATCAGACAGAAAGATCTGCTGAACCGGGAACTGGACTCACGGCTGCATTGTGATGGGGCCCCTGGAACATTTTCATCAACCTCGAAAATCGCAAGATTTACCGTTTTCAGGAGGATCGACGCCATCGACACCATGGGACTTTCAGGATTCAAGAGCTGCCCGACTGGCTGCTGAAGGACTGAAAAGCCAGGGGGACGATATGTGTGAATCACTTATATAATAATATACATGCCAGCCGCACTTCTGCACGCAAGGACCCGATGCTTCGACTTCGAGAGCTGAGGCCACGTGGATTGTATTCGATCATTATTATGTATGTGCAATAATAAAATATATTCCCGATCGCCAATCCTAAGAAGCCGTAGACCCTAGTGCTAGCATGCTCGTATACGTAGTGATGAATCATGCATCATGTGCTCGAGCTCCTTGGGCCTAAGGTACGTGATGAGGAGGACCTTGGGAAATTGGTGCCTGGACGGTAAGAGTCAGTAGAGTTGTGTGTCCGCAGTTCCAGCAGTGATTTATGCACACATCTATGTTTGCATGCTATAGTACTGAGGCCAATGATTTGAACTCTGAGCTGGATGTTCCTGGGATGCACGTGTGGGCAGTCCATGCATGGTATCCACTTGTACATATTCTGATCGAGGTTGTAGCTGCAGCCGAGTTGTCGCTTGCGATTGTCGAGGAGGAGGACATCTGTTCTCATGTGTACTCGTGCTTATAAATGTATACAGATCTTATCATGCTAGCTGACCATGCATGAGGCCCGCGACCTGGTGACTACCGCGGAGACGAACCGGGTGCTTTGGAGTGCAAGAATGTGTTGCATTCTAGATGGTCCATTTCCCCAAACCCAGATCTGGGTTTTTGGGTGTGTTGTGTGCAATATTGTACAAGTGCAGTGGTACTTTCTTTCGTGTGTGGTATGTATTATAATTACATAAATACAGACTGTGTGGGGAGAGAATTTGTCGCTGAGCGCTTGTGGGATGTCAACCAGAAGGAAGCCTCAATCAACAAAAATGCGATGGCACCGGTGGTTCAGATGCTTTCGCAGCTAAGGCTGCCAACAGTCCGGGCCCAGGAAACGGTGCTGAGATGGATCCGGTGCCTTGCTGGAACTTCTATACATGAGGGGTACATGTGTTTTGCCGGGTGTATCGATTTAATGACGCTATGGACACATGTACAAATCGGAGGCTTCACGGGTACCTGCACTCGCTGATTCTGGGATGGATCGGGATATTGGCGGTGATGCTGGGATGGAGCTCGTGACTTCGATGTCAAGACACAGTGCTGGGAGTGCCGCTTGCATGCCCGTGTATACTCATATACATGGAGTACATGTGTTTTTGCAGGTAATGCAGTGATGCTATTGAGACAAACCTGAGGCCTCAACAGCACCTGCAGTCGGTGATGCTGGGATGGATCGGGATATTGGGGATGCTGGGATGGAGCCCGTGCCTTCGAAGTCAAGACAGTGCTAGGAGTGCCGTTTGCATGACCGTGTCTACTTCTGTACATGTACATACATGTGTTTTCGTAGGTAATAATGCTGCTATGGCACAAACCTGAGGCTTCACCGGTACCTGCAATCGCTGATGCTGGGATAGGTCGAGGTATTGGCGGTAGCTCTGGGATGGAGCCAGTGCCTTCGATGTCGAGACAGTGCTAGGAGTGCCGTTTGTATACTCATGTATACCTACATACATGTACATGGGCTACATGTGTTTTGGCAGTTAATCATGCTATGGACACAAACCTGAGGCTTCATCGGCACCTGCAGTCGCTGATGCTGGGATGGGTCGGGATACTGGCGGTGATGCCGTGATGGAGCCTGTGCCTTCGATGTCAAGACAGTGCTAATTACTAAGGGTGCCGTTTGTATGATATACATGCACATGGGGTACATGTGCTTTCGCAGGTATATCATGATTTCTGAGTTTAATGATGCTACGCAGACAATCTGAGGCCTCAGCGGTACCTGCACTCGCTGATGCTGGGATGGATCGGGGTATTGGCGGTGATGCTGTGATGGAGCCTGTGCCTTCGATGTCAAGACAGTGCCAGGGGTGCCGTTTTTGTGTCTGTGTGTACATCCTAGCCCTTCGTTTTCTCGGTACGTGTGTGGGTGTGGGTGTGTGTATGCAGGACTGAATGAATATGAAGAGTGAGGGAGTGCATGTGAGTGTGTGAGGTTCGAGCGAGAGAGAGAGGGAGAGAGAGATGTGTCTTTTTGTGTCTGTGTGCTTGTGTCTGTGTCTGTGTGCATATGCATGTGCATTCTGTATATGCATAAAGTATGAATGTATGTATGTATGCATGTCTGTGCGATTGCTTATCTGTACGTAGGTGTGCATGCATATATAAGCATTATACATGTGCATGGGTGTGTCGATATATTTGTATTATATACGTATAGAATATACACATATAATACACACACCTGCTATACATATATAGTGTGTACATGTATCTCTGTGTGTGTGTGTCTGTCTACGTTTGTGTGTGTGTGTGGGGGGGTCTGTTTGGTGCCCACCTGTCTATGCATGTCTCTCACTCTCTCTCTTTCTCTCTCTATAACACAGCAACCTGAACCCTAAACCTTACATGGAATCGCCCAGGCCAAGGCATCGACAGATCCGCGGCCGGATGTCAGGAACGTCAAGCGAAAGCTTGACTTCGATGCCCCCCGGCCCGTCAACAGTGCCATCTTAAGCTTGCATATAGCTAGGGTGCCCGGTACCATGATCTCCAGAATTTGTTCCCAGGAAGCAGATGCGGAGATCGACGCCGAAGGCCCCACGAAGGCCGCGATCCGGAGCCTTGCACAAGTACTTAATTACATTAATGTTGTACCGTACCCATATTCAGAATCGATTGAAAGGTGCCACTCCTGAACGATGCCCCTCGCGATCGTGTAAGCAACAGCAACGGTGCCTACAAGGATAGGGGAGCTTATGTCATCGTGTACATCATCTTATACCGGATATGTAGAACTCCTGCCGGCAGGACAGGCAACCTCTGATCGACCCCGCCACGGTGGTGCCTCTTCCTGCTGGACTGGAGCCCGTGCCGCTTCCAGCTGATGGTGACTTTCAGGGCCTGCGAGCGGAGCAAGCCAATGCTCGCGACGCAAATCGCAAGGAGTGGGATTGTGGAGTCTAGATGGGGTCAAGGCTTACTTAAGTATAAGTTTGGGGTGTGTGGGGGGTTCGTCAGTATGCACATATACATATAGAGGCTTTCGTGCATGTTCTGCACGCTTTAAGGTTGCAGATAGCTCGGGGTCTTTAGGGTTGGTATAGTGTGTGTTTTGTGCAGGGCTCTATGCAACAATATTAGGGTATTATTCTATATACTGCAGCTGCAGCTTGTAAGACTAGGATTAATATGAGCAGTTTAAGACTAATACTCACTTAGTTCGAATTCAATAAAACATTTCATATATTCGTGATATTATAACTATACTATGGTTACGCAATTTATATATATATATATATATTATGCACTATAGTCCCAAGGCCCCATGTACAAGTAGAATATAGACCTTGGCCCTCATATATTATAGGGATTGAAACTCAGGGCATATATATATATATATACATACATATATACACACTTGTAGACCACCTGGAGTCTTAGGGCATGTTTTCAGTACTAGTACTAGAATATTCGTATCGGTATCTTTTGAAGCATAAGGTGAATACCAATATACTTATGTGTCAGTACCATATACATATATACATATATATGTACGAGAGAAAAACTAGCTGTACACATATATAGGAACATAGATGGCATGCAATATATATTTTATGTGTCTAGATACAACCACGTGTCTGTCTATATGTAAATACACACACACACACTAAATGACTAGTATCATTTATATTACGGTTTAAGTTGATTTAGGGGGGAGTGTTTGGATTTCAAGGTTCGAATTTCGGAGGCTTCGCATGTTGCGACGGTCTTTACAACGTGCAGGAAGCCGCTGCGAAGGCTTTGGCTCGGAAAGCAGCGGCCAAAAAAAAGCCGAAGACCAAGCATGGGGACGACAAGGACAAGAACGAGCTTGAGGCCGAACCGAAGGTCGCTGCGAAGGCGACGGCGAGAGCGAAGGATCCGGACAAGAAGGAAGCCGATCTTAAGAAGGCATTGGAGGCTGTGGAGATGTTGCGAGACCTGGGCATGAACGACTGCAAGCCGGCTGCCGCTGACTTGCCCGGCTTCGAATGGGCCAAGTTGAAACAAGTGAACTTTACTTGCAATGAGTGAAGTAGAGTTGTGCAATTGTGTGATGTAGATATAACTAGCTATAGTTACGCAGAACCAGCACATATGTAAGGACCTTCGCCGTGCCCAAGCCCATCGTGACACACGAGCTGCGAGAGAAGTGCAAAAGCATCACTGTGCGGTTAAATGACAGAACTTTCTACGTGAACCGCAGTGTACTGCCGGATCCGAGGTACAAGGCCCCTTGACATTAATACAGTACTAGTACTGTGCAATACGAAACTAGTGATTTCGTGTTATATACAGAACAACCCCAGCTGAATCAGATTGACTACCCAGGTTGACGGGAAGGGTGGAACCTGTCTCGCTTGGAGCAAGGGCCCGGTGCCGGAGATGTGGCTGATCTTGAACAAATATTTAAAATTAATATTGTGAGCCGCCCATTCGAATTCCGAAACCCTAGGAACACAGCTTAAATTTTAAGCTCTTAGTTATAAGTAAAAAACACAACCCTAAGCCTTGCACCCTAAATATTTAGGCTGGACCCTAGATCTTTGCCTCCCAGGTGGTTTCTTGCCAAGATCATCGCCGGATGGGAGGAGAAGCCAGAGCCCGCGGCCCCCGAGGAGTCGCCGTAGGATTTCTCCTAGGATACTGGATCCGAGGTGCGACTACAAGGTTCGGGCTTGAGGGTCATCCGATTAGCAGCTTGGGGTCGTCGGTCCGGCTTTAGAGGTTAGGGTCTTCTGTCTTGTGCATATATGCTCGATCTAGGGCCGTAACAAATTTGGGCACCTCTAGATTCGTGTAGCTGGGCCTTGTCGTGATTTGTGGTGCATCCTCGGATGATTTGTAATTGAAGGCTCGCTTTTCTAAAAGTGCCAGCCATTCGAAGTGTGTGCGACCTCCGCACATCGGATTGTACAGATGGGGTGGGCAAAACTTGTAGCATCAGTCCCAATGCCCAGCTGTGTAGGCAACTGTGGCACACGGTTCTCAGATTACCTTGAGCATGCATATGTGTTCCATACGTATAATAATATATGGTAATTAGCATGCAGCCTTTATGTGTGGAAGCAGCTTTGTATCAAGGACATGCAGGTAGTGTGTGTTATCGACATGCATGCATGCACGTATGCATTTTTCTGTGCATGTGTGTCTGTACTAGTGTATGTATGTAAATGTATGCATACAAGGCCTTGCTAGGGTGTATGAGACTGTGTGTGTTGTCTACATATGCTAGTGGCAGTTTCGGTCTTGGGTTAAGGCCTTTACATCTAAACCCCAAAGCCCTAAGCCCAAAAATTGTGAACCCCCTGTCCCTCCGCAAGAGAAAACCGAACCCGAAGACCCGATACCCTAAATCCGGACACGGACCTGGAGGTCTGCAGCTAGAGTTAGAGACTCACTTGACGCAACGGCCCATCCCTCCATAGTGTCTGCAAGCCGGGAAATCGAGCTCAGATGCATGTGCGATGCCACAAATGCCGGAGCCGCCCACACCTAGGGCAGGGTAGGATTCCGTGATTCATGAGGGGTCGTGTTGGGCTCAGTTCCGATACATTGTCTCAAGGATTTTCGTAGGATCCGTGCACACATATCATGCTTAGCTGATTCTCACTTGCACAACTCTAGAGCCTTCCGCTGTACATGTTGGTGCTGGTGGTTTCGAACTTAATGGGACAACTGGCGAATTCATGATACCGACGATCATGTCAGTACCGGAGCATGGCAGTTTCCGCCGGACTCGCAACGGGGCACGCTTACGAAGTAGTTGTATTATTTATCAGTTTAGGGTTTAGGCTTTAAGCATTGGGGTTTACGGTTTTGTTCCCCCGGCCCAGGTACCGACTCTCTGGACAGGTGGATCAAGGACTGCTTCTTGGCACTTCCCATCAAGCTTGCTTCCCGGGGGTCTACCATCGAAGGTTTGAGCAGGAGCTTTGGTTCTGCATATCGTGGCTTCCGGATTAAGGGTTTAGGTTTGGGTTGGGTGCCGTGGGTGCCGTATCAGGACATGAATTAATTGCTGCTGGCTTCTAATGTGGTACATAGGGCCTGGGGTTCCTATAGGATCTAATATACCTGTGCTATATATTGTCGTCAAATGTTAACTAGGTATACCCAACCGTACCTGTATAGGTTACGTTGATATGCAAATGGAACCCAGTGCATAGTCAGCAGTTCGCCCCAGATACCCCAAAAGTTTCTTCAGAACAAAAAGCATGACCTCGTCAGAGCCCCCGGTCATGAGAAGTTGGGTTTTTTACGACCAAACAATGCCCTTTCGATCTGAGGCTGCTGGATATCTAGAATGGACGACCTGGCTATACATTGCTGACTCCAATGCAACCCACCGAGACTCGACAGATCGGCCTGACCGCAGATTTTCGTCTTGTAGCTCTAGAGCCTTCGGCTGTGTGTGTTCGTGGGATTCGAACAAGTGACGAATTTAAGATACCGATGATCATTACCGGGGCAGTATCCACTGGGCTCGCAATGGGGCACGCTTACGAAGTTTCTATAGTGGGCTTAGCCTGTAAGCTTTGGGTTTTAGTCTTTATTCCCCTGGGCCCGGCCCAGGTACCGACTTTCTGCAGGTGGATCAACGACTGCTTCTTGGCACTTCCCATCAAGCTTGGTTCTAGGGGGTCTACCATCAAAGTTTGAGCAGGAGCTTTGGTTCTGCATATCGTGGGTTCCGGATGAAGGGCTTAGCTTTGGGTTGGGTACCGTGGGTGCCGTATCAGGACATGAGCAGCTGGCTTCGAATGTGGTACATAGGGGTTCCTAGGGGCCTAGTGGGGTCTAATATACCTATATTGTAGTCGTCAAAATTAACTACCCAACCGTACCTATATATGTATATACATAGATATATATATATATATATAGGTTACGTTAATGGAGATGGAATCTCGTGCATAGTTGAAAAGTTCAAACCTTCAAAAAGAAAACCTCGAAAGAGCCCCCCCACCCCCCACAAGTAGATCATAAGAAGTTGGGTCTATATACCTATATAGTTGGGTCAATATACCTATATAGGGCCAATCAAACTTCGATCCGAGGCTGCTGGGTATCTAGAATGGACAACCTGGCTATTCATTGCTGACTCCAACCGGGCCAGTCGAGTCTTGACTGATCTAGATCGGCCTCATCATAGATTCTCTGTTTGGAGTATTTTGCCGCAAATACTATATTTGTACGTCTGAATTGCTCTCTCTCTATATATATACATATATATATATATACATATATATATATATATTAATATGTATATATATATAGAAACACATATATATATATATATATATATATATATATATTTGTATTGATATGAGATACATACATATGTATATATATATATATATATACACACATAATGATTATTTCTCTGCGAAACTATGTGTATTTAATGGAAACCGAAAAGCCCCAAACCCAGAACCCTAAACCGAATGCCCGCCCCAAACCCAGAACCCTATGCCCTAATCCCCAAGCCACACAACGTGCAATTGAGGTGCATGGCTGTTGATGCAATCGACGCCTCATGTTTGCAAAGGCGGCTGGAGAGTGATCGGCTTCAAGGGCCCATTCAGTCGGTTAACACATTTGGAGTATATGTACTGGTCGCTATGGCCCTCGAAGTGATCATGCTGAGAGACACATGTAATTATAGTGAAATTTAACTACACATGTACATGTCCACCCAGCCACAGTGGATCGAGGTATCGGCCGAACCAAACCACAAAACCTCTTCCAGAATACAGGTTGGCTGAACCGTTGGCAAGCTTTGGGGCATTCGTCCTCTGCATGCAGTCTACACAGTACATTGATGTAGCTAAAATTATCTAGCTGGTGCTTGGCTTGCCCTGGAGATCTAGAGAATCTAGAGCAGTAGATGCATGTGTCACATCGGCATGTATCACTGGCACCGGCCGGAGAAAACAGTTCATGTGGCTATTGTGCAGGTCTAGACCCAAGCCGTGGATGTGGATGATCGAGATAATCCGACGACATGCTATTCCTGAGGGAATTATGCATGTACAAGTGTACATGCATAATTCCCTCAGGGTCCTAAGTATTGCAGGGTTTGCTTTGTGGTTTGGAAGAGTATTCCCTATTCGATACCATGCAAAGGTACTTTGGAATCCTTTTTAATTAGCTTTATATATTTAATTTGGGGTTTGCATGTAGCTCGACCCTGCACATGATCGGCCTCACGCACATGTCAGGGCTGCCTGCTGCTGTACGTTAAGCATGTGACGCGAGGCCTTGATTTGCTCAAATTGTGAGCAGTCCCTGCTGCAAACACAGGGTTCACTTGCAGAAAACCACCAAAGGCGTTAGAGAGCGTTATTTGGCGTTCAAAGGGCTCTCTGGAGCACTTCTGGCCGTTAGGGACCGTTAGGGGCCGTGAGTTGTGTTGGTGTGCAAAATCACGGCAGTTAGGTAGCGTTATTTGGCGTTCAAAGGGTTCCCTGGACCACTTTTGGCCGTTAGGAGCCGTTAGGGGCCGTGAGTTGAGGTTCGGGCAGGGCCGTTAGGAAGCGTTATTTGGCGTTCAAAGGGGTCTCTGGAACACTTTGGGCCGTTAGTAACCGTTAGTCGCCGTTAGTTCGTGCCATGGCTTCCACGGGGGCCACTCCGACGCAGGCTGCACCCAAGCAGCCGCAACAGGCACCTTAAAGCCCGGCCTAAGCCCCCTATAATGCATTAAGACTCAGATCCCCAAATCCTAAATTTCAGAGATCCTACTATAAACTTAATTGCATTTATATTAAATGCACTTAAGTTTATAGTAGGATCTCTGAACCCTACACGCAAGGCTAGCCCAGATATTGTAAATATTTCCGGTAGCCCAGAAGAACGGCTTCTTCAGGTCCACTATACAGGGGTGTACATGTATATGTTATGAATAGTAATCAGGAACAGGCCAGGGCTTTGAAGCCACATCCTCGTGTTCACAAATTATCTGAACCCCATGCCTTCGACTTCTACGTGCACCCCTACCAATATTGAGCCGAACCAAGCTAGCACCACCATATAACCACAAGCCCGTGTCCAA
>CAJNDT010005928.1:304555-483665 GCA_905221615.1 Symbiodinium sp. CCMP2592
CCCGAGTTTCGTTGGAAAGGGTGCTAGTCCCGAGGCTGGTTTCAGGGGTAGTGGGGGTCTTCCAAGGCCTTTCGGACAGTTTTGGGATCACGCTGCCCCTAAACCCTCTACGATACATGGCAGGAAGCATCGCTTACCCAGAAGGAAGGCGAATCCACTGAGGAGTGGATGACGAGGGTGGCCCACAATGTCTTCATGAAGTTCCACCGGTCCATCCGCAGTGCTTGGCTTTGATATTATCAGCTAGGTAAAGCCTGAAATCTCCAAATTCTTTAAACCCTGAAGCCCTGAACTGTCTCCTTGATCCGAATTGCATCCAACTATGTACAACAATCGCTAGAGAACTCCTAGAGACTCTTCACCCAAACCCCAATACCCTTAAACCCTTAAACTTCTGAATGCCTCAAGCCCCATATATGCCTTCAATCCTGAAACCCTAACATCCGCCTAAAGCCCCTTAAGCCCAGAGTCTAAATATAGCCGTACCAGATCCGAACAACTTCATCAATCACACAATATTCACCAGTGTGGTTGATCTGATCATGAATCATCAATTCACCGTCTACCCGGGACCCTAAAGCGGAATATACCCCTAAATACTCTGGCTCAAAAGCATGGTTCAAGCCACTGATGGCCCAGGCACGAACTGCCCACCGGAGGTTGCAGAAGCCGCCAGCAAGGCAACGCGAGGCACCGGTCCTAAGCTTGCAATAATATTAATGTGAACCACTTAGGTTCTACGGTTTTTCGGCACCGGTGCTAAGCTTGTGGACGACTTCTAGAATTCTTGCTATCATATATCAATGTACATGAGTGTTCTGAAATGATGCCCCCAGGCTCTAAAGTGCTGGACGACATGTTCAATGAGTACCTCAAAGCTGGTGGCGATTGGCTCAGCTCGAGCATCTGCTGCAAGACAGAATCTACCGTAGAGCACATCATGCGAGGCGAGGAGCATTACATGAGATTGTGTGACCTACGGGCCAAAGAGGGGGACCAGCATGCAGAGGAGATTTACCGCTCAAAGATGGCCCTCCAAGACGCCCTTCCCGAGGACAGTCAGGAACCTCCTTTCATATTGAAACACCCTGATTTACCTGGATGTAAGGCGGGGCTTGCCAAAACAAATGTGGTTATTTCTTGAACATTAAATATCCCTCAACCCTCTAGCCCTAAACTTGACAGGAGTGGACGTTGGTACGGACATTCAAGGAGGCGGTCTTGACGAAAAACGACAAGTCTTCGAAAACGACGACCTTGCAGACCGACCAGATGCAGCTCGATGCGGGGGCCACTCGAGCGGCGATGCCACTGTGCTGAGTTAAACACCAAACCCACAAGATCCAAAGTGCCTATATAGTAGAATGTAGTTTTTCTGCGGTTTGAAACTCAGGGCCCCGAAACCCTTAAGCTTGCACTGCCATTAATTGCCCCTCAGGACCACCATGGCCCACGGCCTCGAGATTGCAATGCCGGGCGGCTCGAATGCGGGTTCCAGCTCCGGCCTCACACGCAGGCCGTCCTCGATGGCTTTGCCGCTGGCTCTTGGGGATCAGGAGGCAGGCTCGACCCTGGCAACCCAACCGGAAACCATGGACAAGAAGAAGAAAACCGCCCTCACGAACCAGTGCAAGAACAAGATTGCCCTGGCTTCCACAAAGCTAGAGGAGTCGAGTGTGCTGCAGGAGGAGATCGCCGGGGCCAAGGATATGTATCCCTGATGCAACAATCACAAAACCTAAAGCCCTTAATCGCAAATCCCAACCGAGAGCCCAAACTGCACATATGACATACATATACTATATATATATATATATATATATGAAAAAAATATATATATATATATATATACGTAACCCTACCTTAATCAACAAACTCACGCTAGGGTCTCGATATTAAGCCCCTAATATAAGCCCTGAAGCCTAGCCTTATTTAGATCCTCTGCCAGTCCAATCTTGATTCCAGGTCGCAGCCGATCCGCGACGGCTTCCTCACGGATCTCAAGAACCACAAAGAGAGCCTTCAGCAAGCCAGGGACAAGCTGCAGGCTGAGGTGGACAAGGGCTCGGGTGATCGGCTTCAGGAGCTTTTGGACGAGGTCACACAAAAGATTACTAACTATGTGCAGTCGACGAATGCGATGAAGAAGATGTCGGCCGCCAGATTGCATTGTAGCAGTACTTGGTCCTCGAGCATACCTTGGGGTGACATTGCTTCGAGGGAACCATAACCTCTAAGTCCTTATAAATCCACGCAACCAGTAGCTATCCAGGTGCCCAAATATTATAAGCTAGGAAAGCCGCCCAAGCCTCCTGAGCCCAAGCTGTTTTCAGTAGTGTACATGCAATCCCACATCGAATTGCCAAAAAGGTTCCTGTGGTTTAGGATTTAGGCTGGGTTTAGGGTTAGGGTCTCTCGATCATAAGTATGTATATATGTATATATGATAATAAGGCATAGGCTAGGTTTAAGGTTTTATTTAGGGTCTTTGCAATAGGCCTTGGCTAGGTTTACAGGGGCTGTATTTAAGGTCTATATAGGGCTTTAGGTTTAGGCCTAGGGTCTAGGCTAGGCTCAGGGTTTAAGGGTTCGGGCTTAGGTTTGGGGTGTGAAGCTTCGGGGTTGCTGACGAGAGCCATCCCAAGCCCAGGCAGGGCCGAAGGCCAAAGCGAAGGCGAAGGGCCGCGGCGGCAAGAAGAAGTGATCAAGGCTGAGCGCCTGGCTGGGTGTGCCGTGGACTGGCGAGCTGTTGAGGTGTTGCCGGGATAAGATTGATAGCTTACAAAGTTCGGGGTCGCTAGTCGCTAGAGCCGCTAGAGGGCCCATAAGCTGGTACATGCAGAGAGTCCTATTAGCTCGGCAGCATCTTTTACGGGATTTCGAGTTGCCGCTTTGCTAGTTCTAGAAGCAGACTAGCAGCTTGGATCCTCGTGCTCTTTTCCAGTTAGAAGTGCACACAAATTTTGGGGGCCCGGGCTGGAACCTGGGTCTCACGGCCCATGGCGGCTAGCAGATTTCAAGCATCTCGATGCCAGACCCCCGAATGTGCCGGGGAAGCTTTCTCAACGCACATGGATCCGAAAATGCACTCTAGAGGTCTTATGCTTTGAATGGCAGCCGATAAACATGCACCTCTAGCTAGCACAACCCCCTGTCGCAGAATCTATGAACGACGACCTGGGGCCACTGGGGCGACACATCCTCCGATGCACTGGTAAAGGGGTCCGGTGCTAAGCCAATCCAGATCAAACCTGCCTCGATTCCGTTCGCAGCTGTCGACAATCCAGGACCTCAGCTTCGCCGGAGCCAGGCAGTTCTTGGAAGAGTCCCATAAGGATTGGCTCCGTGTCAATGTACTAGTAACTTAGTAACATCCCCTCGAACTCGTTATATCCCCCGTCGATGCAGGAGCTTCAAGCAGCTGGCGGAACTTTGCCACGGACAGCACAGAGGCTTCGGCTGGCAGGTGCTACTGGGAAACATCCGCAGAATCTGCAGCGAGATTCGTTGAGAATCCTCGATGGAGCTATGGATATGGCGATCGACTCAGATGCCGAAGATTCCCAACAATAAAGCCTCGACCCTGGAACGTTAAAACCCTAAAGCCCGAACCTAAACCCAGGTGCCGATGGATACGGTGGAGGTCCCCATGATGAAGAGTGCCACGGACCCCACTGTGGTGATGAGGCGATTGCCGACTGTGCTCGTGTAAAGCTTCCGAACAATCAGCCCCTAACCCCTAGGCCCCCGAACCCTCGATTATAAACCCTGAAGCCCAGTAACCGTACCCTAATATCATTCGTAACCAAGAGTGTGGTCGTGGCTAGTTGGGATTCAGGAAATTACCGGTGGTCCTCCCTCATCGATTGATTCCTCACTTGCTGAAGCACAACCTCGTTGTGCCCGACTTTGCAGCGATTCGGGAATATTGGAGCCACATGTTCACGCACGCGGAATGGGGCCCCGAACATCCACTCGCTGAGCAGGGGGGAAACTGCAAACATTTGCCAGTCTATCTCTATGCCGATGATGTGAAATGGACAAATGAAGAGAAACTCACCCAGGTGAGTCTAGGCCTGGTCTTAGATGAGCGGACGCATTCGATGACCACGCACTTCCCCTTGTGGATCCTGAGGGAGGTGTGAAACCCGACATAGTAACACCCTCTAAATAAGCTAAACCCACCCTATCTAGCCTTGTACATGTCAGATATCATCCCTGGCAGTCTTTGTCGACCGGGTTTTCGACCATTCAGGCCTTTATGAGGCCTGTCGCTTGGACCCAAATAAATTCCGATGGCATGCACGTCCAACCCCCAACCGAAACCTGAACGATATGTTCCTGTGCTGAGGTGGTCGACTCCTTGAACATTTTGTTCCGAGGAGAGGTCTGCGAGCCCGACATGGAGCCACCGCTGGCCGCTCTTACCGAGCTAAGGGCAGACTGGAAGTTTTACAAAGAGACTTGGCGGGTATGAATTGTATCGGAACCGGTTTCGATTCATCATGATATCTGCTCTAGACCCTAGACCCCGAAGCCGATTTTGTTGTTCTCGCTCCCGCTCTCTCTCTCTCTCTCTCTCTCTCTCTCTCTCTCTGTCTCTCTCTCTCTCTCTCTCTCTCTCTCTCTCTCTCTCTCTCTCTCTCTCTCTTTCTGGGTGTTTTGTAGTCGCTACCTAGGAATGGCTCGGGTTTAAAAAAATCGGATGGAGCAGCAACGCCGTCTGCCACCACTGCCACGCCCGTCTGGACTCTTTCTTCGATGACCCTCGAATGTCAACAATGGAAAGTATGCCCAGGCGGACACCCGAGAACTTTGCCGAGGCCTGCACTAGCTTGGTGGATGATGGTGGAAGGACGAGCCGCTGGATTGAAATCCGAAAGTGTTACATCTTACAATTATAAATTGCCCCGTAGAAGCCCGCAATCACAAACTAGTTTAATTGCTTGTCCAGGCTCGAAGCAAAAACCAATGTTTGCACGCAGGTGTCATCCCGGAGATCCTCGGATGGAGGCCCACGATGCTTCGCTGGTGCTCCCTACACACCATAAATCTTGGCATTATGCTGTGGGCTGGTGCCGGGTGCATCGACCTACTGATGCAGAAGGCACAATTCCAAGACCACACCCGCCAAGCCCCAAAGCCTACACCCCAAAGCCTAAACCTTAAGTAATCTGTGTCTACAATATGTACCATGTAGCAGGGGATTTGGGCTGGCGACGATGTGAATGCCATGCTGGCCAACGCTTACCGCGACTTTTGTTCGTGGTGTAAGGAGCGAAAGGTTCTGAGCCCTTGCTGATATAAAGTAATTTTCCGAACAGTATTATAAGTACCCAGACTGGAAGCTTAAGAATCTCAAGCATTCTCAGCCGAAGTTTACTTCCAAGTTCCTCCGGTTCAAAGCCGGCGAGCTCGAGATGGCGGCTAAAGCTTATAACGCCACTAGCTGCAAATAGACGACAATATGCATCCATGATGCCGTGTATATGTATCGAGGCGAGGGTTATTACAAGCTGGCTGGCTCACCGGACGACGATGCTGCTCTACGAAGATGAACATGCCGGTGATCGCTCAATGCGGCTTATGGGCCAATGCATGTTGCTCAGAAACCCAGCAAGCCCTAAACCTTGCTCTAAACCCTGAACCCTAATTAAATTAAGAAGCCTTAATTATAAAAGCCTTCAACTAAATCCGGGCCCTAGATTCCCAAGACAGCCAGGTTCTACCTGGCAGATTTGATGAACTGCTCCGAGCAGGCCGGTACCTTACGGACGCGGAGATCCAGCGAATGCGGCACTGCACGGTTCCTAGCTATCATTTAGCGAATATATATATATATATATATATGGCTATAGGCTTGGGTTATTTAAGTACACATATAGTAAATATTTGGGGGGCTTGGACTTTCAAGGATGAGTTCCTGAACGCCTACGGCTGGCTCGCGAAGATGCATAGCTCTGGCTCAAGGCCGCTGTTTCAGATCCGCCCCAAGCTTCATGCCGCTTGCATCAATGGTTTTCTCGAAGGGCTTTCTTTAAACCATATTAATCCCGAGCTCCCCAACGCGAATTCGGACAAAATCCGTAAGCAAACGCCCAAGCCCACCCTAGCGCGATAAATCCCTTAAAACCCTAATTACATGTGTAGCTAGCCACGACCCCCGGGCCAAGGGCATCCTCGAGCTCATCCGTTTCTGCTCCGTGGAGAAGTACAACTACCGTTATTACCACACGTTCGCGAGCGAAGACTTCAACGGCCGACTGGTTGGAAGCTTGGCATTTAATTAACGTTTTACTACTACGTACCGTACCAGTACCTATGCTATATACTACTATATGGCTACGGCTATATAGTAGTACTTTACAACTCTATAGTACCACTATCACGAGAAGTACATACTAGTATGGTACCGGTACCACGAGTACACTAGTCACCACCCACCACCACCCATGGTACCACCACTGCCACCTACCTACGACTACCACCGCCTCCTCGGCTCCTACTGCTGCTGCGACTATATATACTACTAGTACCACTACTACTTGCTACTACTGTGCTCCGCCTAGTACTCGCACTATCTGGGATCCCAGGCATAGCAAGCTCGGTGCACACACGCAGCCTCGAGAGATCCACGTTGCGACGATTTTATTTATGGCACCTTGCTTCAATTATGCAGGTTTCGATTCAGGGATGCAGGCTTTCGAGAAGCAGCCGAGGCTGCAAACTTCCACGGACTGAGCCGCTGATCGATGTTGCTATTTGCAAACGGGGCCTATAAGCCATAGGCTAGGGGTATATAGTATACGTAAGCACCGCTGCACGGTACCGGTACGGTAATGCTCGAGACTATTGGCCTGGGCCCTTAATCGCAAGACGTGGAGTTCGCACGCAGAGCGGGGGAAATGTCGCGATCGGCTGCAGCAGACCCAAACCCCGCAAACCCTTGCTAGGGTTTTGGGTTTTAGGATGTTGGGGGTCTTGGGGTTTAGGGGTTTCGGTGCTTGAAGGTTTTAGGGTGCTGGGTTTATTTTAAGGCTTTTCAATAATTATAATTCTGAACCGAAGCTTGCATTTGAGCGGCACTTTGCATCACCCGGCCTTAAAGCCCCAAACCCAAGCACTATACTAATACCCGAAAGCCTTAATGCATGCCCAGCGGCGAATCTGAGCTGCAACGAGCAGCGACCAGTATATGTATGTATGTATAATATATGTATATACATGTGTCGGTGTGTATATAGGTACCGGTGTGGGTGTGAGTTTCTGTGTGTTGTGTGGTTGTGTGTGTGTGTGCTGTTATACATGTGTGTGTGTGTCTGTGTGGGTGTGTGTTATGTGTGTTTGTGTGTACATGTGGGTGGGTGGGTGTAGGTGTTTCTTGTGGAAGGGCTTTTGTTTCATATGTATATATATATATATGTGTATATATATATATATATACATATACATGTATATATGTATGTGCATGTGGGTGGGCCAGTCGTGTTTCGTGTACAATATATGTGTTTGGTGTGTTTGTGTCTGTGTCCTTTCGTGCTCTCTCTCGTCTCCAGCTCTGTCGGGAATGGTAAGTATTGTAGCATGTATATTGAGGGATGAGGGCCGGCGGTATTCTTAAGTAGTATGGCATACTTTTTCGTCAATAGACTCTTCCCAAAAGTTGCAGAGATGCTACATTTGGCACAGACGACATTTAGACCCCAGACGCAACGCCGCTTGGCAGAAATAGCCCAGCACTCACCCAAAACGAAAGTATTGGCCATGACGATGCTTTGGAGCCTTTGGGTGTGTGCATCAACGACCGAACGCTTGAAACTGCTGCTGTTGCGCAGCAAGGTCCTGCATGCACGCTCTACGGCGGCTAGTAGCTCGCAACTCACCATACTAATTTCATCGATGATGAGCCAGCGCATCTGCAGCAGTTGCTTTTGCAGTAGCAAAATTTTTGCTTCGTTGCTAATGGTCTTGCTTGTATCTCCGAATTTAAGACCGAACACGTGGTGCAGTGTGTCTCCATCCAGCATGTCTGCAGTGACCGCTTGTAGCGCTGCACATTGGAAGTGGATCCCAGGTTCCCACTGCAGCAAACCTTGAAACAGTTCGTCGCGCAGGATTTTGATGGCATGCGCTTTTCCTGTTCCGGGACCTCCATGCAGCACCCAGCGAAGTGGCTCGTCGTTTTCTGCACTGCGTTCTCCGTACGCCTGTCTTGTCTGCATTTCTTGCACAACTCGATCTGCGACGCGCTTAATAAAAGCGTGTTGTTCTTCGTTGCACACACGGCGTCCGTTTTCATCCCGGCGTGTCCGTAGCTTAGCCAACCAGTCGGTAATGGCTTCTTTGGTCTTTTCCACGCGTCCTGGCTCAATTTCTGCCGGCGTTTCTGTCTGCAAGGCTCCTAGTTCCTGTGCTCGCTGCCGTCGGTCGCGGTTGGCTTCGGCTAGAACAGCGTGAGTGTTCACGGCTGTTTCTTGTGGCAGACCCTGTGTTTCGGCATTGACATCGCACGCGTTGGCTTGCCACACCGCTTCTATGTCGTCGTATTCGTTCGCTCCCCCGTGTCGTGTTTCTCGTGTGCGCAGGCACGAGTCGATGTTTGCAGCGTCGACATGCGCACGTGTGTCGTCTTCGCATTCGTTGTCGCTGTTCTCTACATCGGCAGCTAAGGAACGCACGCGGTACACAGAAAGGAAATTGCTCACGTGTTTCTTAGTTTCCCTGCACGCAACCCCCTGAAGCCATGCGCGGAAGGTGGCTTCCCATGACATATGCTCCTCGCGAAAGTCTTGGAT
The DNA here is from genome assembly GCA_905221615.1 of Symbiodinium sp. CCMP2592. Lineage (NCBI taxonomy): Eukaryota > Dinophyceae > Suessiales > Symbiodiniaceae > Symbiodinium > Symbiodinium sp. CCMP2592. The sequence goes on from CAJNDT010005928.1 coordinate 313,351, forward strand.
GCTGCGAACATCTCTATCTGCGCACGCCGGTAGTCCAGTCCATGGCCGGAAGTACACCAGACACATGAAGGAGTTATTTTCTTGTTCGTCTTGCTGATACCGGGGTGTAGGGCAATGGGCAAAGGTGGGACAGCGGGGTCTGCGTCGCCGCCGCAGCAACCACGCGGAGCGAATTCGTGCATTTTCGGTTCGATCGTCAAACGCAACATATCCTGAAGGAAGGCTGTCTCGCAGCCGTGTATCGACGCCCGGAATGAATCTGACGTTCTTGTTGGAAACCTCCGCTGCTACGAGTTTCTTCTCGCCTTTTTTCGTCAAAACAACATCCCATGCATCCTCCCGACGGTCTTGCCATTCCTTCAGATTTCGCGGTGTTCTTGTCGGAATAACTTCCCAATAGAGCAGAAACTCGTACGCAGAGAGGTACCAGCATGGACTGGCACGAGGTCGCCGCGCGTAAAACTCAGCGATGTTGTGCTCAGTGACTTGTCTTTGTTTGAGTGCGGCACGCGTTTTACCCAGTGTAGTGGCGGTAATCCTTTGGTCTCTGGCTGTCATGGCGTTGGCCGCTAATTCTGCGTGCCGCAAGAAGTCGTGACCTGGAAAGGAGACATATTGTGTTGTCGTAATACGTTCTGCCGAAGCTGCGTCCTCCGTCGCATAGCAACGCAGATTGGAGCATTCTGCGTGGCCGCGTACGATTCCTTTGCAGTATGCGTCCGACATGAAACGTGTCATGTGTCGCTTTCCCTGATACGCCAACCCCTTTGCTTTCGTTTGCTCTGCCACGGCTGCATGACTCTTCTGCAATTCCTTGAGCTCCAGAAACGCCATTGGCTGGGTTTTCGCGCAGTAATCGCAACTGTACCCTGTTTGTGCGTCTTGGGCACGTTGCGCCGCAAACAGAACCATTTTCTGCAAGCTTCTTCCCTCACAGGCTTCTTGACAGTTCTCGCAAGCAAAAGGCAAACGGTAGGGTAATTGTACGTCGGAATTACAGCGCGCCCCACTCAGCAGTGCCGGATGCGTTGGGTTGACGTACTCCTCATCGCGAGGTCCGTGCAGCATGCACAAACAGTTCTTGCGTCCGCTGTCCGGTAATTCGAAGGCTTTTAAGGCACATGGGCACAAGATACAAGCTTCCGCGGACATTTCCTGTGTTTTTGGATACCCGTGTTTGCATATCAGACAACCATCTGCCTTCAGACAGCCTCCTTCAGACAGCCTGGCTGCGGCCTCCGCATTCCTGTCTCTGGGTTGACACAATGGACATGATGTTGTTTCAATGTTTGCAAAGAAAAGACATCATCCTCCAGATAAGCTTGGCTCCATCGTGCCTCTTCTTCCTCGCGACAATCGGCTACCAATACATTTCGTTGGTACGCTGGACGACTAATTAGGTTTGTGACGCTGATATACTCGGGCCATTGTTGCTCCGCATGCTGCAAGGCTGCTTCTGTCTCTTGCTGACTTTTGCCGTAGATGCTACGGCGCACATGTACTTCGTATCGGAGATAGTCGGCTCGAAGGAGTTCAAGACGGTCCTTAGCCAGACTGAAGATATCTGCGAGATTCTCGTGCTGGTGCAAGCACTGAACAAATAATTGAATGTGCCCATGAGGCGAGCCGCTCGACTTCTGAAATTCGATGGCCACGTACGCGGCATCGCAGCGCCCAAAAATACCGCCCGTGCATGTTGCGTTGCTGCCTTGCCAGTCTTGGCATGGCATACTGCCACAGTTACAAGAGGGGCACTGCAGGCAGACGTTCATGCCAAAAAGATGTTTCATCACCAGAAATAGCGTGACACGGAAACCGTGGACTGTTGCTAGGGGATCGCGTGCTAAGATTCGGCGACGCTCCTCCCAGGTGGCTCGTCGCTCCTGGAATATTTCAAAGGGGCATTCTGGTGTCAGATCCTGATCCAAGGCGGGCCATCGCCTATCCCCACTTCTTGCATTGCAGTGCTGTTCGGGGCGTCGTATCGGGTCGCTTCGACGGTGTCGAGACATGCGCACATACAGGAGCGAGTGTGCTTCGTCCGGCGTCACTGTTACGAAGATGGGCGTGCCGTACCGAATGCGCATAGCCTGTATCTCAAAACGCATGATGCGCCGTGCCTCCTGCGTTCCGGGCACCTTTCTGGCAGTGTGGCTCAGGTTTGCTAAAATGCGCTGTGCGGTCGGTGAAAGATTAGGCAGGAAACGGACCAGGTTCAGATTTCCTTTCACGGGCATGGAACGACCCTCGGGGGTTCGGTAGGATCCTTTCAGCCCTTGGATTACTTCGCATGCTGCATCTTCTAGCATACTAGGAGTCAGGCTCTGCCATTCTCCTGCCGCAGTTCGTACGGGTGTGTCATATGCGTAGACAGAACGCGATAGATTCACAGCCGACCGGAACAAGATGTTCCATGCCGTGTAGCCAAATGTCCAGTCTCTGTTCAGTTGACTTTCTACTCGCTGCGACATAAGCCTGGTCCAATCTTGCAGCGTCACGCGTGGTGCCGCTTCGTGTCTTCTCCATCGCTTGTCCGCGTATTTGCCGTAGTTAGGCGGATCAGGCATGGCGGTGCAGTATTTAAAAAGAAAAGCAAACGCCACACCAAAGTACCACGGAGCAAACTGATCCATGGGAGTTGTAGAAGACACGATCTGTCGCTCGGGCACTGCCTCGTGTGCTTGTTCCGCAAGTGCGTCGTCACAGTCTTCTTCTGCAAGTTGGTTGGGTGCTATATCTTCTGCTAACGCACGCAGTGCGGCTTCTTGCTGACCTTCGCCATCCAAAACATCGCAACCACTTTTTTCGAGAACAACTGCGTTAGGACGCTGTAGACTCAGTTCTAGAATCGCATCTTCCACAGTATCCGGTTCGGCTATAGGCGCTGCATTCTTTTGCTTGTAGAGTAGCTCTGTAGCTTCGTCGCTTTCGAGCAATGCCACAACTTCGGCAGGCACATCGTTTTCGGGTAGCACCGTCTCAGCGCGTTGCATCATGGCCTCTAGATCCACGTGCTTATACGCTGGATGTTCTCGCCGCAACACGTAAATGTGTACATGTACATGTGTGTGAGCTCGCAGCCAAAGTTTTGCAAAGCAGCTGCTCGAAGAAAGTTGCAACGAGGTCTCCTGTCTACAACCTCAAAAGTTGACTTGTAAAAGAAAGTATTCGTAGTGCTCGTGGTGCAAAGTGTCGTGACTGCGCACGGCACATCAAAGTGCAGCGTGGCCCAAAAGTGGTTGGCCCATTTAAGTGCAGCAACCAAGGTAGCACCAAACGTCAAAAGACGCCGAAAAGTGTGCTGTAGAGATGGCCAACCATATAGGCGAAAAGTGCCATCGTTCCATGGCCCAACCTCAAAAGGCGAAAAGTGGCCATTACAGTCTCGCAGGGCGCGTCAAAGTTGACGGCGTAGCGCCAGCGAGGGGCACCCAGCCCTCGGGCATATCCTCACAAAGTTGGTATACCTCAGGGAGGATCGGCAGGTGCATCAGTCGAAAGTGACGACACTGCACACCATATGTACCATCAAAGTAGCGATTGAGATCGCCCACCAAAGTATACGGTGCTTGGCCAAAGTGTCTCACCACGCAGAAAGTAAGAAAAGTAGGCTGCATCGGAACCTGCAAAGTCGCGACTTTCACCAGAAAGTCTACGTAGCGGCGGTTCCAAATCCTCGCCTGTCCACTTCCAAAGTTGATGGCCAGCCACTGTTGGGTAGGGCGGAAGCCAAATGTAGCAATCTCTTCGTTGGGAGAAAAAGGAAAAGTCACCCCCTGCATCTGAGAGATCGAAAGTTGGAAAGTGTAGAAAAGGTAGGCTGACCGTGGGCTGAGAGAAATGTTCAAACAGTTCTCCAAAGTACCCACCACATCTTGAAAGTGAACTGTAAAAGTTCCACTCTGGCGGGCAGCGGTCAAAGCTCTATCCAAAACACTCATTGGCAAAGTAAGCTATAACATGAAAGGCGACCATGCAGAAGGATCGCCTGGCAAAGTGCTCCCCGGACTCACATGGAATACCCAGAAAAGTTGACTGCGCATCAACATGTAAAGTTCGGGTGCCGTCATGCTCGGCGACACCGGGCTCAACCCAGGGAAAAGTATCGATTTTCCCATGACAAAGTTGTTGTCAAAAGTCGTCCCAGGGCGAAGCAATTGCTCCATCTGTCGGCCACTGAAAAGCATCTCAAGCATAAGTTGCAAAGTGCCCCAAAAGCCAAAGTTGGAAAAGTCAGGGACAAAAGTCCCCTGACCAAAACCATGGCCAGGCCGTGGCCGCTCGATCGATGGCGGCAAAGTCGCAGGCGGCCTCAAAGTCTTGGGCGCCATCACGGCTGTGGGTCTTGCCCAAAACCAAAAAGTCTGCGAAGAATGGCCCTCAAAGTCTTCCTTGCAAAGTTCACCACAGGAGGCCCGTACTCGATAAGTCCAATTGCACCTGCAAAAATACAAAGTGCAATGAAAAGGAATAAGAAAAGTCCCTTGACCCACGGGGACAAAGGTCCTGCTTCAGGCTGTGGCGGCAAAGGTTGACCGCAAACCTGAAAGTCCTGTGGCCGAAGAAGTGGATCAATGTCCACCGTTGTGTGGCCACCAAAGTGATCTGGCCCGCGGCTCAAAGTGTGGCCAAACCCTTGCTGGCGCTCCAGCGCCCTCTGAAGCAAAAGTCGGACCAAACGAATCTCCCCTGGAGAAAGTGGCAGCTCTGGCCCCTCCATCTTGAAAGTCTTGCAGAAAGTTGCAGTTGCAACAGAAAGTCAGAGAGCCATGGTACGCAAAGCGAGCGAAAGACCGAAGTAAAGTGAAAACGGTTGCGGCGAAGAGGCGCAAAGTTAAAAACCAAAACCCACGACAAAACCCGAACACCCTGAACGGGAAAGTCAAGTGAGCTTACATATGTACATTAAAAGTGGTGCCGTTGCACCAGAAAACCATCATCGGAAAAGTCATCCACCATCAAGGTTTCACGGTAAAAGTTTCTTCCTTTTCGGAACGGAGAAAACGGAAAACAGAAAGGTCATCTTCAAAGTTGGTTCCAGAAAATGAAAAATTTCAGCGACGAGCGAAAGTCGAAGACATGTCGAGACTGCACAAGCAAGCAAAAGTACATGTCCGCAAAAGTACATGTCCGCACAAGCATGAAAAGTACATATCCGCAAGAACGTGATTCTCTCAGCTCTCAAAGTCTTCTTCTCTCTCATCTGGGTTCTTCTGGGGAAGATGATGAGTGGCAAAGTCCAACCCGAGATGGGGTGGCTAAACCTCAAACCCGAAAGTAGGAAGATGGCGGTGCAAAGTATCCTTCGCGATGTACTTCGTAAGGATATCTGCTGGGTTCAAAGTCCCAAGAACTTTCTTGATCCTAACCATACCAGAAGTAACGAGCTCTTGCAAGTAAAGATATCGTAACTCTACATGCTTAGTTTTACGGCTTGCGCCGAAACGTGAGGCAATGCTTTTGCCAACGTTACTGTCTGTGAAAACACAAAGGTTAGCCTTCTGAAAGATCTTGCTCTCTTCCACCAAAGACCTCACGAAAAGAGCATCTGCAGTACCAGAGCCTATAGCATAAAGTTCTGCCTCTCCGCTCGAGAGGGCTACGGTGGCCTGGGTCCTGCTGTGCGAAAGTATATTCGCCCCGAGCACAAAGAGGGAAACTCCTGAAGTGGAGCGTCGGGTGTCGTGGCATCCTGCCCAATCGCTGTCAACAAAAATGTTGATATCTATTGCTTTGTGCTGCGGTGAAAGTGAGAGGGTTGGTTGCAGTTTCTGCTCAAAGTGCTTTGTTCCTGCCAGGTACTTCAAAAGATGCTTCACCTTTGCTTCATGCTCTGTGGTTGGTGCAGAAAGTCCTCGGCTCAACTCCTTGACAGCATACATGATGTCAGGGCGCACGCTGGAAAGCCACAAAAGTTGGCCCACAGCGCGCCGGTAGCGCTTGTGATCCTCAGGGTCCAAAGGTTCACAGTCGAGCTGCTTCCTCAAAGCATCCGTTCCTGGCGCAAGTGCCTGTCGGCACTGTTTCAAACCGTAAAGCTCTAGCATCGTATCAATGTAGGATGGGCTCATTCCTACAGAGATGAAAGTGGAGGTGCGCTTCAGGTTGCGGCCTAGAAACGACGAACTCTGACCTTCATCCAAAGTACCTGTCACCTTAAGCAACAAGTCCTTCTGAAGATCCCGGATCAAAGTCGAAACATCAGCCCGCGAACCGAAAAACATCAAGTCATCCACATACGCCAGAACGTAAAGTTGCTTGCTGTCATGTACATAAAGGTTCGGGTCCGACTTCATGCGTCGAAAGCCGTTCTTCTCCATGACAGATGCAAAGTGCTGCTGCCAAAGCTTAGGGCTGTGCATAAGCCCGTAAAGGGCGACCCAAAGCTTCCACAAAGTGCGGCCCTCTGGATAGAATTCCAGAGGTGGAATGACATAAAAGTCACCGTCGACCAGGGCATGAAGAAATGCCGTCGAAATGTCTCCGATCGAGATGTGCCATCCCTTCGCAACAGCCAAAGTCAACAACAGCCGAAGTGTGGTTAAGGACGGGGTTGAGGCGAAAGTCTCATCCTTGTCTTCCACAAGTTGAGTGTAGCCTCGGCCCACGATCCTACAGCGCACAGTTCCGTCAGGTTTGCGCACTTTAACCCACTTCGTGGAAATTGCAGACCGCAAAGTCTCCTCAGAGACCGACTCAACTGAGACTTCGTCGAACACGTCAAAGTCACGCATCGACTTCATCTCTTTTGTCATGCCTGCAGCTTCCTCCTCACGTGTGAACTCCGTCTGGTACCAAATGTGCGGATTCTCAAGTGTCTTCATCAACAAAAGTTCTTTCTCATCTTGATTCACCGACACCGGTACTTCAAGGTCCTGCTTCGTTGTCACAGCAGAGACACGAAAGTCACACACGCGAAAGCGCTTCTTGGTCTTCGCAAAAGTTACGCTGGCCATTCTCTGCACCTTGCTTGTCCCAACAGGCAAAGTCTCCGACGTACGCTTTGTCGGAGAAGAAGCAGACGCCTCCTCAAGTCGAGGCCTCGTAGCCGCAGGTTGCGGTAAAGCTGCTTCTGTTGCGGACCGTGGTTGGCCCTGTGTTTGCTGGTCCAAAGTGACGTGTGGCGGCTCAAAAGTGTCAAGGTCAGGAGGCGTAGCCAAAGACTCCAAGTCCGACAAGTCTTCTCTTGGCGGCACCGCCTCTGGCTCAACACCGCTAAAGTCGTCACCAAGCAAGCCTTCAACTTCTTGCAAAGCTTCTGGTGCAAGTGGCTCAGTCGACTCGTGCTGCTCAAAGTTCGAAAGGTCTGCTGCTGTCGCCTCCTCGGACCGCTTGGCTTGAGGAAAGACAAAAGTGTCCGTCTCAGCCTTCGAACCGGTGGGGTCCCAAGGACGCGCAGAGATCGACTGCAAAAGTGCAAGGTCGGCTTGCCGGGAGGGCGGGTGGCGCTTGACACTGCGGGTCTTAAAGACTCCGGTGGCGTCAGCAACAAAGTGCTGATCAGACTCAGTGTCCTTGCCAAGCCAAACACCAGGCACAAAAGCTGCACGACCCTTCTGCGGATGCGGCTTGCGGAAAAGTACTGTCTCTCCAAAGCGACAGATAAAGCCGGCATACTTCTTACGCCAGCGCCGCTCAAAAGCCGTCGTTCCTTCCGCGTTGCAAAGGTAACGGTTCACAAGCCACTGCGCGTGACGCACAAGCCAAGTAAACAAAGCCGAGTGCACCGAAAGGTCCACGTCAAAGCGCTCAAGGATGTCAAGGCGCAAAGCTTTGATCTGGCCGTACAAAGTGGCCTGCATGTTACCGACGCTGCCTTGCGCTTGTTTCCAACCGACGGGCGTCTTCCGAAAGGAAAGTCCACCAACCTCACCAGTGACAGAAGTTGCAATAGCGAGGAGGTCGGGTTCGGGGTCCGCTTGCAACACACCGAAAGTTCTGCCCGTTTCAAGCACAAAGCGACGAAGTTCAGCCTGCGAGTAAGGTGTGCGGGCCTTGGTGGGAATCACAACAGAAAGTGCCATGCCCGAAAGAACATCGACAACGTTCAAAATCGTGATCTGTTCCTCACCAGGCTTGTCGCCAAGAAAACTAAAGTCCATCTGCAGCACAGGCTGCTTCAGGGAAAGTCTGCGACTCTTTGCCTGCTTGCTCTTGGCACGCACGCAAACTTCACACCAAGGCTTAAAAGGCAAGTGTGTCAACTCGTGTCAAAGCCGCTCCGTCAAAGTTGGCTCGCCCGGCTGTTTAAGTCCGCGAGGGCGATGCGCAACGTAGTCCGCAGCTTCCGGCTCGCACTCAACAAGTTGCAAGTCTGCCTTCTCAAAGCAAGTGGCTCCGACAAAAGGAGAGCTGATCAAAGTGGCGCCGCGCTTGCGCCAATGGTCAGCGTGCCAAAAGGGCACTGCCTCCGTGTCTGGCCTCACAACCAAAGTCATGCGACCGTCGCCAAGCTGCTCTTCAAAGTGCGGATCCTCAGGCACAAAAAGTGTGGTCCGCTGTTCGTAGTGGACACGCACCCAGCAAGACGGAAAGTCAAGCCACAAGTCGTGCGTGTACGGCTGGCCTGTTGCCGGGTCCTTCTCCAAAAGTTGTTCAAGCAAAGCCTTTCGAAAGTCTTCCAGCGTTCCTGAAGAGGTCTGCTCAAGGCGCAGACGGAAAGTGTCCTCGGTGCTTTGCTCCTTGAGGCCTTTAGTGGGTTGCTTGAAAAGTGGTTGTGGGGCCTCTGCTAAAGGTTCCTGCTGCTGTTCAAGCGGTTGTGGTTTGCGTGCAGGTGTGGGTTCAGGTAAAGTTGTCTGTTTTCCAACCAGCTTGCGGCCAGTGGGCTTGGAGGAAAGTTTAAAAACAGTCTTGCCAACAAAACGTTCAGAAGCTGGGCCCTTTGGGTTAGCTACCTTACGCCAGTTGTCGGTGAAAGTCTCTTTTCTGCCATCTGCGTACTGAGTAAAGAGAATCGTCAGCCAGCCATGAGAAAAGCAGGAAATAATTAAAGTAGGGAAAAAATAGGAATCCTGAATACGAATAAAATAGGAATGAAAAAGCAGGATAGGAATAAAATAGGGAAAAAGTAGGAAAAAAATAGGTACTCAAAGTAGGTTACGCGTTCGTCTGAAAGGTCCTTCAGTTCTACAGGGCGATCTTTCGTCCCTTCGGGAGAAAAGAAAGTAGCTCTCGCTCTTTTGTGTATGCGGGTCAAAGTATTACCCGAGAGCTCCCATTTATCAATGTGATACTGGACGACAGGCTTAAAAACTGGGGCCACTATGGTACCTTGGGCGCTCTGTGTGTGAAAAGTGTTACACACAACCTCAAACTCTTCCCGGTTGAAAGGTGCCAAAGTGGGCCTCAAGAAAAGAAGTGAACCATGCCTAGTGATGGGCACCTTGTGTCCATCCGGTGTTTCCAAAGTGTTCGCCTTCTTAGAAGAAAGGTTCACGTCAAAGCCTGACCTCAAAAGTCTGCCAACGGACACCACACAGTAGGGAACGTAGAAGTGTAAGAAACAGGGCTGGCCCTCAAAGTCAACCTTCACAAGTCTCCTTCCAAAGACCGTCAAAGGCTGACCAGAAATGCTCCTCAAAGGTGGAGCCTTACCTGTAAGTGGCAGAAGTGGCCACTCTGAGGCAAAGTCCTTCGGGCAACAGTGAGTTGCAGCACCTGAATCAAAAAGGATCCACGGCTCGGTGTCCTCCAAAGTCGAAGCAATCAAATGCTCCTCCAAAGCAACATCCTTGAAAGTCGTATTCAAATTCTGAAGACCAAGATCCCCAACACTGAAAAGTCGTTGGTTCTCTTCCGTGCGACCATTCAAGGAGAAAGTCTCAAGCGGTGCCATAAAGGCCGTAGGCTCAAAGTTCTCACACTCTCCGAAACCACCAAAGCTGAAGTCTACAACTCCGTTCGTCATCCCATCAACTCTGAAAGTGTTCCCCAAACCAAAGTTGCCGATAACAACAGCCGACATGAGCAAAGTGCTCGGACTGATGCTCGCCTTAGCCTTAGGCTTGGCTTTGGGGGTTGAAAGTCCAGGTGGTCCTTGCAAAGTCACAGCCGACAAAAGTTGCCGCGCCGCTTGACGAGGAAGCCTCTTCCTTGGGCTTCGCCAAAGTTTCGGCCTTCGCCGAAGGAGCAGCCTCTGAAGGCCAAACTTCTGAAGTAAAGTCCGAAGACCAACCCCAAGGGTCAACATCCCAGGACCAAGCATCCCAAGACCAAAGTTGATCATCCCAAGTCTGATCCCAACTGTTAGGGTCGTTGTAAAGTTCCGTGACCGCGTTCACGGCCCATTCGGTCCAATCTGTCCAATCATCGGACTCACCAAAGTGATTCCAATCTCCTGCGTCCTCCGACGGGTAAAGTTCTTCACCTTCAACAGCTGAAACACGGTTCAAAGGACAGTTGCTCGAAAAGTGACCTGTTTTACCACACGTCCAGCAAACCGAAGTAGAACCAGAAGTGGGCTTTCCTTTTCCTTTTCCTCTTCCTTTTCCTTTCATCATAAAGTTCCAATGTTGTCCTCCTTTTCCAAACGACTTCGAAAAGTCCTTTCCTTTTCCTTTTCCTTTTCCTTTTCCTTTTCCTTTCTTTCCTTTTCCTTTCTTTCCTTTTCCTTTCCACAAAGCTGCCGCTAAGGCACCAATGTCCATGGGAGCCGACGCTCCACCAGCAAAAGTTGCATTCGCCGAAGTTTGTGCAACTGGGTTCATCAAAAGTCGTGATCTATGGTACTCAAGGATAACTTCTCGAACCTGAGCATAAGTCGCCAAAGTTTGGGCATTCAACCTAAGGTGTTGTTGTAAAGCTCCAGAAGTCTTGTTCAGCAAAGTTGCAACAAGAACGCCATCAGGCAAAGGTTGTCCTGCTTGTCGTTCGTACCTACTCTTGATTGTTTCCCAAACATTAAAGTCCTGTTCAAAGGTGGCTGGGTTGAACTTAAAGTCCAACAGCTGCGTCAAAAGTGACGTGCTTCGCGTAGCTCCTGGCAGCGAGATTCTCCATGTCTCAAAGCCGTTGCTGTCCTCGTTCTGACGAACAACAAGTTTCGCCGAATCTTTCACAAGTTGAGAAATCAGGTAATGTAGTTTTCGGGAGAAAAGTACTCGGTTGGCGGTCTGTTCCGGATCTGCATCACCTGTGTCCAAAGTGACTGTTAGATCAGCATCTGTAAAGTCACCTTGCGCTGCCGTTCGCATTTCGGCATTGTCCATCAAAGTCACAGCACCTACCTCGAACATCGAAATGTACGCTTTAAAGTTCCATGACCATTCTTCCCAGTCTGCTGGGTTCCCAGAGAAAGTCTCTGGCAGAGGAACCCGAAGCTTTCCTGTAAAGTTGTCTTCACCTCCTAGTGCCATGTCGTTCTACCAAAGTTCCGTGGAGCTTTCAGCTCCGCTACCATGCGAAAGTACACTAGTCCAGAATGCGCACCAAACTACCCTAAAGTAATTCCGTGCACAAGCTCACACGACTGAGACCAAAGTAGCCCTGAAGTTCAGCAGCGCCTTTTCCTGTAGGGCAAAGTGGTCTTGAGCCAACGACGGTTGGCAAAGTCGTAGGTCTGGGAGAAAGTGGGGACGTGTTATTTTCACAAGACCTGCAGGCATGCATACATACATACATCGGCTGCGCAATCTTCGAGATTCTGAAATAAAGCGAAAACTAAGGCGGAAGTTTAAGTTGCATCTTTTCGTTGCCGCTGAATCCGACCCTCACTTTTCCTACTTGCAAGGCTTAGACTCCCTGACCTCCGCGGCGTGTCGGTCGAAGCACGACTCCTCGGAGGCCCAAGTACAAAGCGCCAACCGCTGCCCTCAAGCTCAGCACTCGGACGCAATGAAAAGTGCGCAAACCACAGGAGTCGCTGGTTGACAAAACCATGGGTCGTTTTGTCGAAGGTTTGCTACATTGTCACTTGTCCAATCTCGCCACATGCATCGGTAACTGCGGTGTTTTGCCACGTCCGATGATGCCCACAGGCCAGCAGCAAACATTTCCATGCTTGGCTGACAATGGACATCACAATGCTCGTGCTGCTTGGGTTGTTGAACGAAACATCCTCTTCCGGTCAGGACGCTCTAGGAAAGGGATGCAGTCACACGGACGTCAGTTTGGCCATGCTGCATTGGTCACGTGGACAGCATCACGGTTTGGGTATGAATGCTCTGGTCACACGGACGTCATCATGGTCTGGGCATGGATGCCGTGGCGAACGGATGAAGCAAGGGAAACACCGTCAATACCGACAACGATATTCCCGGCACAGAACTAAAAGCAGGGGAAATGCTGTCAACACACATGCTTTCAACGGCATGTGCCAGCAAGCGGAAGTAGAAGGTGCGCAAAGTGTTGCGAGGGCCATATCATTCCTGTCGACCATGCGAGCACTGTAACTACCGAGCCCTTTCGGCACGTGTGTACAACACTGAAGTGGGCAGCTGAGATTCAGGGTGGCCAAAGCATCACCACGCTCCGTGGCCATCTTGGCAGCGAGCGATTGACTTTCTTCACTCCTGCAATGGAGCTGTTTTTTGCACACATCTGATCTGCATTTAACTTTTGACCCCGCGCTCCATCCCTCCGGGCTCTTGCTCAGCTCGGTGCGCCGACGGCGAAGGGCCTCTCGCTCGCACAGTGGCTCACGTCGTCACGTGGTGCTCGTAGGGCTCGTTGCGCCTGGATGTAGGGATTTTCCAGGATGGCATCGCCTGAGCGCAGACGCTGAAGGAACTCCAGCTAGAGGAAGAGCCCTTCGTGAGGAGTCCTCTGTTCTGTTGTGCATACGTTGAAGTTCCTGAAAATGAAGACCGCTCCCCGCTCTCCGCTCCGAGAATCGGGGCCTGAGCTGCCCGTGCTCGCCAGCTCGGCCTCGCCCAGGGAACCCTCTCCCCTCTCTTTCTTCGGGATGGCGTGTTTGTGCGGCGCTCTCTCCTTGCCGGGCGATCCCCCGCCGAACTTCTTCTTGAGCCTCAGCTCAGATCTTTGTGTCGTTTGGCCTGGCTAAGGCCAGCTCTCCAGGGCCCCGCCGTCCGGCCAGGTCGACAAAGTCGATTTCGCTGAAAAAGCTTTCGAGAGGATCCTGGTTTGAAGCTGGAAGCAGGCGCTGGCCTCATCTTAGCTCTGTCTTTTACTTCAACCATTCGCGTCCATGACCACATATCTCTCTCTGTCGCTTTCTCTCTCTTCCTGTTTGTCTTCCTGGCTGAGGTGAAGAACAATATGGACGACGATATTCATAAAAGTAACGCCGGTGTGATGAGATGCGACGCGATGCCATGGTCAGGGCGACGACAAGGCTGAAAAACTGATCCGGCAACTGTCATTTCAGCTCCCAGTCAAGAGGCTGAATTGCTTGCTCAGCCAACGCGGCGACAAAAAACTGTGTCGCTGACAGAACCGCTTGCACAACCATGCACACTAAATATACTTAACAACACACATCGCACTGGTGCGACTGAAACTTTCTTGTTGTCTCGTGGTGGCTAGTGCTTATTGCTCTTATGTCAATCCTGTCTTCCTCTGGGGTGAATTGTGTTTTGATTCACCTGTGTTCCATTGCCGGGTCTCTTTACACACTGATTTTGCGGAATCGATGTCCGTGGCCTCTGTCTTGTCATTTGGGACAATTTCGCTGCTTTTGCAAAACACGAAAAGCACGCCTTGTTTTCAGAAAGGACGAGCGATGAAGCATTATGTCATGTGCCCTGCGTGCTGCAGCGCACTCTGCACTGCAATCACACGCAAAATTACTGCAAGATGGAGGTCGGTCAGATTGAGCACAGACGGGCTGATCATCCTTCGGATGACCGTGAACGTCTTTACAGAAGCTATGGGAACCTTGTATTTCCAGTTGGCACGCAGTGATCAACATAACACTGCTTACATGCGGCCCTGTTCTCACCTCTGCTGAACCTTCCTGCAGCTTCTGAACCACATCTACCGTCCTGGAGCAACCCAAAACCCGCTTCGTCAAAATGACTCGGTGTTGGTGAAGTAGTAATTACATTCCGGCCAGTAAACAGAGCATACGCAATCTTGTCTTCCCATATCACTTTGATGGATTTGAATTGGAACTGGGGACACTAGGGGATAGTTTCGCGGTAGTCCGTCGCTGAATCCGTAAACAACTTGTCTGAACATGCCTCACCCTCCACACGCCAAGCCTTACCGCAATTGCTCGGGCAACCGACGAATCACTTCTCATGACGAGCTTGGCTGGCTCTCGAGTTGTCCATTTCCAGGCTTTTTGAATAAGATGCTCGTGCCAGCTTCATGCTCCTGCATGTTGAACTCGGTCTTAGCACGTTCGCGCTTTTTTTTGGAGCCCGCACCACCCGGGCCTTCGACTGGTTTTGCCTCCTTGTTGCCGTGCTGTTTTCGGCTCCTTCGGGTCGTTCCGCGTCCTTGGCTACCGCGACGGTTCATCAGATTTCAGAGAGGTTGTGGACAGCCTGCGCTCTTCTTTTTCCGGGTGTAGTTGCATTTATGGCTGCAGCTCTCCTGTCTATGGCCGCATGAACCTGCACGGGACATCCCAAAGCATCAGAAGAAAAAAATGCTTGCGGTTTGGCTTTCGTTGCCACCCAACATCTTCTTGCAGGTTTTACGAGTCAGATTGCGACCTGTAGCAACGTCCCTGAACAACTACATTGCTGGGCCTGGCCTGGCCAAGCTACTGCTGGGCCTCGGGTGCCGTACCATTTCAACCAAAACCAGCCAGCCCTTGGAACGTGACCTCGAGTTTCTTGACATCCGATCCTCGTCGGGTGTTTCTTCTGGAGCTTCTCGCCGGAGCACGCTGAAGACAATCGGAAAGCCCTCAGATGTATAAAGCACAGAGGGAGAACACGACAGCTTCTCCGTCGCTGCCTGCACCTGCGCGGCCAGGAATTGCTCCAAAAACTCGTCGAAGGCAGCCACACGCTTCCCGTTGATTTCCACGATCTGATCGCCGACAAACCTCACAAAAAACTGCGACAGGCTTTGCTCGAGAAGCTCCAAAACCAAGCTTAGAGAAGCTAAAAGGGATGTAGTTCACGACGTACATTCCGGAGCTTGGCGGAGCTTGGGACTGGACCAGCCGTGCGAGGCCGCCTCCTCGCTGCAGAAGCCAACCACAGAGGTGCCGTGCAACAGAAGCCCCAACGTGCCGTCCTGAGCCGGGACGAGACATATTTGGACGTGAACGCGCCACTCCCCTCCTCCCCTCAGCCCTCCCTCGCCTGCAGCAAGGCCTCCACCCGGACATGCCGGAGACGGAAGCACTCGCCTCCAGGCAGCCCAAACGGCGCTCCCGCTCCCACCACACGCCCGTCGTACCTGACTGCATAGGACTCGGCGGGTGAAGCTCCTGATCCTGCGCTGCGAGGGGTGCGCGCCCAGTCCCAAACAGTCTTCCCCTTCTCTCCTCGGGCAGCGATGGCATCAGCCTTCCCTCAGGCAGCGGAGTGAAGCAGAGTACGTCTTTTCTCCCAGCAGCGGCCCCTCAGCGGCCCAGCGGCCTTGTTCCTCGACAGCTTTCCGGGTCCTGCGAAAGCTTTCAACGCAGGGGGCGCGCCGTCGCGGTGCGCCGCGGTGCGCCGGTGTGCGCCGGTGTGCCTGCAGGAACCCGGTTGGGGACAGGCTGCTTCGGAGATGGAAGCGAGCTTTCATCCTCCTGACAAAACTACGACGCAGCTTCGACGCCAAGACTGAAAGAACCGCCACCTCCGGGCGCTTCGGCGGTGCCGGCATATCTCAGCGAGGGTCCCTGCAACCCGCACTGATCGACAGCAAGCGGCGATACTCGACCTGAAACACGGACGTGCCTCTGCTTGGACACACCTGGAGGGAAACCAGTACTCTTGCTTGTCTCTACGTCCCAGATCACAACGTCAGACACTTCGCCTCTCAGGAACATTTCATCCCGCCGAGGAACCATTGTTGTGGACGGTGCACTGACGCTTTGGTCGTCGGGTTTTCAAAAAACTGCGAATCGTTAAGCGTGATCCGTCCAGTCACAAGTTTAGACCAGTCTTTCCTTGGGACGAGCTGGGGTGTCGTGACAGCCGGACACACGGTAAAGTGGCCCATGTCCCTCTTAAGCACGAGCGGCTGCGGGCTGCGAAGGCTGCGAAGGACAGGCAGGTCGCAGCAGTAGGGCAGAGGTTTCGCTTATGCGGGCGAAACATTTTCGTCCACGGAGGCCGCGGAGAGGCGCAGGGGGGCCCATTGCAGGGCCGCTTCAAAAGCAAAGCCTGAAATGCGCCGCCCGGCCCGCTGCCCCTTCTTTGTACAGAGCGCCATCTTTCGCCTCTCGCAGAGCCCTGAAGAAAAGGGTTTCTCTGCAAAGACAGGGACATGTACATTCCAGTCATGCAAAGCCTCAACGAGACCCGGATTCATGTGAGGAACATGCAAGTTTGCTGCTCCCAATTCGAACTGTTTCTTCTTGGCTTGAGCATGTGATCAAGACCCATCGAAGAAAGAGCGTGCAGGGCCATGCGAAGCCGCAGTGCCACGTTTGCCATCCCGAGCTTGCATGGAGTTTAAGTGCGAGTACCAGGCTTGCAATGCCTTGCCGGACTTGCACGCAGGAAAATGCCAGGCGATGCACACTTGGCCCGTCGCCTTCCTATCCTAACCTACAGACTACCAGACTCGCCTCTCAGCCTAGCGCCTAGCCGATAGACCTCCCAGCACATCTTTGAGAAGCCAAGCCAAACATCTGCACGCATCTGCACGCCTTGCCCGCATGTGCCGGAGCTTCTTGTCGGCATCCTGAAGAGGAGACTCTCTCGCCAAGGAGAGCCACGACGAGGAACGCGTTTACGCCTCTAGGAGGCGCTTCGAAGGTCGTGCGGGTCGAACCTCAGTCGAGAAGGCGGCGACTCGCGCCGCAGGTCGCCCTGGCGCTCGGCACGCGGCAGCCGTCACAGGGGCTACAGTAATCACGCCTGGCGAATCCACCTGCCAAAAACTTCAGCTTTCCGAGCGAATTAACTGGAAACCTGACAATGCGCCCGACATCGCAAACCACGTTGACGATGTCTCCTTCCACCTCCACTTGCACTCTGCATGCTCCGGAACTCTTGAGGAAGCAAAGTGCCCGGGCTCAGACAGACTGCAGGGTGCCCGTGAACCAATGCCCCTGCCATGTGATAACCGCATCAACACCGTCACCACATTCTCTCCCAAGAAACATGAAGCCCCCCAAGCGTCACTCATTAAAACTCCAATGTAGGACACCATTCCTCGCGCCTCGTACTCCACCTCTACACGGTCCCCCGTGGAGATGTTTGTCCTGCACGTGGAAGTCCGATGAATTGCGCCGAGACTCTTCCTGCCGAAGCCTGAGCCCCTCACGTTGCGCTTTCGTTTAAACGTCTGGAGAAGTGGCTCTTCGGGTCAAAGATTTTCGGGGCCTCTGACTGCCTCGAAGCGACTCGAAACAGCTCCGACAGCCGCTCTCTTGGAAACCGGACCCACGCGTAAAGTCGACAGCGGGCCACTTCGCCACGACGACTGCCTCGAAAGCTGTTGGGCGATGCTTCCACTTTCTTGCGAAGTCCGTCGACCCGCCTGGGAGGTAGACCGATGGACGAGGAAAATTGCCGGCTCGGGAAGGGGCGCTGATGGGCAAGCTCCGCTTCCGCTCGCCGAGACGACCTCGAACGTTCACATCTGAAAAACCAAGAAACACAGACTGAAAAACCCACAGACTCAGACAGACTCAGACTCTCTTTCTGTCTCTCTCTCTCTCTCTTTGGCCAGGCCTCGGCACCCATGAGCTCCCAAGTGCTGGCCAAGCGCTGCAGCACTGCTTCTTCCATCCGTCCTGCACGAGAAGCTACGCTGCTACTTTGCATAACCACATCAATTCTAAACCTCGCTTTCGGGCATCGGTCAAGAGGCCCGCGATCTCCGCCTCAAGCAAAACCATCGTCGAAACAGCTAGTCAAATTACACTTCGGCCACACCTGCAGCTCCATCGGGACCGACAGCTTCAATGGCGAGTCACCCATCTGCCACGTGACCTGAGTCGATTCTTCGTCACATGGGGCACTTGATGGAAAGTCGAGTGTCCGGCCATGCGATGCAACATCACTCTGCGACCGCCCACCTGCACCTCCCCCTGACACGAATGAATCTTGCTGACTCACTTTTGATCCCTCTGGCATTAACGAACATGCACACGCTACCGGACAAGCCGGTAGACATCGCGTGCGACGTGTTTTTCCCTACGTGCAGACGAAAAATCTGAGCACAAGAGCCTCGCCAATGAAATGTAATCAAGACATAACGTCGTGTATCTTGGCATCGAAAAAGTGAAACATACGGAATATAGTCTACACGTTAAACAACTAGTTTGCCTGTGACATAAAGATACGTATGAGGGGAATATCATGAAGCGCGTAATGTGTGCCTATGTCCGAGAAACTGATAAGTGCAGCTGGGCAGCTTGCTTGAAGGTCGCAGTGCTGCTCCGCACATTCGGTGAAGAACATTCGGTGAAGAGAATTCGGTGATGTATCTATGGTTAAAATTTGGCCAAGGTTTTCCGATGTTGGTGTGTTGCTGACTGCCTTGATTTACTTATGTTGTGGTTTTGTAGCAAATATTCCCTGTCTTCTGTGCTTGCTGTATTACGTATTGCCGATGCTCATTGTTCGTATCATCATAGCTCTCGCAAAGCAAATGCATCTTTAACTGTCTCCACTGGCCATGATGCTCTTGGTTTACCCTGACGTCTACATTTAAGCTTCGGTTTGTTTGTATATGGATCTAACAGGATTTGCTTCATAGGGTCTTTCGAATCAGTTCTCAGTATGTGTCCCAGTAGGCTAAACTTTCTTGTCATCCATGTTAAGGAACACTTTTCAATGAGCTAAGTGGGAGGGATCTTTAGGATTCGGCGACGTCCTTTCCTTTCGTTTGAAAGGCATTTATCATCAGATTGCGTGAGTTGTATGCATTCAAGCCCATAGAGCATTTGCTTTTCAAAAGTGAATCGAACACCCTTAGCTGCCGTAGCTTCCATTTCACTGTGGTTTGAGCCTTGTTCCAAACAAGCTTTAATCAATTGCATGTGACAGTCGCATCTGCAATGCGATTATAAACGTCTCGGTGATTACATCCACCGTGTCTGTTAGTATTGAGCCTAAATGTGGCTTCATGTTCGCGCGGAACAAGTGTCCCGTCCATCTATTTAACACTGGATGTGCCTTGGGCCTTGATTCAGCGTAAAATTAATGCATCTGCGATTTGTATTCTGAACAGTGGCTGTCCATTTTGAGCTGTGGATCTTGGTACATGTCAGTGAACAGCTGAAACATATTCGGGGGTACATTTAATCTGCGTAGAACCTGTAAAGGCTTTGTTTGGTTCGAGTTGTCGAAAGCTTTCTCCCAATCTAACAGAATAAGTGACAGGTTTGAATGTTGTCTTTCGGCTAAATCCAATCATCTTCTTGCTACGAAAATTGCTTGTGTTATTACCTTCTTGGAGCGAAAACCGTACTGTGATGACTGGACCCATGGGTCGTATGCACGTAGTAGTCGAGTTCTTACCCTACTTGCTTGTGTTTTATAGAACACATGCAATAATGCAATTGGTCTGTAACTTTGCATTTGCGTGGCATCTCCTTTCCTGCAGATGGCTACTAAATTGGCCTTTCAAACAAAAGTAATCATGTCGTTTCTTTACGATAGTAATTAATTGCGATTTCATTCGGAAACCATTTCACTAGCTCTGCTCGGCATCCATCTGGTCCTGGAGTTTTGTTGATTTTTGCGCATCTACTATCTTGTCAAGCTCCGGTAGAGTAAAAAGTTCGTCATTCATATTGCTTGTACCTTCTAGAAAGTGGGTTACCTCTTTTTTCTGGATTTAGATCATTCTCTTCCGGTTGGGCGCATTGTACCTCGGCAAAATATTCCGCTGCCGTTGATAGAAAATCCTTTTCGTTGATGAGCTCACCATGCTTGTTTTGGAATTTGTAACGTTTGGGTTGGAAGGTCTTTCTGGCTTTCTTTAGGCCACCCCACTTGTATCCATCCCGTGTGATTTCTTCAAGTTCGTAGCACCCGTTCTTTGTCTTGTTTTACCGCAAACGAATGTTCTTAGTTAAGTCTGGGGCCTGTGTGAGATCATTTTCTTCGATCGCTTTCTGTTTGGCCTCGATTCAACCCCAAAATGGTTTCAGAAAGATAGGGTTTCCACTGTTCAGCAGGTATACGCGCGAAGTATTTATCCGCCGATTCGATGGGTATATCAGCAAGAGTGTCAAAAGCTTTTGCACAATTCCAGTTGTCCAGCTGTCGTCGTTCCTCTATTTCTGCTCGACGAAGTTCGAGCCCGGCTTCCGTTTCTTACCGGCTTAAGGGAGGAGTGGGACGAGTTACGTGACAGAAGTTGCAAGCAGCGTGTAAGCTCGGACCCCACTTTTTGACCGTTGGCGGCTCCGGAGTCCGGTTTCGGACTGCCGCCGGAAAAGGGCAGTGCGATAGCACCACCTTCGTCCTTCGGAGCTGACCGGACGGAGTTGGTGGGGCCGGAAATCCAACCTGAACCCAACTCAAAAAGAGTAGAAAGGCGGCAGTGGCAGACTTGATTCTGTCTCAAAACCAGGGCTGGCACTACCGGAGATCCACTCCAGAGCAGCCCGCGGGCACGCAGCACAACCAGAGCCATGTGGTTCCGTGCTAAACCCAGCAGCACGAATGGACAGTAGGAAACCTTGTTAACTCAAAAACGGAGCGTGAGTAGTCCTCCTCTTCTTTTCCATCGCCCGCAGGAAGCCTTGCTGCCTTGCTGATCTCGCCATTGGGGCGCGAACGGGTTCAACCGTACAAAATGCTTCGCCACCCACTGTTGATTCGGCGGCACGCCCAAAGAATTATCGTTGCTGTCCTTTCTGCGCAGGTGATCGTACGCGAGACATGAACCGCTTCCGTCTGGACAGATGACACTGCTGGAGACGTATCCCGATTTCGCTCTTGTTCGGGTCTGGTCTTCTGACGTGTGGTCGGGAGTTCGGATCGCTCCTCCGTTTGAATCATATCGGTTTTAAGCAACGATGGGATCGTGTGCCTGATACAGGGACGCCATTGTCTCCTACAGAGACCGGTGGCAGTCTCGTTTCATCGGCAACTGGCGATGTGCCAGTCACCGCCAAACCTTCACCATCGAGAGGGGATCATTCGTGGTCCAAGCATACCCCTCTTGTCCGCCCACTGATGATGGACCACAGATCTCTCAACCTGCAACACCATGCCTTGGGTTGTCGAAAGCATGGTCATTCTCACTGCCGACTCCTTAGTCAGCGATTGCTGGGTCATGCGAAGGCCAACAAGCACAATGTGTCTGCGGGTGTTGGGAAGGTTGTTCAATGTCCATCGAATGCCGCTGTGTTTCGTTCATAACAAACCGGGATGCCGGTTGCTGAACAAAGACGGGCTTGCCAACACCACACACACTTTCACAGCTCTTGACAATGCTGTAGCAACGACAGAGACGAAAAAGAACTGGGAGACCACCACAAACCACCTGTACGAGCTCGTAGTTGGCACTCCTGTCAATTGTGACGCCCTAGAGTTCGTGCCGTTTTGAAACATCTTCCTGGACGAACGCTGCTGTCCTAAAGCCGACTAGGGCAACACAACTGACAGGTGGTTGAACGGCTGAAAATGGCGACCCTTGCGTGGTTTTGGCACGTGCACCCGATTGTCTTGATGTTCCAAAAAGTATAGGGCGTCACAAATGACTGCAATCAGGTTGCCCGAAACTGCAACATTTCATAGGCGCGGTGCTCGTTTGTAAGAAATCAATTTTCTTACCTAGGCGCGGGGCATTTTTCCGACTGAAAAGATTTCTTCGCGCGGTGCAATTTTCTTGAACGTCCTTAGAAATCGTGTTTTTCCAAAGGCGCTGTGTAAGTTTTCTTGAAACTCGTGTCTCCCCTACGCAGGGTGTATTTTTGGCACAACAACATGCTCGCTTCCGCGTTCATGCTGGTGGGGCCGTCCGACTGGGCATAGTAGAATTTATGTATGTAAATCGTCGAATATAACACAATGAAATATAATGTCATCAAAAAAGGCACATCAGGCAGTATAACAAAATGAATATGGCATAAAAATACAATACAACATTACTCAAAAAACATAGTCCAATAGAATCTATTTGAGTATTTTTGATGCAGTGGTTCATTATAACATCGCTTAATGTAACGTCATCTAATCTCAACTAACCTAACATAATAAAACATGGTAACACAATATGACATAACAACATCTGGTTTGTGTCGTAAAACAACATGATCGCTTCCGTATTCGTGCTGGTGGGTATGTCTGGCTACGCATATTGTCTCTAACATGCGCAACATAATATACCATGTGTGTATACATAGATATACATACATCGAATATATGACAAACACTATAACGTAGCCTACTGATATAATGCATAATATACACTAGATAGTACATACTACATAATACAAAGTTTGGAATACACACTACGTAATAGTTCATATACTATATTATATAATCTATGCTATCGAAAAAAGCCTGAAACCCTGGACGTTTTTGCGAAGATGAAACCTATGAAAACCCGAAGGACACGGAATCCAGCAGGAACCCTTTGCCGAAGACGAAGACCTTAAGGAGTGAATCCAACCGGAACCTTTTTACCGAAGACGAAATTCCCTAAGAAGTGAATGGAGCAAGAACCTTTTGCCGAAGACGAAGTGGATCCAGCAGGAACCGTTTACCCAAGACGAAGACCCTAAGGAGTAAATGAATCGAAAACCTCAAGGAGTGAATCCATTTTGAGCCTGTCCAAAAGAGGAAAAAAGGGCGTCACAGACGACAGGTGGTGGTTCGACAGCAAGACCAAGGAACTTAGGGCGTCACAAATGTCAGAATTAGGGCGTCACACAGGAGTGCCCTTGTAGTCCGACTCTTCACTACATTCCCCACTGCGCTCCCTTCTAGGTTTCCCAAGCAGGTTGTAACTGCCGCGGGCTGCGAACTTTCACGCTGCCGAGGCTTGCTGCATGGCAAGAAAGGCCCGGCCCAGCCCCCGATTCCAGAATACTGAGATCCGAAGAGAAACCCCTGGACAACTTTTATCCGCCCAGGGTAAGCAATGGGCGGAAAGATGCATCCGTTTGTCGAGAATGATCTTGGAAGCCGTGAGACTCCAGCCAGTGGCTAAATTCTTTTGTAGCCCACCCAACCAGAAATCTCTGTTTCCAGGAGCCCACAAAAGGGCCAGCACAAGAGGCACATCGGGATCGTGGTCTTTGCCAACCATTTGGGGCGCCACCGATCTTTGGGCAATCGGACCCATGTTGCCGGGCCTCGAGTGTGGCATGAGCGCTTTTGCAATTTCACCGTCGGCAACTTCTGAATCTCGTGCCCCGGCGGACACTCAGGCTTGGCCGATTCTCGATGATGTGGCTGGCGACATGCATGGCACTGGCTGCTCTGTAGAATCAGCCCTGATGCAGGTCAAGGGGTAAACGGCTAACATGTTCTTGTGCGGGCGAATACTGAATCCTGCCAGCTCAGTCTGGTTCTTCCTAATCTGCTGGCCCAGGGGCTCAGCATAGAGCATTAGGTACATTTGCACCTTTGTAGTGTCTGTCATTGGCTAGGACAGACACTCACAGATTCCTGGCCCTTGCTGATTTGGAATGAGAACCTCTGCAACGTAAATCACTCATTACATGTCATGTTGATGGCGATAGCTGGGATGGGACTGCCCTTGGCTATGCACGCAAGCACACGATTGCACGCACACGATTGCAGACACGTGTGTGTGTGTCGCCCCCATGATACACAGTCATGTCTCGTCTCCGGTCTCTCGGCTTCCCTTGGTGCCTCGGAGCCGCACTCGAAGAGGACTTGGCGCTGCAGGTCCACGGCCCCGACCAGCATCTGCAAAGCTGCAACGCGCGTCAGGGCGCGCAGGGCGCAGCTCTGTCTCACTCTCTCTTTTTCGTTTCTTCTCCTCTCTTTGCCTCCAAGAGCTCGCGGAATTCCGAAGGCTCCTCACTTCCACCTCCAGCCTGAGGCGCAGGGGCGCAGGGCGCCGAGGCTGAGGCAGCTTCCCCCAAGTTGCACTTCTGCCCTGCCTGGATCTTGCGAGGGACAACTGTGTCTTGAG
Organism: Symbiodinium sp. CCMP2592; assembly: GCA_905221615.1. Taxonomy (NCBI): domain Eukaryota; class Dinophyceae; order Suessiales; family Symbiodiniaceae; genus Symbiodinium; species Symbiodinium sp. CCMP2592. The sequence goes on from CAJNDT010005928.1 coordinate 337,498, forward strand.
CACCGATGGCCTGAGAAGTTACACAAAATCTCAGATATTCTCTGGGCGAGTGTGTGCCTGCAACTGGAGCCGGAGCTGCTGGGCTTTCAAGCGAGCCTCCTGCACCTCAAGAAGCGCACGGCAGCATCGCAGTCAAGGAGGTTTCTGAAGCGGAGAAGACCGGCCTTGTCTTTCAAAAGCTTCGCCTCTAGCTGCTTGGACTTGATCCGGGACTCCATCACCTGAATACTGCTTCCTCAACTTTCCCCTCAAAGGCCCAGGCCCAGACCTCTCAACGCGCCGGCTCAACGAGTTAGCAAGGGCGCCAGCTAGGGGAGTGCAACGGCCGCTTTTGCCTTACTAGTACCTCTCTGGACAGTTCCACCTCAAACTGCGTGTACTGGGTGCTATCGATGTACCATGACATCTCGCACTACACAATTTCATACATGCGTGCCAATTGATGTCAAGCTGAGCCAAATCCAAAAGCACCGAGAGGCAGCTCCCACCAAGAAGAACCCCTGCACTCACGGTCTCACACGCGCCTATGCTGCACACAGGTGTGCAAGCCGGACTCCGTGCATTTTGCAAACGGTCAAGGGCACATGTACAGAGGCTTTCCATTCGTCAATCGTCAACATCTTCATGCCTCGTCGGCCTTGCCCTCCGTCTTTGCCTTCTTCTGCACACCCCCGTAGAACTTGGCCTTCTCGTCACTGGTCTGGAAGCGGCCGTGTCCGAACTTAGAAGATGTGTCGATAAACTTCAGGGTCACCTTTTCCAGGGCCTTGCGCGTGACCTGCGGCAGCAAGGATTTGCGCAGGGTGACCAAGCGCTTACGAGGGCCCATGACTGTGCCCTTGAGCATGATCCAGTCCTCCCTTACTTCACCGTAGTGTGAGAATCCGCCCATTGGGGTGATGGGCTTCTCCGTCAGATCGTTCTCAGTGCTGGCATTGTTGGCATCGTCCTTCAGGGCCTTGCCCACACGATAAATTTTCTTGTTGATCTCGGTGCGATGGTGGTAGCCCCGCTGTCCCGACCTTGGCACCTGGAAAGCGACGCGGGCCGGGTGCCAACTGCCGATACATGCCACCTTGCGCAGCCCGCGGTGCGTCTTCCGCGTCAGCCGCGTCACACCCCAGCGCGTCACCACGCCGTTGAAGCCCTTGCCCTTCGTCGCACCGATCACATCGACCATCTCGTCCTGGCTGAAGACGTCAGCCACCTTCACTTCCTTCTCAAACAAGCCCATCACGAAGTCCACCTTTGCCTCCGTGGTGCCTCCATTCACCTGGATTTCCTTGATGTGCGCCTTCTTCTGCCCAATACGCACCTTGCCCACCTGCGTGTGGCAGATCGCCCGAATCACTTGGCAGTACTTCTTTGCCCGCTCAACCTCGGCAGCCATCGGAGTGCCATCCTTACCAGCCTCTTCCCAGCGCTTCTGGTACTTCGTGAAAGCTTTCTGCTTGGAAGTGTGCCACGTCTTGTAGAAGCGACGCTTGCACTCCTCGGACAGGTGTCCTGCCCACACGGAGGTCAATGCGCGGAGGCCTCGGGGGGTCTCAACGTAACCCACGAAGCCAACCACAATCATTGGGGGGCTCTCGACGATACTAACGGGCTCCACGATCTCCTTCTTGTGCAACTTGGACCCTGGCCGGTCAACTTCCCGCACGATGTGCGTCATGCCCGCCTTGTAGCTCATGAAGGCTGTGAGGTGTGGGGCCTTGGACTGGTCGTCCTTCGGGAAGCTCTTGATCTTGCCGTGGTGGTGCCTCTCAACAAGGCAGGCTCCCTGTGTCCCTGCAAACTGGGCATGACACCACAGCTGAAAAGAAATCAGTGACATGAGCTAATGTGCTATGCGCCCAGATGCCTCGTTCGCTTCCGAGGCAGAAAGCCAAGGGAGCCGTGGCGGGGCCGCTCGAACTTGCGATGCGACATGAGTACCGACGAGGATACTCAGAAGGTGTGCCTTGAACCGAAACCTAGACAGCAGCAGATCGCCAGCTTGCTTCCCGCTACCATGCTCCAAGACAGATTGCTTCTCTAAGTCGACTTCGCAACCTTTTTTAAGCACACAAGTCCAGCAGTCGCTCATCTTCATGCCTCGTCGGCCTTGCCCTCCGTCTTTGCCTTCTTCTGCACACCCCCGTAGAACTTGGCCTTCTCCTCACTGGTCTGGAAGCGGCCGTGTCCGAACTTGGAAGATGTGTCGATAAACTTCAGGGTCACCTTTTCCAGGGCCTTGCGCGTGACCTGCGGCAGCAAGGATTTGCGCAGGGTGACCAAGCGCTTACGAGGGCCCATGACTGTGCCCTTGAGCATGATCCAGTCCTCCCTCACTTCACCGTAGTGTGAGAATCCGCCCATTGGGGTGATGGGCTTCTCCGTCAGATCGTTCTCAGTGCTGGCGTTGTTGGCATCGTCCTTCAGGGCCTTGCCCACACGATAAATTTTCTTGTTGATCTCGGTGCGATGGTGGTAGCCCCGCTGTCCCGACCTTGGCACCTGGAAAGCGACGCGGGCCGGGTGCCAACTGCCGATACATGCCACCTTGCGCAGCCCGCGGTGCGTCTTCCGCGTCAGCCGCGTCACACCCCAGCGCGTCACCACGCCGTTGAAGCCCTTGCCCTTCGTCGCACCGATCACATCGACCATCTCGTCCTGGCTGAAGACGTCAGCCACCTTCACTTCCTTCTCAAACAAGCCCATCACGAAGTCCACCTTTGCCTCCGTGGTGCCTCCATTCACCTGGATTTCCTTGATGTGCGCCTTCTTCTGCCCAATACGCACCTTGCCCACCTGCGTGTGGCAGATCGCCCGAATCACTTGGCAGTACTTCTTTGCCCGCTCAACCTCGGCAGCCATCGGAGTGCCATCCTTACCAGCCTCTTCCCAGCGCTTCTGGTACTTCGTGAAAGCTTTCTGCTTGGAAGTGTGCCACGTCTTGTAGAAGCGACGCTTGCACTCCTCGGACAGGTGTCCTGCCCACACGGAGGTCAATGCGCGGAGGCCTCGGGGGGTCTCAACGTAACCCACGAAGCCAACCACAATCATTGGGGGGCTCTCGACGATACTAACGGGCTCCACGATCTCCTTCTTGTGCAACTTGGACCCTGGCCGGTCAACTTCCCGCACGATGTGCGTCATGCCCGCCTTGTAGCTCATGAAGGCTGTGAGGTGTGGGGCCTTGGACTGGTCGTCCTTCGGGAAGCTCTTGATCTTGCCGTGGTGGTGCCTCTCAACAAGGCAGGCTCCCTGTGTCCCTGCAAACTGGGCATGACACCACAGCTGAAAAGAAATCAGTGACATGAGCTAATGTGCTATGCGCCCAGATGCCTCGTTCGCTTCCGAGGCAGAAAGCCAAGGGAGCCGTGGCGGGGCCGCTCGAACTTGCGATGCGACATGATTGCCGGACCTGCAAGCATCTGTCAATGTCACTATCGCACTCACTACAGGCAACTCGACAGAAGGACACTTCATCTTGCCTGCTGCAATGCCCGTTGCCGGTCTTGTGGCTCTTTAGAGCTGTCAAGGCAGCGGTAAACAGAACAATCACATCAGAAACCCTCGCTCACAAGATCACAGTAAGCACAGTAGGTTTGCAAAGTGTTGCGTATTTCGCGCTACTTGTTTTCAACCGCTTCAGAAGCTCTCTGAACAGGGCCTGCCCAGATCGGAAGCCGTAGCTATCCTCAGCTCCTCGCGGAGAGCTCCTGCCAGCTCACGTGCAGGGAGGCGGGCAGAGGGCCAGGGTCAAAGAACAGAACACGTCTCACTGAGCTGTGACAGTGTGCACAGAAGCCGAGCACCCTCTGCACCGTCAGCATCTTCTCAGCCTGTCAGCCTGGCCTGGACGGGCCCAGACCCTGAAGGACCGCTGTATCCCGAGCTCCCAGAGCTCCCAGAGCTCCCAGAGCTCCCAGAGTTCCAAGGCTATTGAAGGGACTTCGTCGACAAGAGAGCATTTCGGCTGAGCGCTGGGAAGCTGCTCTCCAGCTCTTTAGTTTCTCACGAGCCGTAGCACATCGGCCGGAAAACGCCTCAACAGAGTCTCACAGACCATAGACCATGAGGCACCGTGAAAGAAGGCACTAGTAGATGTGGACTTCGGAGCTTACGTAACTTACGAGGCTAGGCGCCTTTGCGGTCTTGCTGCGCCGTTGCGGGCCAGACCCTGAAGAAGCGCTTGATCTGGCCAGATTGACACCAAGGCGGAGCCATGGAGCCATGGAGCCTCTGCCTCTGACTTCACATTGCACTGGCCCGGCCCCTTGCAGCTCTTGCGGTCTTGCTCACTGTCTTGAAGCTCTGGGTTCTTGCCCACTTGCTTAGGCTCAGGGGGTGTCGCAAAGCGGCGACGGTACCGGGCCGCCAGAAGATGGAAGCTCTGGAAGTCTCCACCTCAAAGCGCTGCCACGTCGCCACGTCGCCTGCGTTGCATGCGTTGAATCCTGCGTGCAGAAGCGGATCCAGGAGACTGAGCCTTCAGAGGCAAAGGTGGCCTCTTCAGCAGCCGCCTGGGCGGCAGCAGACAAAAGCTCTCCGACCGCTGAGCTTCAAGGAGAGGCCAACTGACAGGCTCAGGCCGGGAAACCTTCCGGAATGCTCCACTTCGGGTTGCAGAGTACGGGCGCGCCGGAGGCGGCGGCAGCCACTTCTGCATGCTTCTGCGCAGGCTCCGCAGGCTCCGCGGGGTCAGCCAAAGCGCCGGCCGCAAAACACTCCTTCAAGGGCCACTGCCACCCGTGTCACGAGTGTCACTGGTGTCACGGCTGCTGAAGGCTCCAGCGAGCCTCGAGGCCCCGACTGGCCCCGAAGGCTCCGCAGGCTCCGCAGGCCGCAGCTCAGGCTCTCAGACTCTCAGACTCTCAGAGCTCTAGATCCTGCTGGCCATCAAACGGGACGCGCTCGGCGACAGAGAGAGACTGAACCCTAGGCGAACGCCTAGGACTAGGAGTCCTCTAAGACTAGGAGTCGATGTGACATCGCCTTCTGCGCCCCCACTCGCGTGTGCGACTCTCAGACGGCGGCTCCTATGGAGTGGCTCTCAGTGTCTCACTTTCTCTCCTTTGCGGCAGAGCGCCGCATCGGCCGAGGTCATTCGCCATGGGCGAGCGCGCACAGCCCGCGCAGCCCGCGCAGCCCGCACAGCCCGCAGGGCGGAATTCCGCATCTTGGAACCGCCTAAAACAAGGCCAAGGTCAGCCCCCAGACGTGAGTTGTTAGATGGAGAGACAACACCTTTAGGAAGGCCTTCAACAACACAGGTCCTTACTACAGGCTCGAGGCCTTTCAGGAACCTGGCTACACAACACTTAGGACCTCAACATGCCGGCAAGGATCTTCTGCCGCCACCGCAATCTTTGGGAAACTGCCCAAGCTAAGCTTTTGCTGGCATTCGTCTCAAGGCAACGACACCTGCAAGCACGCAAGCACATCTGAAATGACTTGCAAGGTGTCTGAGAGTCTGAGGTTTGCGATGACAGTTACAGGGCTCATCACAGGCAACTTGGAGCTTTCTTATTCCAAAACGTGGCATCAGTCTGAGAGTTCAACGAAAGTGAGCCAAGAAGGGGCAGACCTGAACGTGAGGGGGGCTGCCAGGAGCCATTTCGGAAATAAACGCTCCGGGACAGTCACAAAAGGCCAGCAAAGCTCAGACTACCCGACCGCCGCGGCGTCAGCAATGCTTTGTCACATGACTTTAAATTGTCTGATCTCGCCATGCACCGTTCGCAGCTCCAACCGGCACAAGCATGAGCTGATGGTTGCAGGGATCACAGCTCTTGCAGACTGGCCATGACTGACGCCTTCGGCGTTTGGGCTGTGCGAAGCTAAACCATAGTGTCGAGGCCTTAAGTGCCCTTTAAAGGAGCCCTTGAAAAGCCCTAGCGTTCAAAGAGACACCGCCGGCCCGGCGCAGCTGCGAAGGCGCAAGGCCGAGGACAAGCGGCACACGGGAGGACAAGGATGGACTTAAGACAATGCAGGCCGCAATTTCAGGCAATGCAGAAGGGGCAAAGGCATCAGGGTGGCAGGGTGGCACACAGGGCCGCTGGCGGGCCGGTGGGGCCCTTAGCTAGCAGGACCTGCAGCGACCCTGGAGCTCAAGGCTCCTTTGCATTGCATCCGTTACGATGGAAACGGCTGGGAGCAGTACGAGATCATTTCGGCTCTTTTCAAGTATCACCTCGAGATCATTTCGAGAATTTCTCCAGATCCTTTGGGCTCTGAGCTGGAGGGCGGCAGCGCTCGCGGCCGCCCCGCTAGCCCACAGCACCTTAAACCGCCTACCTGAGACGCCTGCCAACCTGCCAACCCGGAACAGACTGGAAGCTCGCGGCACTCCACGCACCGCAGAAGCGCAAGCCAAGCTTAACTCTTCTCGCCATGCGAAGCTGCCTGGGTCTCACGGCTTCCAGCCTACCACCGATAACAGCTTAGTCACTCAGAGGAGCGATTGGAGGGTGAGCCGGAGAGAAAGGCACAGTGGAGCAGCAAACGGAGCAGCGAGCGGAAGGTAGGAGCAAAGCCTACCCGCAAGGGGAGAAAACCTAAGCCCTGCAGGGGTGGTCAAGCAGAGGTCGACCAGGCCTTCTCGGCATACGCCATGTCGAGCATTTGACCGCCTCTGGGGTGTTGAGCCCGTCTCGCCCGTCTCGATTTCCGAATGCCCCAGCTTGAGGCAAACGCCTGTCAACCTGAAAGCAGGCTCTAGGCCCCTAGGCGCTGAACCCAGGGCATCGCCAAATCATTGCCTCATCTGACGCTTCACCTCGGGATAGGCTAGGCGGCGAAAGGCGGCCAGACGACGCCGGCACGGCTAGGCCGGCTAGGCATCGCTGTCGTGACGTGGCAGAAAGCGCAAGCTCAGCCCTGAGCCAAAAGCGACGCCTCACCCCCGGATTTGTTCGCTCAGAGCCATGACGGTCCGTCCTTTCAACTGTCGCAATGCTTGCAAAACACAGCTGGTACAGCGACGATCTTCACAAACTGGTGCAAGATCGGCAGCTGCGTTGTCGGAGCTCTCTCCCGCTTTTGGCAGTCTCGCTTGGCCTTGGCATGTTGGCGCTGTAACGTCGATACGGCCGCCGGATCGACAGTGCCCAACAACTTCGCTTCAGGCCGTCGGCAGACACAGAACTGAACCCTGCACCCTGCTGGACGCAAGACTGCGAGGGAGCTCTACATGCTGGAAGCTAGCAGCCAGCCCCAAGCCAACAGCGAGAAAAATTGGTTTGCTGAGAGACATGAAGCAAAAAGTGCACCGTAGGGCGAAAACGACGATGCTGGCCGTGATGGGCCGCGTGCATGGAGCCCGCGGCTTGTGCACAGCCCCACGCAAGCGCAGTCATGGCAAGTATACCATGACAAAGTGCAAGAAGTGCAGCCAGCCATGCCTACACCTGCCTCATTGCCAAACGGGTGCCTGCTGCCAAGACCGTCTCGGCAGCTCTCCTCGCTATCGCCAAGATGCCAAGAGGAGGCGAAATCAGCAGTTCCCGGGAGCCTCGGCGATGCAGGCGATAGCGACGGAAGCAAAGCTTCCCTCCGTTCCGTCGTGGAGAAGTCAGTCACAGAAAGGAGGGCGAGGGCGCAATAAACAAAAACTGGTCAGCTGGCGCTTATCCAGGCCGGGAGCTCGTAGCTAGCAGCAAGATTAGAGTCTCCCCCTTCAAAAAGCCACCCCCCCAAAAAAAAGACCGCGCTCCGACCCCCGGGTGGGGAGGATCGCCGGCGAGCCGCGGCGGCTCCGCCAGACCGGGGGGCTCCGGCTCCGAGAGCTCCGGGAGCTCCGGGAGCTCCGGCGGGAGCGGCGAGGCTCGCTTAGCGGCTTAGCTTCGGCAACGGCAGCGCCCGCCGCCGCGGGGCAGCGCCTCTCACAGCGCCCAGTCAGAAAGCTTTGCTAGATTCCAGCTCTTAAGAGCCACTCGGCCTCTCGTTCCTTACCTGGCACCCGCCGCACGTGCAGCCTTTCACAGCCAATGTGGCGTGCTGTGGCAGCTGCGCAGATTCAACTGTTCCTCGCCTTCGGCCTCAGCTCAAACCCCAAAGCCTACAAAAACCCTGCAAGCCCTCCCTTCCCACTCTCCTTGACTGCAGCTGTCTGCACCTGCCAAAGAAAATCCTTTGCCCTTTGCCGCCATTCGTTAGCCCATTAGCTGCACTTTAGCTTAGCTGCTGCATGCTGCTGCGATCGCAGAGGCATTTGGAGAACTGCTGCAGTTGCTACACTGCATCTTCAGAGGTGCCCACGATGCCCAGCTCAACAACTCCAGCAAAGCTCTTTGGCACCAGTGGGTAGATGGATTGCCCAAGTTCGCGCCCTGGCTGTCGCTGCACATGCAAAAAAGCAAGAAAGAAAAAGATCGAAAGTTTGCGATCTCAGTCCGGCAGAGAGAACACGTCTTGCCGTGGCGGTCTCTTTCCATCAACGCCTGATCTAAATGCACGATCGGCCTAAATTCCTACGGGCTCAGTGTGCAAGACGGCTCCAGACTTCCTGGCCAAGCAAGACATCGGCTTCCCAACTTCTTCCATCCTGTGACCAGCGATCAGCTTCGCAACACAGCTGAGGATATTACACCACCGAGGGTGAGTGCACCAATCGTCGGTGCACCTCTGACTGAACTAGTTGATCAGGGTTCCAGAGCCCACACCGTCTTGGAGACTGCAACACGCCGGATACACCGCACGACGCGGTGCGCACGGCGCAGAAGCTGAAAGGATCCTGGCCTTGGTTTCAAAGCGTCACAATCCGAGGCAGCACAGCACGAAACACATCAAAGCATATCGGCATAACACTAATGTAAGGCAGGCACACGTGCCTGCACAGGCCTACACATCCGCATCGCAGAGCTCTGACCGAGTCTCAAAGCTCGGAAGGCTCCGGCAATGGTTCCATGCTGTAAGACCAGCTGCGGCTCGCATGTTGCCGCTCTTGCCGTTAGTGTAAATCTCTAGTAGCCGGGAGGCATGGCGACAAACACACCTCGGAATGGGCGCTGCAAGCTCCTCCCAACACGACAGCAATGCAAGCTGCTTAAGCTCTATGAAGACCTCCTTCCTGGCCGTGATCGCACGAGAGCGCATGGGAGTTCGGAGTTCGGTGTTCGAGAAAGCCCTACAAGTAACGCCTAAACTGTGAAAGACATGGTGTGGCAGATGTCAGAGTCTATGTTACTCCTTCGCTCGCCTGGAGACTTTCTGGCCGAAAAGCACAGCAGCCCAGGAGAGTTCGGATTGTCCCAGCTCCATGGTTGGAGGGTCGGAAGAGTGGTGCCTCAGCCTCAGCCACTACGCTGGGAAACCCACCCCCGAGGAACGAACCCCTAGGAAGTTGGCAATCCTGAAGCTTTCCATCTTCAGGTCACCAAGGTCCCCTCTCTTGTCCCCTTAGAAGGAATATCACAAAACACTTGCAGGCAACATCTTGATATGTCCTGAGTCTTTGCCTGACCGCACACAGTGGCCTGAGTCCTGGCAGACACAAGACGGCACTGCGCAGCGAGAGCCCGTGCTTCCAAATAAGGGAACCTACCGAGGATTCGATGCCGTGAGCAAAGCGGCCTGCAAACACGGCCGTGTTGCCTTGCATCGGGCTTCGGGTGCTTCAATCAATACGAAATCAAGGTCCGTGCCGGTCTGTCCGGAAGGCGAGACAGATTGGCAGGCACCAACGGACTCGGTGGAAGTGGATTCTCACTCGGCGAAGCACGGCGATCAGCAAGAGAGCCGACGGAGCTTGCACAGGGACTCAAAGGACTCACAATCCAAGCGCACGAATGGAGGCCAAGCAGCCTGCTGCACGAAAAGCACTGCATGCATGCCAGAAACCTGCCTCAGCACGTGGGCAACGGCACTCTATGACAGGAGCTGACACGCCGATTCACGCGAAGCATGCGTGGCCGTGGCCACGACCGATCTGCATGCAGGGGTCATTCAGAGACTGAGACACCACCTTCGCGAAACGGCCGAAACGGTGCAGGAAGACAGACGTAAAGGCCTTGGCCCTCGGTGTTGGCATGGAGCTGTCCAAGAATCAGAACTCGAGAAGCAGCCGACGGCAGGGCTCCAAAAATGCCCTACCCTGCGGCCTGCGGCCCATGCTCCGCGGCTTGGTGTGGGTCGGCTTATGTCTGCTTCGAATGCAAATTCAGAGCGACCCGTCGGACACAAGGTGCTGATTTAATTGTTTTTCAAGCGACGGCTTGCACTGGAGTCACGTCCTGCCCTTCTCACCGTCAGCCGCACATCAGAAGCTGTTTCAAAAAACAAAACTAATTCCGCAGCTTTCGCAACAAGACTTGTATTTTTTCGGAAACTGCATGCTGCATTGGTCGTCCCGGTTGGTGCGCGCTGTACCATGTCAAGTGCTGGAACTGAAGCAACCTTCAGAAATGGCGTTGCACTCTTTGCATGCACACAGTGCAGATGATGGTTGAGCCGACGAGCGCTAGGCGCCGAATGAGGAGCCAGCCCAGCATCTGATGAGGGATGCACATAGCGAAGCATGCAAGCACGCAACTATTGCAAAGCGACATCGACACAAACCACGGCATTGCAACAAACGACATTGATGAAAATTTCACGATCTTAACTTGTGAACATGCCTGAGAGTTAAGATTGTGTTCTCGTATTGGTGAAACAAACATGCACATGGCAACGGGAACTTTGACAGCAACAATGCGGATAAATGCTGCGACCAGCCAGATTTGTGATATGCTTGAGCCTGCAGGAACAGCGAAGTTCAAATCCACAACCGTTCGCATTACGAAACTCAAGAGAACAACAAGGCATCAGCGAAGTTGCAAGATTTTATGCTTCCAAAAATTTGGCATCGATTCCATTGTCATTCTGAACATACCGACATGTCTGTAAATTTTGGCCCAATCAAGCTTACCCATGGAATAAATTGCGACGGGTCTGAGCTCACTTCTTTGTCGAATAGCCGACAACACAGAAATGGACACGCTTTCACACGTGTAGAGGCCTAAATCCCAATCGCCGAGGGACAACGCGATCCACTTTGGACGAGGATACTATACCCCCCACTGCGGGAGGTGGAAGCTTCACAAGTGACGTGAGGGGGGTTGCCTACCCTCAATCGAGATCGTGTTTGATTTTGAACAAGCAAGAACAAACAAACCTTGGGTGTATAACGGGTGGGTTTTTTCTGGTATTGTTTTCCCCAACAGCGAAGCGATGGGGTCTTTAGCCCTTGGTTTTGGGGCGGGTTCCGGAGCGGGTTCCGAAGCAGGTTCCTTCCGGAGCGGGCTCCGGAGCGGGTTCCGTTCCGGAGCGGGTTCCGGAACGGGTTTCCGGAGCGGGTTCTGGAGTGGGTTCCGGAGCAGTGCGATTTCCGCCGCGGTGACGGTGACGTCGTCTCGTGGTATTCGAGACGTTTCATGTGGTTTCGTGTCGCCAGCGCGTTTCATCCGGCTTCGTGTGGCCAGCCCAGTAACTGGGCCTAAAATTCGACATGTTTCATGTGGTTTCACATGGCCAGTGTGGTACTCGAAATGTTTCATAAAGTTTCGTGCAGTCAGCGTGGATTTCCAGATAGTTCACAAGGTTTCGTGTGGCCAGCGTGGGACTCGAGATGTGTCGCGTGGCACGTGGTGTCGTGTGGCAGAATGGCACTTGAAATGCTTTATGTGGTTTCGTGTGGCCAGCTTTTCACGCGGTATCGTGCGGCCAGCGTGGTACTCCAGATGTGTCATATGGCACGTGGTGTCGTGTGGCCAGAGTGGCACTTGAGATGTTTCATGTGGTTTCGTGTGGCCAGCGTGGTGCTGGCGTGGTCCCCGAGATGACTCATGTGGTTTCCGGCGGCCAGGGTGGTACTCGAGATGTTTCATGTGCTCTCGTATGGCCAGTGGGGTACTCGAGATGGTTCATGTGTTTTCGTGTGGCCGTCGTGGTACTCGAGGTGTTTCATGCCCTTTCCTGTGGCCAGGGTCCAGGGCTGTGTTCGACATATTTCATGTGGTTTCGTGGTGCCAGCATGTGGTTTAGTGTCAAGCCGATAGGTCTTTTGAGCAGGAAAGATTTGCTTTAGCGTCTCACCGGAAACAATTTTATGAGGAAGCAGTATTTACTTTAGTCTCCCACCCGTACGTCTTATGAGCAGATAGGATTTGTAGTAGTGCCCCACCCACTAAGTCATATCAGGAAACATCATTTATTGGTATATGCCAGCAATAAGCCTTATAAGGAAGCAGGATTTGTTTTTGTATCCCACCCAGTAACGGAGCAAGATTGCACGATTTACATCAGTGACCTACCAAATAAAGCTGATGAGGCAGCATGCGTGGGGATTTGATCTTGATGATATTCCTTGTCGCACCCCGAACTATTGAATAAGAGTGTGGTTGCCCTCAACAGACTCGACAATCTATCACCTTCACGTCCACGCTCAGACCCTTGTCCCTGGGTTCCATCGTGGCCAACGCTTCCGGCCTCGTGGCCCTGAATACCAGCCTGACCAGGGCCTGGCCACCAAGGCAAACCAGTCGACCCTGGACGCCCTCCAGGTCGAGGTCGACGGCAAGAGCACGCCGGCCTCCGTGGACCTGAAGCTGGCGAATCACCCGACCACGGCTGCGATGAACAGTGCCGTTACCAGCGCCAACAATGCAACGCTGGCCACTGTGGCTGCAATCTACGCTCTCAAATCGGTCGTGGACCAGCTGGCTGTCGGCGGCCGGGCAAACAGCCGCCGACGTGGACCAGCGGGTGGCCACGGCTCTGCTCCCCATGGCCAGCACCAGTGACCTCAACGCTGGATTATAGCCCTGCGCACCACGTCCAGCGACACGAAGATCGCTAATGACCTGCTGCAGTACCTGCAGCAAACGGCCCTGGACGCAGCGCTCACCCTGCGAGACGGGCGGCTCGACGCGGCGGAGGCGCTGCTTGCAGCGCTGCAAGCCGCGGGCTACCAAACGAGCGGTGACCTGACCACGGCGCTGCTGGGGTACGTCACTCAGGCCACCTACAACGCCGGCCAGGCGCTGCAGGACTCGCGGCTGGATGCCGCCGACGCGGCGATCCTAGCGCTGCAGAATGTCGGGCCCTTCGCCACCAGCGGGAACCTGACGGCCCTAAGCGGGTGAACACACAGGCGCCATGCCTGCTTTTCCGTGCACCCAAGTTGCATAGCTCGGTCAGCAAAGTTGCAGATATCGCTTCCAAATTGGTCAACGTTTGTCCGCAGCGACCCAGCGGTCAGTGACATAGGACATAGGTAATGTTAGGAGCGTGCCACAGTCATCACGAGAAGGGAGGATGCCACCCAGGTGCCGGGCATGTGCCCGAACCGCATGCCTTGGGGGAGGCGGCGCCCCGGCTCTATCCCACCACTCCTTCAGGATCTCTCGCTGTGCTGTAAGGGTGGGGAGGTCCGTTAAAAACCTAGAAGGCACACAGCTCTTCAGGTTTAGGGCAAACAAGTTCCAAGCACCTTGCAAGCAAAGCAAGCTCACAAAACACTCGGACAGTTCACACTTTTAGCACGCACAGCTCACTGCTGGTCTCACGTGTCTTGAGCCAAACGACAGCAAGCACTACACAACAAGGGAAAACAGGTTGAGGCTACCGCAAAACCGTCTGGCAAGCTCAAACTACGTTCTACAGGCACTAACCACCTGAACTAGCAAAACTATACAGGAAAACAAGCTGGTACCGAGGAAAACTCTGTGTCGCACCTACAAACACTACTGGGCAGAGCACTGGTTTTCTACACCCCCCCACGACGCAGAAGCGGTCGGAGGTACCAGGTGGAGATCCTTTAAACAGTACTCGCATGCCACTTTAGTAGCGATGCGATTCGGAATCGCGTTCCTGAGGCCGTGGCAGTCCCTACGCACGTGGAAACAGTCTCCGTAAGCAGAGGTAAAGACGGCCATCTTCTGGCCCGACCTTGGCAGAAACGTAAGAAAGTCCTGCACTGTCCTGACGCGAGCAGTCTCGGCACGTAGCTTCTGTAAGCACACTCCAAGCGCAACACCCACGAGCAGTGGGGCAAGCACAACAACGAGAAGCCCTAAACTCGGCACTTCGAGCAACTTCTCTTGCACTTCCACAACCAGGCCAAACACCATGGCACGCTCGGCAGCGAAAGGAACCAGAGACATCTTCAACGTCCTGGTAAAGAAAGAAAACACCGGAAAGCTTGAGCAAACGGGCTGCGCAGCAAACATGTAGCAACATGTCCTCGACAACGACAAGACTCTCGTAAAAAGTCAAGAGCGCAACGCTTCAAAGAAGGACTTTACAAGCTCTACCGGGTAGTGCTGTGTACTCTTGAGGTCGAAGTCCTTCGAGTGCTCATGCTTTCCAGAGCAACGATAGACACGAATGCTCTCAGCAACTGCTGGGTGTGTGGTAACGACACGCCACCGCTTGGCGATAAGATGATGATCGCGGCCACGCATACCAAGCGCACAACCGTCAACCGGAACATCATGCAAGACGCAGTTGCGTGAGGAGAGAAAGTGCTCCGTCTGGCGCCAGGACCAGTAAGCACACGCACGTGGTCACTCGATGGCCCAAGCATGCACGAAGCAACTAAGCTCGACCAAGCTTTTCCAGAGCTTCCTGTGCAGCCTCCAGTGCTGCGCCAACCGCCCACGGCGATAAGCAGGATCACGGGCACGCAGTCTTTGGTATGGGCATCCTCCAGTACACGGGGTACTTGCCCACAAGAAGACAAAACCCTTCTTCCGGATCTGTGCCGCACAGATGGCTTTAAGCTCAAGCAAGGTCTGCGCACTGGCACCATCATCACGCTCACTGACAGTCAGCACGTTCACCCAGTTCAGGTCTTGACTAGCCGCTTTCATCGACGACTCAACGGGGGCGCAGAACTCCATCACCAACCAAGAGGCGTGCGGCATGGCAACAAAACGGTCTCGCAAGCTAACATGGCTCTTGCCAACAAGCATTGCACCGCACAACGCAACAAAGCCATCAAGCACACAAGCAATGCTGGCAACGTCACGCAAGCCAAGTCCCCACATATGCTTCAAGGTGACAACCCAACTCAAAGGTTTGGTGAACAAATCTGCAACATTAGTTGTGCCCTGATCGTCTCAACAACCATCCCAGCGCAAGTGCTGAGGCTTCTTTTGCAGCACTAAAGCGTAGTCCTGGCATTGGCAACTGAAGCCTGAAAGGCAGACTGGCATATTCTATGCCGCTGTACGAGGTTGGCCAACCCTTGAAAGCACTGAAAGACGTACAAAAGAGCCCCTCAAGAGCCCTTTGAAGGTGAAAAGAACAGCCCGGGCGGTGCGGGAGGGCCGAAAACTCTGAGATGAATGCACATCACATGTGCTGATCTTTGCGACCAAATGTGATGCACAGTGGGGATTACAAGGAGACGAACACACAAAGCACGCAAGCTGTTCATTGTGCCCTGATCGTCTCAACAACCATCCCAGCGCAAGTGCTGAGGCTTCTTTTGCAGCACTAAAGCGTAGTCCTGGCATTGGCAACTGAAGCCTGAAAGGCAGACTGGCATATTCTATGCCGCTGTACGAGGTTGGCCAACCCTTGAAAGCACTGAAAGACGTACAAAAGAGCCCCTCAAGAGCCCTTTGAAGGTGAAAAGAACAGCCCATACTCCAAACTTGAAAGGAATGGACCTACGCGTTCTTACGCAGCAAGACGAGAAAGGCCACAGGTGAGTTTTGATACCACCTGGCGGCGAGCTTGACGAGCTTTAGCCCATTGTGCGGTACTAACCTTTTTGTGTTGAAGAAGCATACGACCAGGTTTCTTGTACCTTTGCACAGATTTGCTCGCTTTCCATCGACCTCGCTCCTGAATGGCTGCAAAATCACGGCACTGATGGTAAGCATCATGTGACGCGCCTGAATGTCTCAAAACATGTGGCGTCAGCTCCAAACAAGTGAAGCCGAGTTGCTTTGAAGCAGTGGTAATATGCTTGCAATAATCTCTGTACGTGAGACCGGGAAAAAGCGAACTGTTGCCTTTTGTCGCCATGTACAAAGATTTGATTACAGCATTTGTATCCAAACGCTCACGTGAATCGAAAAGTACTGTGTCATCGAACTCACCAGTCTTGGTGGGAACTCCCTGGTCCGATGAAGCGATGACGACGCCCCAAATATCATGCCTCCCCGAAGCTGAAGGCGGAATCACAGCACCCCGTCTCAGGCCCATGATCTCGCATGGTCGCATATACGTGTCTCCCTGGATGATGATAGCAGCCGCCGAAAACATCCAGTTGTTGTGAAGGCACTGTAAAGCAACCAAATCCCAAATCTTAAGATCAACTCCAGCCCGTGAAGAACCTGGAAAACGAGACTTCCAACCCTTCAGAGCCTGCTTCGAGAAGGGAAGTTGCTCCTTTTCTTGAAGGTGCAGCTGAGACCTGATAGCAATCCATCCAAATACAGTGTAACTTGCATCTGTAAACCCGCGCCCGTCTTCACAAAGCTCGTGAATAAAGGATGTCAAGGCTTCATCAACAAGCTTGTGTGAAGAAACTGCCTTAGATTGATCACAACACCAGGTTTCAAACTCTGCAACAGCACTTTCGTATAATTTGAGAGTCCTGGGCTTCAGAAGTGATGCCCGGAGTCTCTTATTTGGAGCCAACACAACAGCAGTTGAAAGAGATCTCTTTGTAGACCTTCTCGATGATGCACCACAACCCAAGTCGGATAACTTACCTTCGTTGACGACGACATCTGAAGGCTGCTTGCGCTTTTGAGTGCTGACCAAAGATGACGCAATCGAGGAGTTGTGGGCACCTCGTGATCTCTTTGTTGAGGTTGTAGAACTGCTGATGATGTTTGGGGTTTTCTGACGCGTCCGAGAGGATTCGGAGGGCTCTTTCAGGATCTGTGAGAGACTTCTCCTGAACATCACATAAGAGAGGCTTCACAGCTTGAGCCCAGGCGGCACATAGACCGGGTGGATAGGCTCCTGCGATCTTGGTTTGACTTGTCCAATGCGCGCTGTCACGATGTTGAACGCGAACACGTCCACGCAAAACTTGCTCATGTCGTTTGTGAGTACATTCTTGGTACAACTGTTTCAGCAAAGGACAGTTTGTCAACAATGTCGTCGGCTTCTTGAAGGGGGCACCGTACTGACAAAGCGGAAAGCTGACGCGGAATACCCCACCCAAGAGAAGCAAATCTTTTATGGCAGGAAAATCCCACAGCCTGGACGATCTCGGATTTTCGATGGACCAGAACCCACCTTGCCCATGAACCATCCTGACGAGCTCAGCTGTGAAGAAAGCCAATTCGCATGCAGCGCGTTCTCGTTCTCTGGCCCGTGCATGGTTTTTGATGTTACGCCGTGCTCGCGAGAAACATGTACAAGGTGTACCACAATGAAGATACGAAACGAACTCGGACTTGATAAGCTTCTTGACTGCAACCTGAGTTGAACGACGAAGCAGGTCAAAGCCAGGACCATGGTTGACATCGATTGGAGACAGTGTCTGTTGGCCCAAATTTTTGATCGCTTCTGTGAGGTGTCCCTCTCCACTAAAAACCTCCAGGAAGGTACCACGCGGATAAAGTCCAGGGGGTTTATTGCTAAAACCAACAGGCTTAAGGCAATCATCGAGTCTGTGCTGAGAAAGGCTCCAATGAAGAGGAGCGGAGGCCTGATGTCGACCGCATTCTCGTGGATCTGATGAAGCCCTGGCCTGGCCAGGAGATGAAAGATCTTGTAGCGCATCAAACAATGAAATCCGAACCCCAGGGTTGAAGGATGGATTCACTGCAAAGGCGGAGGAGGATGTAGCCCGCGAAGCTTTCTCGAACCATCTCGAAGGCACGTCAGCAACATTGCGCTTGGTTTCAACATGCCGGAGACGCCAACGAATCCCTGTACCACCTTGAATGGCAGCAGCGACCCTGCACAAGCGATTGAGGCTTGGTCGTGAAGATCTACCCTTCTCAAAGCAAAGGATCGCCGGGAGGTTATCGGAGATCGTCAATTTCTTTAGCCCACACAGACCCGCGACTCGAGATGATCTCTTCAAACTACTAAGTGCGACCCTGGCCTCTTTGATCCCAATGTGCTCTTCCGGGTTCTTCCATCTTTTGGCCCACAGCAATGAAAACTCTGACTCCTCAACAAGGTCGGGGTCCAGAGGCTGAACAAGAGCTGGAAACTCAACATCTTCACGAAGCGGCTTTTTAGCACGGTATTGCGAGAGGATGGGGCTCGTTTTCAACCAAGATCCTTCTTGTAATGCCTCTTGAAGCCAATTTGCGTACTGGGTTGAAAGCCCGAGCCCATTCGAAGCTCTTGATGGAAACGAGGACCTCAATCCACTTTCAAACTCGCCGAAATCGTATACACAAGGAGCAGATTCGCCCTCAGATCCCTTTCTAACAAGTTCCTTCAACGAGTCGGGCAGCGGCACATACCTCCACTTTTCTTTGAACTGCCAAGCCTTTCGAATCTGATCAAGGTTTGCCCGGCGGGTCATCATAGCGTACCCACGGTCCGCAGAATCACCCATGTCGACTTGCTTGACGAATGATGCTCCGAGATCACAATGACAAAGCCAGACAAGATGACTGGCCCGGATAATCTCTGCGCACACCGATGGCCAGAGTGAGATCCTTTTCTGACTCTCGATCCGCATGAACCGGTAGATCTTGTCAAAGACACTCAGAAGAAAAGGCGCTAATCGCATCAACGATGTCACGTGCCCAACCCATACCTGGACGAGCTGCGTTCTGACCTTGGCCCGACGAGCCAATCCAAGCCCAGCCAAATGAACTCTCCAGATCCGGTTTGATTTTTGTTTCAGCCTCTTGTTTTCAAAGTCGACAATGCAACCCACTGTTTCCAAACACCTGACAGGCGACTCTTGTGTCCAGACAATGGGAATCCCTTTATCGGAGAAGGCCGCATCAATCTTCTTCATTCGACTTTGCACATGCTCCAGCTCCGCTCCGATGACGGCGACATTGTCGACGTATGTTGAGGTAATGGTTCGGGCTTCCCACAGTTGTGGAACTGGCAGTTTTTCTCTCATCTCGGCATGATCAAACTGCTCAGTCTCTCTCACAATATGGGCCACAGTCTCATTGGCAAAGAATAAAGCCCAAGTCCAACCCATAGGCATGACAGAAATCACCGGATACAAAGTTGCACTTGCATCGACTTTATAATATTTTTCTGCATCCTCGTCATAAACCGAGTGGATCTCAAACCCGTGGTCACGCCAGAATTGGGTGCTATTGGGCCAGTCAATGCCAAACCAAGATGCCATCTCTTTCAAGTCAAACTGGTAAAAACAATCAGACACGTCCATCTCAGCACCCCATCCAATGCATTGAGACGCATCCTCGAAATGTCTCCCCAGACTCTCTGAAGAGAGATCAAGTTCGGCATAGTTTATAGCACTCCCTAAGCGGGTCACGGGGGGCCGCCGATGATGTGCGTTTGTGATGCGGGCGTCAATGACCATGCGAATGGCATCAGGTGACTTCTTTTTGACGAAGAAAATGCCAATCTTGCTATGAATTCGAGCGCGGAAAGAAAGCAACCCAGCTGTAAACAGTCGCCGAAGAAAGTCCAAACGAAGACCCCTGTCATGTCGAAGCAAAGGGTCCCAGTAGGGCTGCCGAGGGCAACAGTCAGGATTGTCCTGTTTAAATGTTTGAAACTCCTCCGGGTCCCTCAGGATGTGAGCATGCCGCCGTCGAAAGAGTGGTAGAACATGTGGCGGAAGAAGCTCGCTGAGAGGCCTAGGTTTAATTACAGTGCGGAGCACCTTCAACTTGTTTGCATCATACTGTACGAGATTGCCAGGCTCCCCATCGTAGAGGTTATGAGATCTCATCAGCTCATGAAGAGCACTGTCCATAGTCATACCGTCTGGACAGATTCCCGCCTCCTGTATCGAAGATCGCACTCGTGAGAGGATCACCTCCTGAACAGCGGTAGGCGGCCGATGAGCATGCTGCGGGAGTGGTTGTTCGAATTTATGGCCTGCAAGGTGGTTCAGCGCATTGACTGTCCTAAGAACTTGCGTGGGCTCATGCTGAAGTGCACCCGGACCCACGGGAAAAGGATATCCATGTGTCCTGTTTTCTCCAGTCACCAGTCGTAGTGAAACCAGCCTCAAAATTGCACAAACTTCCCCCAACACCAGGCTGATCAAGACATGTCAGGGGAGACTGCTCATAGTTCATTGCGCCACCCCGGTGGGCGCACCCCCACCGGGCTTTGCTTTGGTCTTGGGATTCCCGCGGCCCCGACCACGACCTCTACCTTTGGGTGTATCATCACCACCCGAAGGTCTACTCGCGCCAAACTCCTCCTTGAACAAGCGGGCCTGTTTCTGAATATTGGCCCTCTCTTTCAGTTTTGAAGCAACCCAATTGTTGAAACCCATGGTGACGGCTTGCCCGGCTACACCCACAGGTTGCTCCGTAACCAAGTCCAGCCCTGAATAATCTGGAGCAGAAGGATTCCTTGACACCGCCATCTCGATCTGAATCAATCTCCTGACAGCCAGTTCGGCGCTCAACAGGTTGGACAAGTCCAGCTGGTCAGTGGAAATCCCAACCCGCAGCATGTCGGTGAGGACCCGATGTTCATGAACAGCCGCTGAAAAATGGGACACACCTGAATTCTGACTCCAATTGAGGTGGTAGGAAGCAAGATCCGTGCCACCCTCCCTGACTGCTGTGAGGAACTCCATCACTGCCCTTGGCCCTGAAAGCGGCCAGTCTTCGATCTTCGCATTTCGCATCTTGGCGACACCACTCCGGAATTCTAAGTACCTCTGACTCTTGCCCTGACCGTCACGAAAATCTCCAAGCAACCTAAGGTCCCCCTTCGTCGCCTCTTTAGCAGTGATCCACTCCGCCCTCGCAGCAACTGGGATCCGCTTGCAAAAGATCTCCTCACCCTCAATGTCAACTATAGCCGAATCCCTGAGAACAACGCCATCGGCATCAACCAACTCTTCATTGATAACTTCCCCGAAGTCAACTCGACTAATGTCAGCGATAACCCACTCAAACGCATCGACGTCAGCGACTCCTGAGTCATTGAAGAGATTCGCCATGACCTTGGCTCTCCTGTGGAAAGACTCAAGATCAGCTCGAGGAATGGGATCGAAGGCATAGACATAGGGGGCCTGCGCGCCAGGAAATTCACCGCGACGATCCAAAGCTATGTGCGGAACGATGTTTAGATCGATTCTTTCTAGATCTCCGTCTGGAGTCACTGCGATCCAGACACCGGGAGCTGTTTTCTCCAACAACACTCTGTGATGCCAGAAGAAGCCTCCTGGATCTGCAGGATAGTGCCGGATGACCTGCGGCTCTTTGATATCGAGGGTCCTAAGCGGAGCGGCCATGACTAGCTGAAGACTTTCTCAGACGCAGCTCTGATGGCGTCACCGGCCCCTTCCTGATAGACGGAAGGAGGCTCACTTGCGCTTCCTGAACGACAGGACTGGACCCTTCACAATCGAGTTCTTTCTCACCAGGATCTTGTTCGGAAATTTCTCGAAGCGACGGGATTTGTGGCCGCCGATACCAGAAAACACAATGAACCCCAGAAGAAACAACTCGGCCACTGCGGAAAGTCGCAGCAAGAATCTCTGAATCTCAGACTCCCTGAAGCAAGCTTCCAGTGCTGTGCTAGACGATTCCAAAAGACGCTGTCCGCGTGCCAGCTCGTATCGAAAGGCAATGATGTCAGAGTCCAACTGTTGCGGATCCACGCTAGCCGGAGCAACCCAGTTTCGGAGAATGTGACTCCCAGCAACCAGAACTGCTATGGCACGCGGACCTAACAGCACCATCAAAATTCCTTGTGCCGAAAACTCTGAGATGAATGCACATCACATGTGCTGATCTTTGCGACCAAATGTGATGCACAGTGGGGATTACAAGGAGACGAACACACAAAGCACGCAAGCTGTTCACCTCACCACGCACGCCAAAGATAATGATCTGCTTCTGCTTGAGCTGGTCTTGGATAAAGCTTTTGCTTTGACACGCTGGGCTCCAGAGAGTCCTTGGCGAACCCCTCGATGACAACAGTTGTGCCACCGCAGGAGAGACTAGGGAAACTCCACGTGTTGTCACAGGAGTCTCCTCGGAGTGTGTGTTTGCACTGTGGCGAACACACAAGAAGCTACAGACTACGGAACCACGAGGTGCGACTACGAAGCTTCGGTGCAAAGCTAAGCTTTGCCCCGGCACTACGGTGGGCTCACAAAACTGCAGTCTACGGCTTCTACTCGCGGCAGTAGCTGTGGCCGAGGTGCAAGAAAAGTAGGGCTGCAGAAAAGCACAGCGTACCACAAGTAACCTTGACTGGTGACCCAGAGGCTCGCTGCCTGCTGACTCACTTCAGTAAACTAAGCTGAGGGCAGCGGCGTCTTGTTGGCAGTAGTTTCGGTCAGCAGGCTGCGCGTGCGCAACAGAGCACGGCGGTGCCCACAACCACGTGCAGTGTAGTGCCAGACTCTGTGAAGAGTGACGAAAAACTGCAACTACTATGTTCAAGACGGCCATTACTGCCAAACCGGCTGCAAAACAGGCCAACTGTAGTGCCTAAAACGTGCGGAGTCGAAGTTCGCAGAAAGAAAGGGCTCTTCACACAGCTTGGTAAGGGAAGGGCACCACGAAGGGACCACAAGCCCTTCAAGATGCGCAGTGCTGCCGTTCACTCTCTTGTCAGGTACAGGACGTAACAGTTGGCCGAAATCTCAGCTAAATGACTCGCATTAGCCAAAACCGAAGCCTTATTGTCATCCGTGTACATAACCCTGGCATCTTGAAACAGCGCGGCCCGGTAGTGGCCCGAAGTGGGGACCGCACCGAGGTGCACTACCGCTGCCCTCAGGACATAAGCAACTCTCTGGGTGTGCGCATCGGCTGCCACAAAGGTCGGGATAAGGATACTACCCCAATCTCTGATTGATCATATCTTGGGGATACACGCACAAATCCTGATGGAAATCTCACACATCATGGATGCCAGGCCCAATGTGGCACTGCCCGAGGGATAAGGCAGGGATGCCCGCTCAGCCCAGCGCTCTGGGCTATCGCTTCTACATACGTTTTCCGCAGGATCTGTGAAAGCCTTGGTCCCAACGCCACCGACATCATCACGATCTTCGCCGACGACGTGATTGCTCAATGGGACATTGCCAACGGTGCTGATCTAAAGGACTGCCTCCAACAGCTCGCTCGACTTGTTCACATTTTGCGTGCACATGGTTTGCAAGTTTGTGCGCAAAAGAGTGTCATGCTTTATCAACTTCACGGCCCGCTAGCTCAACGGATCCTCGGACCCATCCGCTTCAAGGACAAGGGGGTTGCACACCTTCGTGTGGATACTGAGCTTGCCTTCCCTGTCGTGCGGCAGCACAAATACCTTGGCATCATGCTCAGTTACTCTGCATTTGAGCGTCATTCCGTCGACTATCGTTGTCGTCGAGCCGGCACTGTGTTTTCCAGGTTGCGCCCGGTACTCAGAGCTCGACACCTTCTCAGCCAGAAGACTCGCATCAGGCTCTGGTTTGCAATTGTATGGCCATCGCTCAAATACGGCATCACCTCATTGCAGCTTGAACCGACGGAGGTCCAGAAAATTGTCGGAGTTGCTGCGCGACACCTTCGCATCCTTACACATCAGCTAGGCCATGAAACACACATCCCCACCCAATGAGCATTGCGGCACACATTGCGGCACACATTGAAATTGAGGGGGCGGGGGGGAGGTTTCTGAATATGCAAACAAGAAGACTGTCAATGACTGACTGCTGCTGCACTCGATAAAAACCATAACTCCTTCATAAAGTCTCGTTATAGATCCTCCCCGAAGTCCTGCCTGATCTTTCCCTAAACCCTCGCATGGCCAAGGCCCCCGTAAACTTGTAGATAGACTACCCTACAATTTTTTGCACATGCCACCCCTCATGTTTTTCGTGTATGCTCCTCCAAACGCTTGCTTGCGGACCCTCCCCCAAATCCTGCCTTGCAGATCCTGCCCTAAACTCTGCAGATCCTTCCCTAAAGCCCCCCTTTTGCATTCCAAACCCTGCCCCGCAGATCACTCCCCAATGCCTCCTGCAGCACAAATTCCTATTTCGTGCGCATTTCCAGTGTTTTGGTGGTCCTGCAGGCCTTCCAACCCTTGCCCGAAATAGTGCCCGAAATAATGTCCGAATGAACCCTTCATAGTGCCCAAATACATTTCCTTTCGTAAAGGAAGGAAAATCTCCTTTTTCTTCGCGAAAAATCATTTGGGCACTATAAAGGGTTCATTCGGGCACTAGTTCGGGCACTATTTCGGCACTCTTCGGGCACTATTTGAAGCCGTCTACTATTCATGCACCGCAGCCTTGCCAAGTCCCTCCCAACACTTCGCCTGAAAACCTCCGTCCAAGGCTTTCCTACCCTGCCACACTTTTGACGAGCTTCACGAGCCCATTTTCGGGGCCCAGAAACCACAAAAAACGTAGGACACATCAGAATACCCCCACATTTACAGCGGCAAACAACGGTGCTTAAGCAGCACAAGCCCAATCACCAGGGTAGCAGCGGAGTGTTTTGATTGATTTCAACAGACGCGGTCGCTCGCGATACTGGTCACCGCATGTCGGGCAAAACTTTGGTAAAGCTTCAAACACGTCTCCCTCGCAGAATTCCGCAGTTTTTGAGCTCGGATTGGTCCCCATTTTGAGGCCAAAAATTGGTTCCCAAAGCTGAGACCGCCTGATTGGAAACCCATTTGGGCTTCGTTTTTGGAGCTCGAAAATGGCTCTAGAATGGATCGAAAACCTTTGGACAAAGACACTCCCAAGTGGATTGGAACTTTGCTCGAAAAAACAACCTTGTAGCTATGCGCGGAGTCGTGCGTGGTCAGCTTGAGACTGTTGACCAATGATGTCATGACAACTACTTGTCATAAATACCACAGCATGGCAAGCAAGGCGGCAACTGACTATGGGGGTACCTTAATGCGTCCTACAGTTTTCGTGGTTTTTCGAACACAAAAAAAGGCCTCGCGCGATAGTACAATTTGGGAATTGTTTGTCCACAAATCTTGAAACCTTCCAAACCCCCCACTCCCCCCAAATTCAATGTTTACATAGAAGCGCCCAATGAGCATTGCGGCACACTTGCACCATTTCTTCTGGCGCTGCGACGCAACACTGTTAGCACGAATCTTTCAAGGGTAGGCGCTGCGACGCAACACTGTTAGCACGAATCTTTCAAGGGTAGGCGCTGCATGAATGCCCCGTCATTGCTCACGCAGCACGCGGCCCTTGGAACTTCGGGACCTGCCCAAACATGGAGAACCTGTGAAACGGGACCTTGAACATGCAATTCGAATAGCAAGCGCTTACTGGCTGCCTTTCTTCTCTGCGGCCTCAGTATTTCAGCAGTGATGCGTTCTCTTGCAGCCACAGAGCCACTGTCCAACAACCATCAGTCACTGCAGTTGGTGGAGGCGCGTCTTTCTGCAAGTCCTAAAAAACGCGACTCGTGTCTCACTGGCCATTGGGATGCCCGTCGGTTCCACTTTGCCGCGGAAAGATACCTTTGTGATGGCTTTCCTGCAAGTCGTAGAGGCAGCCGCTCATACTTCTCACTTTCTAGTCCTCCTAACACCAGTCCAGTTTGTTGTACGCAGGCAACGCATTCTCGCTCTCCATCAGGTGGCCGAGTCAAATCCTCCGAACTCTTTCAGCAAAGATTGGTGTTTGCCTCCGACTTTGATCACACAGCTACGACCCAGCGGAAGTGAAACAGGGGGCACATGTCATTCTAATCAACGCGGACAACAAGAAGGTCAGCCCTCTCGGCTGCCATTCTGGCCAATGCAGAGAGCCAGCTTGTCATTCGCACCGGTGTGGCTGCCTAGATTTGCTGGACTCAATGGTCGCTCCACTGTGCGGAGGGAAGGAAGTCCCCTGTTCTGGACGGCGTTTGGTACAGATGTTCTTGGCTTCCAAGCAAGAACATCTCCTCTTCAACCGACGTGGCTTCGAATCCAGCCATCGACACTGGAGATGGCGGTGCGAGCAACTCGAATCAAGGGACTCCACTGCTTCACTGCGGTGTGTTATTGCCAGTGCAGTTGCTGCTCTTTCTTACAAGGGCATTAGCAAATGATCCAGCGACCGAATCTCCAATGGTGTTCCCGTTGTTTTCGCGCTCCACAAGCGTCCACAAATAAAGGAATTCGACACCGTTGATGTGGGATGGAGCTTGCTTCGCATGGTTGCTTGAGTAAGTTGTCGTTTGTTTTTGCCCTGAAGAACCAACACCTGTCAGCAGCGAGAGCAAAAGTGTTTCAAGTCGAGTTTTCTTTCACGTCTGAGCAAGTAGAGAATTTCATGCAGAACGGCATGGTATTTGCATGTTTTGAGCATGTCTGAAGAGTCTTGAGCTTGTTTTGTGCCAACTGCCTCAAGGATGAGACTGCAGTTTGAAAGGATCCTCAAGGGAATCTTTGTGAAGTGCTTGAAGTGCTTAGCAGAAGCACTAGTGTCTCTGAGGGGCCTGAGTTGGTTGTGCGAGTTTGGTTGCAAGCTGTAGTTCAGAAGTTTTGCTGCAGTGAAAGCGTGACCGAACTGCTTGGCTCAAGCGCGAGTGTGAAAAAGAAGTCCGAGTGCAACGCTTCGCTTTGCAGTTTGTCCTGAGCCACTTCGTGAAGTTTGTTTTCCGACTGGGAGAGCTTCGTGAGCTTTTGGTTGCAACTTCAAGGTTTTGAACTTGGTTGTGACGGTCTCGAAGTTTTTCGTGGTAGCGGAGCGTGGCTCCTGGCTACGCTTCAGCAGAGGACGTGCTTGGTTGTTGCTTGAGAAAAGTGTGAGTGACAATGAGAAGACCAGTGTCTCTGCCAGCCGGTGGGGATGACTCTTCGTTGTCCAGCTTGGGTGGTGGAAGTCGTGGAAGGAACCGCAGTCCTCCCAGAAGGCCTGCTGACTTGCCTCTGCAGACTCGAGGTCGTTCGCCTTCAAGGGCTCGTGCTTCTTCGAGGGCGCCTTCTAGGACCTCAGTCCCGCAGAGAGCGCCTACGCCTACCCCGAGTGCGTTTGGTTCACCTACGGCACCACAGCAAGTGCAACAGCAAGCAACGAGTTCTGGAAGTGCGCCGCAAGCGCAACCTGTGACGCAGTCTCCTGCGCCAACCTCTGGAGCTTTTACTGCTGACGCGGCCTTGAGTGTGATCCAGGCCCAGTCGAGCCAGATCCAAGCACAGTCTGTTCAGATCAGCGAGTTGATGCAGATTGTGAAGGGTCTTGGAAGACTTCAAGAGCAAACTTTGGCTGCAGCTAGCCCTAAGGCTGCAGAAGAGAAGAGTGGTGAAGAGCCTGCTCCAATGGAGGTCGACAAAGACACCGGAGGAGTGAGGCACAACAAAGCAGAGCAGTACTTGCCAAAGATTCCCATGTTGAACTTTGAGAAGATGGTTTCGCGGTCCAGCGAGATCAACTACTGGACCGAGTTTGTTGAGGGAATCAGTTCTTGGCTTGCGTTGTTGGACGACTTCTACCCCGTCGAGCTTTACAGGGCGAGCATCACTGAAGAGGTGGTGCGTCAAGACACCTTGGAGAAGGGACCAGCTGCGAGAAGCGCAAGGTTCCACAACTTGTTGAAGCAGAGTTTGGGAACGTTCCAGCGTGGACTGGATATCGTTCGCCAGACAGAGCAGCAGCAGTTGGGGTCAGCTTGTGGGTGCGAGGCCTTCAGAAAGCTGAACCTGGAGTTCGGGATACAGTCCCGGATGGAAGCGAGTGCGATTAGAGAGTCTGTCCTGAACTACCGTCCCGGAAAACATCTGCAGCGCCCTTTGGACATTTATCGGGCGGTCGAAGCAGAGCTCTTGAGAACAGACAGGAATTTGAGTTCCTATCCGTCTGTGCGCCTATCGGAAGCTGAGAAGGTGATGCTCCACTTCAAGTGCATGCCGGAGAACTGCAAGCACTACGTTCTCTTGCACGGGAAGAGTGAGACTCTTGAGCAGGTCCTTGCGTCGATCAAGTTCTATGACTCCCACCTTCGGCTCATCGGGTATGAGAAGGAGACTGGGAAGGCCGCTTGGACTGAAGAGATGGTGGCTGCCTTCGAGAAGGGCAAAGGAAAAGGAAAGAAAGGAAAAGGAAAGGAGAAAGGAAAAGACAAGGGCAAGAGCACGAGCCCAGACAAGAAGGGAAAAGGAAAAGGTGAGAAGGGAAGGTCGCAGTCTGCTTCGCCTACCAAGGGGAAGTGCTTCAACTGCGGTGAGAAGGGGCACTTTGCTCGAGACTGCCCCAAGCCGCGGAAGAACGAGAATGGTGACGACAAGGCCTCTGCGAAGGCCAAAGCAAAGAGCGCAGCAGCAAAGAGTACAGCGACGACGCCGCAAGTGACGATGACGTTTTTGGTTGGAGCTTTGGAGCCGCAGCCCGGCCCTTTCCAAGCGCATGGTCGAGAAGGTTTTCTTTCACAAGGGCATGGTCACGGTGATTTTCCTGAACAGCGGCATGATCGAGATCTTTTTCATGAAGAATGGCATGTTTCGGGAGATTTTTTACAACAGCATGAAGGGCATGGTCGTTTTGCAGAACAGCATGGTCACGTTGCAGAACAGCATGGTCACGTTGCAGAACAGCATGGTCACGTTGCAGAACAGCATGGTCACGTTGCAGAACAGCATGGTCACGTTGCAGAACAGCAAGAACATGGTCAGCTAGCAGCTTTGCGTGGTCACGTTCGCTTTGCAGAAGACACAGGGCATGAGAACGTTGAGCGTGGTCAGTTGTTTCCACAGCATGTTGTCGAGCAGGTGAACAGCATTGGAGCCTCCACGTTTTCTTTTGAAGAGCAGTGTGCTTGGTTGATAGACTCTGGAGCTTCATGTCACTTGATCGGGGAGGGCATGCTAGATGGTGGCCACGTCGAGGTCCTGGAGGAGCGTCCGGTGAGTGTTGAGTGCAGCCTTGCTTCCGGAGAGCCAATAGTTTTGCGTAGGAGAGTTTCCGTGAGAGCCTGCTTTATCACTGATGTAGAGGGGCTCGTTTGCGCTACTTTGAGTGCTCTCGTTGCGCCAAGCTGCAACCACGCAATCCTCTCTACCGGCCAAATGGCTCAGAGGGGCTGGCAGGTGTCGATCTGTGCTTCAGGTGTTGTGGTGTCCTTAAGTAACGGCAACCAAGAAGTGAAGCTAGGAACGACAGTTTACAGCAACGTTGGCTGGTGCTACAGCATTCCCACAAAGAGCTACAGAAGGGCCTTCTCTGCTGAGATCTCGCTCCCGGGCGATGGACGTGGACTGGGGAACGAACTCCGAGGCGGAGGCCGAGGAGGGGATCCCCAGGGCGATGGACTTCGCGAACTACCTCACTGGGGTGGTGAGGGGGACGCTGAGCATCGGGACTTGGTCGCGGGTGACTACGCCGAAGTCGACCTCGTCGTCGAGCCAGTCAACCTCGCCGCCGGAGGATGTGAGGGAGCCGGGCGGGACACCAATGGTGGAGGAGGCGACGCCGTTTCCTCTGGATGTGGAGGAGATCGTCGCCCCGCAGGTCTCTGTCACGACAGAGGCACAGGGAGCTCAGGAGCTGGGCGAGGAGATCGCTGGTCCAGCTGTGAGCCTTACCGCGACGGTCGAGGAGGGGCCTCCATGGCCTCAATCTTCCGAGGCCTCCTCCGGCGATCGTTTTGACAAGGTTGGTGGATCTCAATCCCCCGCCATCGCCGCCAGTGGGACCGCTGGTGGAGACGAGGCCGGGGAGACGTCTGCCGGAGCCGCCAGCAGTTCCGAGAAGGTCGAGGACACCGGTGAGGCGGAGGACCAGGCCGAGAGGATCACGGAGCCCGGCCTCGGAGAGCGATCTGGAGCTCCTGTAGGTGCCAGCCCGGAGTTTTATGATGGAAAGGAAAAGAGCGCCGAACCTTCTGATGCGTGGTGGATTGCAAGTGACAGAGATGTGCTTCCTAAGTTCAGCTTGTTTGAGCATGAGTTGCGGTCGCATGTTCCATATAGCAGTTCCTGCGAAGTGTGCGTGAGAGCTAGGGGTTTGAAGAAAGCCCGCCAAAGGACCGATGTGCACCAGAACGAGGTACAGCTTGATCAGTTCTGGCATGGGTCGCTGAAGTTCTTGATCATTGTGCATTCTAGGTCTTTTGCCATAGGTTGCGTGAATGGTGATAGGCCGAAGGAAGCGATTGTTGCAGACATGTCCCAGTGGCTTTTGCATTTCGGTTTGTCCAACAAAGACTGCCTCTTCACTTGTGACGCTGAGGGTTACATGCGTGCGTTGTGGCAACAGCTCCTGCAGGATCACCCAACATTCCAAGGTACCATCGAGCAGTTCGCAGCAGGCCGTCACGCCCCTGTGGCGGAACGCGGGGTTCGAGCTTTGAGAGAAGTTGCCAGTGGGATTTTGTTGCAGATGCAGGACAGCTTTGTTGGGTTGAGGAACAATCGGAAAGCCTTTAGCTTGTTGTTTGCCCATGCTTGCGCAGTGCATAACAGATACAACACCATGTCTGGATCCATGTTGTCACCTTTGCAGAGACTGAGAGGGAACCAGCACAAAGCACACCAAACCTACGTTTTCGGTGGGACTGTTCTTGTTGCGCCACCACCAAGCAAAGCAGCAGCAATCACAGGTCGATTTGCGTATGGAGCCTACCTGGGACCTGTTCTGGGGAAGGCTTCACATTGGGCTTCGATCCAGCTGAGGCCGGGAGAGGTTGAGATCCTGCCATCACCTGCTGTGAAGATGTTGTTGCCAGTGAGATACGACCTTGAGTTGCTTGGGTTGCTTGGGAAGAGGTCTGGGAGCATTGTGCATCGACCTTCGCGCTTGCCTGACATTGAGCGTGTCGATGATGAGTTGACCGTGTTGCCGTTGAGCTTGACTGAAGATGGGAACCCTCCAAAGGATTGGTTGCTTGAGCATGGTCGAACCCGTCGTTGCTTGGCTTGTGAGCGTGGGATGTTCCATGGAGTGAAACATTCAGTGACCTGTCGGAAGCGTTATCGTGCGTGGCTTGAGGAACAGCGTGAGAATCAGCCGGCAGCCGCCGGGCGACAGGGAGGCGAGGAACCTTCAGACGTAGTGCCAGAGCCCATTGGGATGGATGATGAGGACCCGAGAGTTGAGGTGGAACTTCCAGATGACTATGATGATGTTGAGGTTCGGGATCCTTGGATGCCATCGGTTGATGATTATCTCCCCTCTGGGTCACCTCCTTCTGTAGCTTCTGAGGCCGAGCCTTCGGAGGAACAGGGAGAAGCAGAAGAGGATGAAGCCCGAGGCGTCGGTGAAATCCCGATGGATGTTGATGCATGTTGGTCGGTTGCCTCTTATGATGCACTTGATGCTGTTCCACTTGAGTTTGCGGAGAACTTTGCTGTTGGAGTCGAGTGTCGGGCGAGCGTGTTTTCGAGCATTGAAGATGATGGTTGGACAGAACTGAAGATGCGTGACCGCATCATCTACCTCCAGAAACCTAGTTTCGTGAGGGACGATGCCACTGATAAACCGCTCGATCCCACGAAGACCCGCGAGGGAATGACCAAGGAGATTCGAGCACTCGATTCACTTCGAGTTGGAGACGTTGTGACCAAGCCCTCGGCGGATGAGTACTGTCGAGATCATGGGATTCGGATCCTCTCCACTCGGTGGGTTGCGGTGGAGAAGAAGGACGGAGAAACAAAGGAGGACATCGTACGTGCCAGAGTGGTCGCACGTGATTACGCCAGCGGTAGCCCTACAGCGGCCGAGCTGGGGATCTCAAGTCCTACTTCGTCCAATGAAGCGTTCCGGTCCTTCCTTGTTTTCGTCTCTGCGACTGATTCGGACATTGTGCTTGCCGACGTTTCAACAGCCTTCTTGTTTGCGCTCATTGTGTCGCCTGAGTGTGTGATGCTACCACCAAACATTCGCTTCAGTGACAACTCAAGAGTTTTCATGAAGTTGCGGAAAGCACTTTATGGATTGCGATCGGCGTCACTTGCGTGGTACAAGCATCTGAGCGAGCTTGTTAAAGAGATGGGCTTGCATGCGTCGGATACAGAGAAGAGCGTGTTTTCGGGAGAGTACGACGGAACTCACCGAAGGTGATAAAGTTTTATTTTCCACGATTCCGTTTTTGAAATGTTTTACATTTCAAAGAGCCCGAAGTTTCCCTCAATCGCATGCAACCTCTGGTTGTGCGGTATGGACTCTTCGTTCATCCCTGCAACATTGTGGCTCCAGGGTGGGAGGTGGGAAATCCTGTAGCTGGGCAATCGCCCAGTTTTTGATCTGCCGGGGGTTGTGGTGTGCCATGGCTGCATGCATCTAGACTCGTCAGAATTTGCAAGCTTTGTCAGCGCCGCTGCATTTTCTGATGTGTCAGTCCCTACGGCTGCAGACAGGTCGTGTGTTTCACAGCATTCCATGTCGAACCATATCTCGGTCGGTGCAAACCTTGAGTCTGCTCTCAGCTTGCGGACCCGTCAGACAGGGCAAGAATGTGTTCACCGGGTTGAACTTGGCCTGCAGCAGATAGACCCTCAGATGCATAAGGCGCAACATGGTGCACGTCCAAGCCAGGCTGGCACTACGTAGATGCAGGTTTGACGATGCTTCACTGGCCAATCTGAGCTGCGCGGCTTCTGGTTGCCCAAAGATCTTATGCTGCAGTGACTGCAAAGCAAAGCACGTGGTGGAAGTGTGCTGTGCCAACCCCGCCCATGTGGTGCCTGCGAGGTTGCGCTTAATCATTTCATGCTGACTAGTTGGGGCTCCGCTTCATGCTGACCTGAGAACTGATTTGCGTCGGTCTTGACGTGTAAGTGCGAGCATCAATCGCTTCATGCTGATTGCGAGTGCAGTTTTTGAGGCCCGAGTAAGCAACATGTCGTCCTTTTCGTCGACGCAGTGGAGTCTTGGTGCAGTGCCCGCAACCATCCTCTGAGGTCAGCCGATCCACAGGCGACTTGGCTCTCTTTGCAATGTGACAATTTGGCGGCAGCACCTGTTGCCACTGCCGCCCAAAGGCTCACCTGTGTGGAGGCAAACTCACATCCGGATGCAAGCCAGTGCAGGCACCGCCCATTGTTGAGCAAGTGGCCCGCTGCCAATTTTCAAATGTGCCGGATGCCAAATGTTGGAGTGCTCTATTGAGTTCTCCAATCCGCTGCCCTGAGTCTGCGGGACTGCCTCGGAGATATACCGTGTGCCAGTCATGGACCCTTGCTTGATACCCCGCTAGATAATTCCCGAGCGGGCATGTTGTGCTTGCTGTGGGAATCAAGATTCTTTGCCGAAATCTTTCGACGTGCAGAAGGAAGTAGTGTGCCACAAATTGCCAGGCCTGTTGATGTGCGAGAGTCTCTTCAGGAGAGTGAGGGCCTTCCAGCCAAAGAGTCACTTACATCTCCCTGGGTCCCGGCGCCTTCTCAGGCCTGTGACAAAGTGCTCCCAAACATGCAGCGTCCAATTTTGCAAGTCGCGTCAGGCTGAGTGGAACGTGTAGTTTGAGCTCATCTTATCAGTCACAGCCCTGCAGGTTCATGTTGGGTCGTCACTGGGCTCGACAGAGACAAGCGAGTTGCTGGGGTCCGGTTTTCCTTGACTCTCCACCAAACGGAGCAGTCGAATGCTTCAGCTTCCTAGTCCTACGTCTTGTTCTGGAGTTTGCCGCGGTCCCGCCACATGAACAAGCTGAAGACTTGACGCCTCAGGAGATTGGTGAGTGTGTGCTTCTTCGACGTAAGGCCACTTGGATGATCCATATCGTGCCTGCAGGTTCACCGACTGAATGTTACAATGCGAATGTGCGTCGAGCTATGCGGGGCCTGGAGTGCCAGCAGTGTCATCGGGGCGAGCTATTCCGAGATACTGGTTTGCGTCAGACGAGCTTAAGTCGGTGGCGACGTGGCAGTTCCAGTGCGGTAGTGGGGTGTGACCAGCGTCCTTCTTGGATGCGGACAGCCTTCTTATGCTACTTGTGCTGGGATGTGACCTTGAGCTCCCGTTAGCTCTCATGTGTGCAGGCAACCCGTCTTTGAGCGGGTGTGACCAGCAATCTCCCATCATTGCTTGCGGTGAGTCTGCCCTGCGTGATGTGTGCCTTCAGCGGGGAGGGGTACCACTAACTTAGACGCTGCTTGCTTGAGCTTGCCATCGCCTGGCGAGGTTCCTATGCGAGAGCGTTCAGGTGCCCTGTAGCCATTTCTTTCGTGTGGAAGGAGTGCTGGGAAAACCACAGCCTGAGGATATCCAGGCTTGGGAGCAGGTGCCGAGGGTTGCGATGTTGAACCTGGTGGGAGCGAGAGATCCTCCAGCAGCGAGTCGTCCTCCTCTGAGTCCGTTGATGAGAGAGTTCAAGCTTCTGGGGCGAGGGCCGGTGAGCTTGAGCATAGAAAGCTCAATGAGTGCCTTATGTACAGGCATAAAACCACCAGGACTGTGCATCTACTTCCCGCCGGAGCCTCGTCGGGTCGCTTTGTGTGTGGCCGCGAGTGGAATCAGGCAACTTTTAAACCGGTTTGTGGAAGTGTGAGCATTGCATCTCTTGAGTGTAAGCAGTGCTACAGAGGTAGATCACTGCGGGACCTGGGGGCCCTTAACCATGCCCTTGAAGTGGCCACCAAAAAGGCCCGGGTGGAGGGGCCTTCCAAAGTTGATCATGGCAGCCTTGGTGTATCCACAGCGTGACCAGTGCCCTTGGGCACGGGCAGCTCGGCGATGCATTTGAACCAGGGTCTGACCTAGGCGCCCTGCGAAGGGCTGCTTGGTGCCTCTTTGTCGCCTGGGATGCGCTCCCGGCATGGCAGGAGCACTTTATTTCTGAACCTGGCGAGTGTGGCAGCCTTCAGAGCAACATGGGCATGACCAGCACTCTTGTGCGGGCAGCCCGGACGCTCGCTGAGAGGCTTTACCTGAGACTCGTCGCAAACATTTTTGCCGCTCCCAGCGCGGTATAGCGCGGTGTGACCAGCGTCCTTCTTGGATGCGGACAGCCTTCTTATGCTACTTGTGCTGGGATGTGACCTTGAGCTCCCGTTAGCTCTCATGTGTGCAGGCAACCCGTCTTTGAGCGGGTGTGACCAGCAATCTCCCATCATTGCTTGCGGTGAGTCTGCCCTGCGTGATGTGTGCCTTCAGCGGGGAGGGGTACCACTAACTTAGACGCTGCTTGCTTGAGCTTGCCATCGCCTGGCGAGGTTCCTATGCGAGAGCGTTCAGGTGCCCTGTAGCCATTTCTTTCGTGTGGAAGGAGTGCTGGGTTTTCGAGGCTCCGTGAGGTGCTTTGTCTGGCAATGCCTGCGCAGGAGTGTTCCAGCTCCACGTAGCCATCTGTGCTGCACTAGTGTTTTCTTTGCCGTAGGACAGTCGCTTCATGTGACAGGCACAGGCCCTTGTCTGTGACACTTACCAAATTGCATTGGGCATCGATTTCTACCCTGCGTAGTCCGGAGCGGGGACAGCATTCGCAATGCCTTGGTTGTCTCCCTATGCCCATGGACGGTGCGCGATGGTTCTCTTCAATCCGTGACGGGGTCAAGGCCTCAACCGAAGGAAGAGCATCATCTGCCGACTTGCCTGCAGGCCTCGCTAAATAAAATGGCCCGGGAGCTATATGGCTGCTCTCACTTTTTACGCTAGCAAGGCCATTTTTCTTGCTCGAGGCAGGAAAAGCAGGTGTTCGGTGATCGGCAAACTCCGGAGGCTCATCACATTGCTTTGCGACGCTCAAGCATTTGTGCATCCGCCCTTCTTCCTCGGGGCCTATATTGATAAGTTTTCCCTGCTTTGCCGGGGCATAGGCGGCTTTGCAGTTCGACCGCGATTTCATGTTCGCTGCCTTGGCCGGTGTCCTGCGCAGTGCCACTTTCCGCGCGGGGTTGCCTCTCGCAATACTGGGACTACGAAGCCCTCATGGCCGAGTGCGGCTGGGGGTTGCTGTCAATGTTAACTGTTAACTTGTGCAGTGCTCCCGACCGCCGCATTTAGGCTGATACTATACATATGTGGGCATGAGTAATGTATTGTGCGAGTCTTTGGTGGCTCACTCGTAATGGCTTGCGGCTTGTGCCTACGATGACATGAGCAGCCTTTGCAGATTTTCTTATGCAGGGTGCCAGTGTGGGCGGTGTGGGTGAGAACGGCGCGGCTGTGTGCCTATGATGAGACACCAAGTTGGGCACCCGCAGCGACCCTGAGTACCGTGCGCTGAATACCAATGCTGCCAATGTGTACGTGCGTGTGCAACATTGTTTTTTTTTAAGACCGCGGATGCTCAAGACTTTTGCCTTATGATGTCAAGGCGAGTTCGAGCAGGGGTTGGGGACAAGAACAACCGAGCAACCCTGCTGCGAGAATCCTTGGAGGCTCACCCGACGTCGGTCTCAATTGCGCGTCACACGTTTTGCAAGTGGCAAATCTGTCAGTGCTACGGCTGCGCAGCAGCGCATGTACAGTATGAGTACCTGCAAAGACGGTCTTTCCCTGCTTGACTGGATCATTTCATGCTGAGAGGCGACTGTTTGATCTCAGGCTTGCGGTTTGGGCACTTTCAACCCCCATTTTTGGGCTCCAAAAACGGGGTTCTGAGACGGTCACTTGGATGATAGACTGTGGCCTTGATCTTCTTCATGAATTTAGGAGTGCAGGCGATCAATTTCGCTACGACTGTGTCCAGCAAAGCCCAGCAAGCTTTGCAAAACACTGCACGCATTGGGTCTGTCCTGCCATCTTGCTTAATGTGTGCCTGTGTGCAGTCCTTCTTGTTTTTGAAGCCGTTGCCGCGCATTGGTGGCACAGCCCTCACTGCTGCGTTTGGGTAATACCATGAGTAGAACCCCCTGTGCGAGTCCTCGGTGACTCACTCGACGTTGCCACGCCGCTGTAAGCTTATGGCTGCAGGTTGCCACCTGTGAAGTGACACGGTGGGTGTTAAACACAATGCTGCAGGAGTCCTAAGTGGCTGCAGGGTTAAGCTTGTGCGGCCGCCTGAACCTACAACGTGGTACCACTGTCGGCATATGCAGCGGCGCAGCGGTCCTGACTACAGCATGTGGCCAGGGGCTGGGGGCCTATGCCAATGTGGGCTGACACTTAATTATGCGCAAACTGGCTTGGCGGCTCATGCAACTTGTGGCTTCGTGAGTTGCCAATGTGAGCATGAGCCCTTACGGCAGGATGTGCACTGGGCTTTGGTACCTAATTTGAATATGAACAGCCTCGCGCTTGGTGAAAGTAACGACTTGTTCGAAGACCGTGGCTTCCCGTGCAGAACCCGGTCTCTGCAAGCTGCTTGTTTGTTTGTTTGTTTGTTTGTTGTCAAATGAGCCTCAAAACGCTGCATAAGGTGTGCGATTCGCCGTGAGCAGCGTTCAGCCGCGCTGCGCGCGGTGCAAAGCCGATCATTGTATGCTCCCGCGCACGTGGCAAATGATCTCTTCGAGGTTCCCATGTGGTTCGCGTGGTGACTGGATGCTAGCCTCCTCCTTGCTCCCAGGCTGCTGGTGCATGATATTATACAAGGCCGCAGAGCATGCTGGAAAGAATGCGCCATGCAATCGACACAACAACGTTGTGCGTACTGTGGCTATGCTTCTGGTGTGAGCTAGGGCCTAGGGATGCACTTTCTGTGTGTGTAAGCCGGCCCCTCGGTTTGACCCCACTCAAGGTTGACATTCTTGACTGTTTCGGAGTGGCCACGGCAATTGTTCTGGTGGAAAGCGAGGCCGCTATCGCTCGGAGGTGCCCAAAGATCGTGGCTAACTGAACCTTCAGCCCTGGGCTCGTACTTTCGCTGTAGTTCGGCAGTGCTCGCTTCAATAGGTGATAATCCCTTGTCCCGCCGGTGCCCTGCATGTGTTCCAGCAGGATGCCCCTAGCCTCAAAGCTCCAGCTGGCCCTAGCTCGTGTCTCGGCTGAGCTGCCAGTCCGTGCAGTTTGCTACTTATCCCGAAACGAAATCTGGTCCGTGCTGAGACTTTTGGCTCCTGTGGCTGATGCTGCTGGCTGCTGTGTTGCACAATGCTAATGTGCCTGTGATCGGCCTTGTTCGGGGGTTGTGGCGCCGATCATGGCCCCATAATTTTTTTTCTGGGTTGTGGCACCGATCATGGCCCGATTATGGCTTGTGGCTTGTGGCACTGATCATGGTGTTCGCTGCCCATGCGTGTGGCACTGATCATGGCACTCGTCTGCCTCTGGGCATGCGAAGATGCATCGTCTGAATGGACATACGTTATGAATGTGCCTGGCAGTCGCGAGGGCCCGAAGTGTGCAGGTGCATCTGTCAGTCCGTGGCTGCAGCCCAAGCGTGCGTGACAAGCTGTGTGGACATGCACGAAGCAATTGCCGTCGCGAGGGCTCGAAGCGTGCAAGTGCATCTGTGAATCTATGGTTGCAGCCCAAACGTGCGTGATCAGCTGTATGGTCACGTGCGAAACAATTGCCGCACTGTCCCTCGTCTTTGCTAAAGCTTTGCCAAGCGCGCGTGAGGATGTGGCCCATCACACTCTGAATGACGTGGCCGCTGTGGCGAGTTGGGGCATATGGCCACTCAACTCGAGCCTATATCTCAGTCCCTGCGTGGCTGAATGCGTACCTCTCGGTGACGTCGCAGATGTGGCGACCTGGAGCATCTGGCCACTCGTGCCTGACTCTCAGTCCTTGCGTGGCTGACTAGCTCGCTTGCATACTTGTCGGCAATTTGCTGGATGAGCTCCTGTGTCCTCGTAGCGGCAACTTAAACGGCTGTATACTTTGCAAGTTGGAACATGTGGCCACTTGTGCATTTCTCTCGGTCCTTGCCTGGTTGAAAGCTTGCTTGCGCACTTGTCGGAATTTTGCTCGAAGGGCACTCGTGCCTATCTCTCAGTCCTTGTATGGTTAAGGGCTTGCTTGCATACTGTCGGGAATCTGCTCGAAGGCACCGGTGTCCTCGTAGCAGCTCCATGCAAACTCTGCAAGCTGGTGCACATGGCCACGCGTGCCTACCTCCCAGTCCTTGCGTGGTTGAAGGTTCGCTTGCGTACTTGTCGGCAACTTGCTCGAAGGGCACCGGTGTCCTCTTAGCAGTTTCATGGCAAATGCAATCCCTGCATGTCGGACGATTCCCTTGCTGCGCGTTGTTGTGCCGCTGTAGCTCTTGGTTTGCAGTCCCAAGAAAGACATTTATCTTGTGATGGAGCGCCGTGTGCAGAGTGTTGCATGATGCTTCAAAGCCCTTTCGGTGTGGCATACTTGCGTTCATCTTTGTGCAGGGATGCAGCCTGCTTGCAGCTGCGTGTAGCTTCGTAGCTTCAACTGATGCACAGCACGCCGCGCACGTTGTCTGTGGCCATTGTGTCAGGTTGGTGCATGTGGTCACTCGGGCCTAGTGCTTGCGGTGGATGCGTCAATGCAGCTTCAACTGCTACAGCTCCGCGCTATTTTCTGTGGCCAGCGTGGTGAGTTGGTGCACATGCATAACCACGAGTGCCTCCCTCTCAGTCTCTGCATGGTTGTGGGCTTGCTTGCACACCTGTCGGTATTGTGCTCAAAATGCGTCAGCATCCTTGCAGCGGCTTCCCGACTGTTGTCAGCTTTGTGTGTGGGACGCTTCAATTGCTGACTGTCGCCAGGTAGTTGCTTCAGGTGTTGCAACACTCCGTGCGAAGTTTCAGTGGCCACTCGGGTGAACTGAGCATGTGGTCACGCGTGCTTGTCTCTAAGACCCGCCGTGGCTTGCGTGCTTGTCAGTACTGCGCCTGAGTCCTGTGGCAACTTCACGTCGGAAGTTTCGCTTGTTGCGTGTTGCTCTGTGCCGGTTCTTGCGTGTGAACGCTTCATACGGTGTGATCCGTACAGTCGTTCCTGCTTTCAGTGAGGCGACAAGAGCTCATCTTGCCATGTGCCGGCTGGCTGTGCCTGCAGCATTGCTGTGGCATGTAGCGCTTGCGTTCCGCCCTTGTTGAGTTCACGAAGACAATCACATCAACCTTTGGTTTGAGTGGGTTCCCTCGCAGAGTAACCCGTCGGACTCTCCGTCGAAGAGAGATGTCAGCGATCTTGATGCTTCACTTTGTGTACAGCTCTCTGCTTTGACACCTTGGGGCCCTTCGTGCGTGGGGTGTGGAGGGCCCGATGTGTTCGAGCATCGAGCTCATGGACCATCGGTGCTTCTTCTTGACCAAGACTTTCGCAGTCTCCCACTGCAAAAAGAAGGCGTCCGAGTGTCTGTGAATTTCTTTTAAATATATTTCAAGCATTCTTTCAAATATACTCCTTTACATTTATACTATATTGCAGAATGCCCTGATAATTTTAGGGCGACAGGAATCGAACGAAAATAAGACGGAACTCACCGAAGGTGATAAAGTTTTATTTTCCACGATTCCGTTTTTGAAATGTTTTACATTTCAAAGAGCCCGAAGTTTCCCTCAATCGCATGCAACCTCTGGTTGTGCGGTATGGACTCTTCGTTCATCCCTGCAACATTGTGGCTCCAGGGTGGGAGGTGGGAAATCCTGTAGCTGGGCAATCGCCCAGTTTTTGATCCCGCCCGCCCAATCCCTTTTTCAATCTTCACGTCGGGGTGTGGAGGGCCCAATCGAACGAAAATAAGAGTTCAAGGGAAAGAAAGTTTGGATGCTTTTGCTTGCTTACGTCGACGATTTGATGATTGCTTGTAAGGACAGAGAAGCAGCACTCAATTTGATCGAGCGCCTGGGGCGTTCGGTGAAGATCAAGGTCACAGGGATCCTGTCCCGTGACAAGAAGATCGACTTCTTGGGAAGAGTGATCCAGAAGGTTGAATGGGGGCTCATGTTGGGGCTTCCAGAGGGCTACTTCACTTCGGTGTATGAGTCCTACGGCATAAAACGGGGGAGCCCAACGCCGCCAGATCTTAGAAAAATATTGGATGAATCCCTGGAGAAACCCGATTCCCAGAAACCGTTGTCCACGGAAGCGGCGACGAAATATCGCTCAGCAGTGGGCAAGATCAGTTGGGCGGGGCAAACGAGAATAGACTTGACCTATTTCATCAGTGTTCTGAGCCGAGGCCAGTCAACGCCTTTGGTTGTACATGAAGCCTGCCTTCGGGCTTTCCTCAGGTATCTGATTTCGGTGGATCACCTCAAACAACTCATGAGTGCCGAGGAGTGTTCTGGAAGGGTCGAAGCTTACGTCGATTCGAACTGGGCCCCCGAACGGAATAACGATCGGAGGTCCCTGTCGGGATGTGTTATCCTCGTCGATGGCTTCCCCATCAAGGCATTTACCCGGACACAGACCAGCGTGGCAATGTCGAGCGCAGAAGCAGAGTTGGTTGCGATCACCGAGGGAGCCAAGGAAGCGGTAGGAGTTGTTGCTTTGGTTCAGCACATCTGGGGAATGTTTCGCACCTGTCAGGAGCCACCCGCGATCTACTCAGACTCGCAAGCCGCCATCAATATTGGATCCATGCATGGTTTGCTTCGTCGAGTCAGGCACATTGATCTTCGCGTGTGTTGGACTCAGGCTGCGATTCAGGATAAGTTGATTACGTTGTCTTGGGTTCCTGGAGCCCAGAACCCCGCTGATATCTTCACGAAAGCGCTGGGAAAGCCACAAGTGCATTGGGAAAAGCTTGGGATCATCGAGCATCTGCCGCGGCAATCTCTCTTGTTGCTTGACCTTGATTTTGATAACGAGGTGCTCTGCACGATGCTTGGAAGAGTGGTGTCTGCCCCCGTCCTTGAGCGCTTTAGTCGCCAGCTTGACGAGGTGAACCCTTTGAGAAACCGTTGGGTTGTGGTTGAGTTCTGCACCTCAGTGAACTCCGGCATGAAGGTTTCTGCCGAGGCCTTCAGAGATCTGAAGGTGATTTGCATCACGGAAGAGGAGAATGGACTGTCTGAGGACACTATCGCGTTGACTCGAAGCTTTATCGTGCGCATGGTTGAACACAAGGTGCGTGTGCTTGTTTGGTCTTCGACCCCGTGCACAGGTGGATGCTTGTGGCAGCATCTTCATATGGGCAGAGCTGGACACGATGCCCAGGAAACTGTGGGGCATCCAGCGGATGCTTTGGAAGAATCTCTGCCTGTTGGTGTCGCCAGTTGAAGGGATGAGTGCCGAGCTTCAGCCGTACTTTGCAGTCGAGTGGCCCAAGACGTGCCAGTACTGGAGTTGGAAAGACGTTAAGAAGATGCTTGCGAGCCGCGAGCGTCCTGTGATCACCAGCTTCGTTGATGGCTGTGCTGTCGGCATGATTGGAGCAGATGGAGCATTGATTCATAAGCGTTGGCGTGTGGACACCGACTTCGAGCCACTTGCCTGCGCGTTGAACAGCATCCGTTGCACCAAGGACCATGTTCATTCCGAGAACTTCAATCTTCGCGAGACGCAGCACTACCCTGTTGCCTTGTGTGACAAAGTGTTGCGATCTTTGAAGTGAGCCCAATACGTCGCGTCCTCAGCTTAGACTCAGAGACGCCGCAGACCCGCAGCTGGTAACCTCGAGCTGAGTGCCAGTTAGAGTTTCTTTCTTTTAGTGACGAGCCATGGACGAGCTTCTTTGGCTTCTACTTGCCACGGCAACAGTGTCCGCTGCGGTGGCCAGTTTGGTCACTTGGTGCTTGGTTGCTCCCCGGAAGTCGATTAGTTTGAAAACGCAAGTCAGACTTGACGATCCGGATGAATCAGAAGAAGATCTTTCGACAGCTTTGCCTACTACAACTTTGGACGAACACAGCAAGTTCTTTCTTTCCTCAGCTGGCAAGACTTTGCACCTCTTTCCAACGTGCCCAGGTCGCCACGCCAGGCTGAAGACCTTTCGGGTGTGCATCAATTGCATCAACCGCCTTGATTCTGCACCAACTGTCGGAACGAAGCAACCTCCAAGAGGGGGTAAAGGAATTCGACACCGTTGATGTGGGATGGAGCTTGCTTCGCATGGTTGCTTAAGTAAGTTGTCGTTTGTTTTTGCCCTGAAGAACCAACACCTGTCAGCAGCGAGAGCAAAAGTGTTTCAAGTCGAGTTTTCTTTCACGTCTGAGCAAGTAGAGAATTTCATGCAGAACGGCATGGTATTTGCATGTTTTGAGCATGTTTGAGCATGTCTGAAGAGTCTTGAGCTTGTTTTGTGCCAACTGCCTCAAGGATGAGACTGCAGTTTGAAAGGATCCTCAAGGGAATCTTTGTGAAGTGCTTGAAGTGCTTAGCAGAAGCACTAGTGTCTCTGAGGGGCCTGAGTTGGTTGTGCGAGTTTGGTTGCAAGCTGTAGTTCAGAAGTTTTGCTGCAGTGAAAGCGTGACCGAACTGCTTGGCTCAAGCGCGAGTGTGAAAAAGAAGTCCGAGTGCAACGCTTCGCTTTGCAGTTTGTCCTGAGCCACTTCGTGAAGTTTGTTTTCCGACTGGGAGAGCTTCGTGAGCTTTTGGTTGCAACTTCAAGGTTTTGAACTTGGTTGTGACGGTCTCGAAGTTTTTCGACAAAGGCCTGCCAGCCAGGACTCACGCATGTGATGTGGCAAAATGCCAACCTCCGTATGAGGTCGGCTCGGCTCCTTAACGAAGACGGAAAACCCTCCTTGGGCATCCGTTGAAGGCTCTGTGACGAAGATGACACCTACAGATTCGCGGCTGCCTTGTGCAGGCACAGTGGGTGCGAACGACCATATTGGATCGTCCGGAGCAGGTAATCCCGCGTTGGCGGAGGCCTGCAGATCGAGGCACAGGTCCTGCAAGTCAGCAACCGCAAACAATGCAGTCGAGGCTGCGTCGTAGTCAGAGAGAATGATGTATTTGCCCGGGAGCAGGGCTTTGAGTACTCACAGCGCATAGACCTTGCCCCACCAAACTACCGCTCTGTGCAGGCCCGTTTCTTGCCGTAGAGGGAAGAAGACACAGGCGTGTCGTTCTTCATGCCGACCTGTCCAGCAACATCGGTTGAGAATGTGAGGCAGGGTATGGCGGGCCACTCTGATGGGCCAGCTTCAAATCGCCATTGCTGACCTGCTGATGATGTGCTTCAAGAGTGGACTCCTTCCAGCTCGACGCGGCGAGTTTGATTCGAGAATGTTCACGTTCCTAGGTGCGTATCGAGGCACTTTTCGGCTGCTCCGCTTCAAGACATCTCAGCTTCTCTCTCTATTCAGGCCGCAGACCTGTTGCACAGTGCACTATGGCGCCTGCCTTCGTGTTGCTGCTATCTCTGAGGGATGGGACCTCCGGGCGGTAGTGGCCTATTGGATACGAGGACCACAAAAGAAAGAATTTTACTTTCCAGACCGGTTGTGGCGCTTCGCGCATTCCGACGCATTTGACTAAAGCGATGGTCCTCCTCCACCGGTTGGTAGCCAGAGAGGACAATCAGACGCAGGAGCTGCCGGGTGGCGAGCGTTTCTGAGTCAGACGGGCATTTCTGGGCGCATAAAGAATGGAGGACAGCGGCTGAGGAGTTCCACAGGCAAGAGGGCCTCGAACCGGACCTCCAATTGCCGTGTGTATCCACCGACTTAATGCTACATCTGCATGCCCCAGATCAGGACAGTCACTAATACACTTTTCGAAGAGTGAAGGAAATCTGTCAGAACGGCAATTACCAGCTGCTCTATCTCTTTAAGGAGCTTGACTTCACACGCGGGCAGAGACAAAGGGAGGGAGAGCAGGGTGAGGCAATCCGTGGGGAGGCGGCGCGCAGTCAGTGCTGGATCCTCTTTGGCAGACGCACCTGTGTCCGGGTCCGAATCTTTCCTGCCGGATCATAGAGGGTGTAGC
This sequence comes from Symbiodinium sp. CCMP2592, assembly GCA_905221615.1. Classification (NCBI taxonomy): domain Eukaryota; class Dinophyceae; order Suessiales; family Symbiodiniaceae; genus Symbiodinium; species Symbiodinium sp. CCMP2592. Next base: position 382,223 of record CAJNDT010005928.1, read on the forward strand.
AGGCCCGTGGTAGCCACTGGCGCCAAACATGACCGTTTCAGAGCTTTGGTGGCGTACCTGCGACGACACGAAACGCTGCAATCTCCTGAGCAACGTCGTGTTGATCGTATCCGAGGCAATGGCATAAAGGTAGAATGCCTCCGGCACAGCGGTAACCAGCGGCTCAACTTGCCTCCGACACACGGTCGCTGGCTGCTGGAACACCATGTGTGTTCCAAGTCACTTCCCTTCGAGCGGTCGTGACATGCAGCGTCTACTTGATAGCTGGCCGCGCTAGGCGGTAGCTGGCCTTCCGGTTGACAGTTACCTGTAAGATCTATTTCATGTAATTTTACACGTTCGGAAAATTTACAGGCCAAAAGCTCTATAAATTATTTAAATTGGTGTGTAAAAAAATTACAGGTTTTCGTGTAAATTCTGGCGTGTAAATTTTGTTCTATTTTGTTCAATGGGCCAAGCTGTGCCGAAAAGGTGTTTTGAAAACCAGGCACTGGGAAGTGGGAAGTGCGAAGTGTGGAAAAAGTAGTGGATTCCGAATGCCGGGCAGGCCGACGTGGCGATGGGGTCGTATAGATTCCGAGAGCGAGATTTGCCGACAGAGACAACATGTACAGTTGTGACTCCGAAGGCCGAGCACAAGCCAAAGTGCCCGCGAGCATGGCTTGTCTTGTTTCGGTGAAAAAACAAAAGAAAAAGAGAAAGAGAGAGCCAGAGAGCGAGAGAGCGAGTTATCGGGCAGGGCTAGGGTTCCCCTTTGTCGTTTGGTGTGACACCGAGTATCGCACTTGGCAGGATGCATTTTTATGATATATATATATATGTATCCTCTAAACCACAGGAGCTCCTGAAATCCGTTCTTGCTTGTGTGACTTGTGCATGATTGTCCGTGAAACAGTATCACCTACCCCCCGCCATACATCACTGCAGGGCCACTGGCCTGCGGCTTGAGGGCAAGTCCCTGCACCACTCCTCGACCGGCAAGTCTGGATGCAGATCCAGTCGGCAGCACTGGACCTCCTCCCGTAACCGGCTCACGGAGGTCAGCTGCTAGAGGCCAAACAGCCGGATGGCAAGAAACCGGTCGTTTTCAAGGGGGTCATGAAGGAGGAGGAAGCAGACAAGCTTCCGTCCGGGCTTTCGGGGGCGGCAAAACCGGAAGCACACTCCTGTGACCTTGTTGAAGGAAGGTGCACACCCCTCGGGCATGGCGGTTCCACCCTGGCCGAGTGGAGGTGAGACTTACACCGGTGTTTGCAAAGACCGCGGGGGAGGCCATCTAAAGCCGGAAGGCATTGCGAGGGCACTTGTGATTTTCATGATTAGAATTAGGGCTGTGCCGGGCCGTGTGTCTCTGCTCAAGCCCGCCCCTGTCCCTTTCTTGGTGTTACACCGAGTCAGGGCAGGGGTGGGTCTCTCGCACTCAGCTCAAGCCCGCCCCTGTCCCTTTCTTGGTGTTACACCGAGTCAGGGCAGGGGTGGGTCTCTCGCACTCAGCAGAGGACTTCCTTTTTTGCACTTATTACGAACATATAATATGGATGTTTTTTTCTGGTTTAGGATATATATATGTATATATATATATATATATGTATATATGTCGGGTTGTCGATACATATATATATATATATATATATATATATATATCTATATAGGGTGATTGAGAGACGAGCAGAACAAGTTCACAATCCTGTATCGTTGATAGATGCACAGTGTGCTTTGATGTGACCGCCCTGGATGGCCGGCTATGGTGCGGTGGCAGGACTTGCTCGAACAGTGAATGTGCTCCCGGTTTTGGTGATCTTTTTATCTTTGTGTGGCAGGACAGGCAAGCCGAAGATCTGCGGAGCTCCTCGTGGTCCTGGCAAACATTCTCGGTCTTTTCGTGGCAAGACCTCCGAGAGAGAGAGAGAGAGAGAGAGAGAGAGAGAGAGAGAGAGAGAGAGAGAGAGAGAGAGAGAGATATCAGAGAGAGAGTGAGAGAGAGAACTAGAGAGTGCGTGTGAGAGCGAGAGAAGAGAGAGGAGAAAGAGATAGAGAGAGAGAGAGAGAGAGAGAGAGAGAGAGAGAGAGAGAGAGAGAGAGAGAGAGAGAGAGAGAGAGAGAGAGAGAGAGAGAGAGAGAGAGAGAGAGAGAGAGAGAGAGGTGCTTGTGTGCTCACAAGACCGGATGCCAAAGCATGTGCACACATGTGCCTGTGTGTGTGTGTGTGGTTTGCAGCCTTTGGTGGCTTCGCGAAGCAGCGGCAACTTTTTTTTGGTGTGCAACCGTCGGACGGGTTGCGAAAGCATGTTATGTTATTGACAGGTTCACACACACATGTGACATGTGGTAGCAAGCAGCTTTTTACTTTCTTTGTGCCCGCCTGTCCCTTTCTTGGTGTTACACCGAGTTAGGGCAGGCATCTATAAGATGGTTAGCGAATGTATGTTATTGTTATATAGTTTAGATGTGTTTTTAATTGTAGATTTTGTTTGTGTGGGCACCTTTTATATATAGATCTAAATTCGTAGCTCCTCGCCATGGAGCCGGCCAGCGGGAGTGTGAAGAAGTTGGACAAGACGGCCCTGGAGGGGCTCGATGCCCGCACCGAGAGCACGAAAGTGCCGGAAGATGTTGTGATGGAGGAGCCAGACCCTCCGTCCGACAACGAGACCATGAGCACCGCAAAGCGGTCCAACAGCAAGCCGGAACATGGAAGAGGCCCTCTGCGTGAGGCGAAACAGGCCAAGAAAGCTTTGATCCACAGGGGGATCATCACGAAGGAGGAAGCAGACAAGCTGCCCGTCGAGGAGATTTTGAAGATGGTGAAGAAGTACCGCCAGGGCAGCGGCAACCTCACGGAGGCTCTCCTGGAGCAGCTCGCGGAGAACCAGAAGGAGGACCTGTTCAAGAAGCTCTTTGGAGAGTTTCAAGAGAGCCCGGGCATGAAGATGCCGGAGATCTCGGACGAGCAGGTTGAGGAGGCTGACAAGGTCCTCACTTCCTGCTTTTTGTACCAGAAGTGCCCCTTTTGCGACAAGTACGTGGACGAGTGGCACGTACTGAATAAGGACCACAAGAGTTACATGAAGGAGCACCTCAGGTCCTCGTACCTCCTCACGGACCCAAGTGCGATGAGCTCGGAGGCAGTCCGGGGGTCCTTCGCGAGAGTTCGGCGATTCGGCGGGGGATTGCACAGTTTGTCGCTGGCAAACAGTGTGGAGTACTGGGGCGATGTGGAGAAGCTTCCGTCCCTGGTACGGAGCATCCATGCCACCAAGGCCATGAAGGTGAAGTACGGCGAGAGCAAGAGTGCGAAAACGTTTGAGTTCAAACAGGATCAGGTGGGCTTGTGGGTAAAAAGGAGAACCAATAAAGAATAACGATAAGGTTTGTAGAATTTTTATAGAATAGTGTAGGAAGAGTGACCACAGAGGGGGTTTGGACACGAGCCCAGGTGGCCAAGTACCATCTTGCCTGGGTGTCTTATGCTCCTTCATCCGGCAAGTACAAAAATGCCTCGTACTCCAAGGACCACCTGAAGCTCCACACCGAGCCCCAAAGGCCTAAACTTTTTAAACCCTGTAAACCCTCTCTATAACCCCTCTAAAAACCCTATACCCTCTAAACCCTCTAAACCCTCTAAACCCTCTAAACCCTCTAAACCCTGAACCCTAAACCATAAACCCTAAACCCTAAACCGCGGCCCTGAGGAACCCGCAGATGGTCTTCGAGAGCCCCGAGCTCGAGAGTAGCTGGTGGCCTGTGGTCCTGCTCCAGAGGCCTGAGGATCCCGAGTTCGAGAACATGGCGAACATCGCGGGCACCCAGACCATCCTCATCATTTGCTGGTACCAGATCATGGAGGACGGCTTCTGGGTCTGGGTGATGACCATCGAGGAGGTCTGAAGCACTCCCGGACATCCCTGAGAAAACTGATACCTTTGTCATTGCGGTTTTGAGCTCCCACACAAACTCCCCTGTTCCTTTCTTGGTGTTACACCGAGTCAGGGCAGGGGAGGGAGTGTGGGAGCACCCCGTCCCTTTCTTGGTGTGAGTTGTGTGGATGTTATAAGAGGGGTTGACGTATATTTATTACTTATAATGAGCTAACACACAAACTCCCCTGTTCCTTTCTTGGTGTTACACCGAGTCAGGGCAGGGGAGGGAGTGTGGGAGCAGGGAGGCAGTATCATAGGGGTTGACATATATTTATTACTTATAACTATTTACCACCAAACACAGAACATGGATAGTCACACCGAGTTATATAAGGCAGGGGAGGCCTGGCACGGCCATCGCACAGGTGTAGCATCTTCTGCACCCCGAAAAAAGCCTCTGTGTGGCTCGGGCTGCCGTCTTGCTTCTCTGTTTCACCTGTGACTCACGGCCTTGTGCCTTCGCAAAAATCTCTATGCAGGGCGGCAGCTACATGTGTGTTTGATGGACGTGGTGTTGCAAATGTGGTGGTACGGCTGATAACATCGATTTGTTCTTTGTGCTTTTGCTGCCGCAGGAAATCCTTCGATGCCTGTGGGACATCATGTGCAAGCAGCAAGCCTCCGCCAAGGCTCGGGCAACTCGACATGTGTTTGATGACATTGTAGTGCCCAATGTGGTGGTACGGCTCATAACATCGATTTGTTCTTTGTGCTTTTGCTGCCGCAGGAAATCCTTCGATGCCTGTGGGACATCATCTGCAAGCAGCAAGCCTCCGCCAAGGCTCGGGCAACTCGACATGTGTTTGATGACATTGTAGTGCCCAGGCTGTCTTCGCACAGTGTCAGGGGAAGAGAGTATCATAGCAGTCCCCTGTCCCTTTCTTGGTGTTACACCGAGTTAGGGCAGGGAAAGCTCTCAAGCCCAAATCTCCACACCTCTGTAAAGCCCTTCAAACCCGTCAAGCTTGGGGTTTTGGGTTCCCCCCCATTGTACTCGAGCTATTAACCCTATGGGCTTCAGCTTGAAAGGTTCAGGGTTAGGGTTTACTCTAGAGCTATATATAGCTTTCAGAGCCATCAAGGGTTCAGGGTTAGGGTTTACTTTAGTGCTATATACACACAGCTTTTTGAGAGCCATGGCTACTCGTCTGGATCGTTTGATGCAAGTCCAACGGAAACCGAGCAACAAGCGAGTGTGTGCTGACTCGACTGTGTCGGTGTCAGATGTGCAAAAATGCCTCACCAAGCATTTAAGGGACAAGAGCACCACAGACCTCTGGTCATGCATCGTTCCGGGCCCGGATGGTCCCCGTACATGGAGTTTCACCAGACACGCTGATGCCCGGTGGATGGCGAGATTTGCCCCCCTGGCCTTTGACCTGGTCAGCGATGTTTGTCGAAATTCCAAGGTACTCAGCAGAGTTATGATTCCAGCAATCCAAGCTTGCATGTTGGGCAAGGACGTTACCAACACCAGCGGCCATGACGATAAGAAGTTCACTGCCTGTGCTGATATCACGATCAGAATATTGCTCAGCTGGTTTCGCCGGCTGAAAGTTAACAAGAAGAAACGGGAAGCCGCTTTCAGGCGGCTTTCTGAGGCAGAGAAACTCAAAGTCACAATGGTCATGGAGAAGATCGAGCTGAATGAGGAGGAGACTGAAGAGGCTGCCAAGGACGAAGATGGCTCTGACTCCGATGTGGACCTGACCTTTATGGTTTCTCTTGATTCCCTGTGTACGACAAACACAGCAGTGGATCATGACTCGAAGACCTCTGTCGAGATCTTCGCGATCGAGGAGAGTTCTGGATTGCACCGAATGTTCGACAATGTCCTCAAGTCTCCTTCCACTCCTCCTCTTTCCGGTGGTGCTCCTTCCGGTTCTGATCCTTGCGGTTCGGATCCTTGCGGTTCGGCTCCTTCCGGTGCTGCTTCTTCCGGTGCTGCTGCGGCAGAGCAGCCGGTGACTCTGAGCAACTTGGATCTGATTGAATTGGCCAGAAGTCGCAGGCCTGCATTCTCGGAGACCAAGACAGCTTCAGGATCGAAGCCGAAGGACAAGGCCAAGGCCAAGGCCAAGGCCAAGGCAAAGGGTAAAGCCCAGGCGACGGCCGTGGTTAAAAAGAAACTCAAGTCGAAGGCGGTTCAGAAGAAACCGGCGGCTGCGGTTGCAAAGGCCGTGCCTTCCGAACCGGCGGCGGCGGTGGCAAAGGCCGTGCCCGGTCAGGCCGAGCAAATCTTTACTGCTCCGGATGGTGCTGAATATATGTTCATGATGTACGACAGAGGGGTTCCGACTGAGAGGATTGCCATCTGTGAGTGGACAGGCACGAAGAGGGGCCATCAGCTGCTGCAGGTGTCCAGAGTGGGCCTGGCTTCAGAAGCGAGGGCAGCGATTGCTCGGGAGCTCATGGACATGCTGGTTGCTGGCAAATCCCTGCAAGATGTGATAGCCCGGAAGTTGGAGCTACTTTCGGCCGTGTAGTATGATCGCCCTTTTGATGTGTACAGCACTTGGCTGCTAACCCTGTGCCTTTCTTGGTGTTACACCGAGTTAGGTCAGGGGATACAGCGCGTGGCTGCTCGCGATTCGCTGTGTGCCCACCCGCAAAATCTCGTGCACCCCTGTGCTGTCTCATTTCTCTGCGGTTGATGCACCGAAATCGTTCGTCTCTCTCTCTCGCAACGTGTTTGTCAGTGTGTGCATATAGTGCATGGAAAAGCAAAAGAACGGGGCACAGACTCGGTCGCATGTCGGTTGTTATACAATCAAGCCACGAATCCAAAAAAGCATTGCCCCCGGACTCGCACAGGGTCCGGTTTGGACTCGTCTGCTGGAGAAGTGTGGACTGGTCTGGTTGAGAAGTGGAAGGCCGGAGGGTGATAGGTCGTGGCGCTTTTCGCGGGTTTCGGGCACACATCGGTTCCTGTGACTTCGATTTCCTTCTCCGAACCACATCCTTGGAGGGTCTAGAGGATTCATGACGAAGGTGTGTGTTTTGGGTTCGCGGGGTTAAGAGAGAGTTCTCGGGTTAAGGGCTGGCAGGTTCGTTTCAGGTTTATGGGGTTGGGGTTATATATATAAGGGCAGAGGGGTTCGATTTTTGGGTATATGGGGATAAGAGAGAGCTGTTTTGGGTGCACCAGGCCAAGGGGCCCGGGTTTCTGTGGCTGAAGGGGCTGAGGTTTCAGCTTCTTTCTGGCTTGTGGGACACACAAGAGCTGGATCGGGGGCTATATATAAGAATTCTCGGGTTAGGGTGGAGGGCTTTCGTTTCGGGTTCATCGGGGGGTGGCCATCGCTGCCAGGACCCCATGCTGGTCGGATGCCGTGTGGTCGCAGAGGAAAACATCGCAGAAATAGTGTGCTTCTGTGCAGTGGAGAGATGTGTGGTATATATAGCTGTGTGGAATTCATGGTTTTTGCTTCGGCCCGGTCTAGATTGTGGAATTTCGAGCTCCAAAGCAAACTCCCCTGTTCCTTTCTTGGTGTTACACCGAGTTAGGGCAGGGGAGGGCTATGTGAGCACACCACAAAACACAAGACAGCAAAGGGACAGTTTGCTTCGCGGCCCGGTTTAGATATAGTGGAATTTCGAGCTCCAAAGCAACAAAGCAAGCTCCCCTGTTCCTTTCTTGGTGTTACACCGAGGTGTTACACCGAGTTAGGGCAGGGGAGGGTTATGTGAGCACACCACAAAACACAACAAGGGGACAGCGAAAACCATCATGGGGGGTGGGGTGGGGTATAGGGTGGGGTGAGTGTTCTTATGCTCCCAAAACCGGTTTGTTGTGATTGTTCAAAATGAAGTCAAAATCTTCTCAATGGTTTGAGACGGAAACCGTAGAAGTTGCATATATTTTGTGACGGTTTCACATTGTAAAACAAAAGAGTTTTGTAAATTCCGTAGCATTTCAAGCATTTTCTTTAAAACAAAGAGCCAAATTTCATCGGCGAATATAGAGTTCTGTAGAAATTCCATTGGAATCTTCATGAAAAATATTTAAAACGATTGTAATTTTGATTGTGGATTATCAGCAACCAGTAATAAAATTCAGTGAATACATATGGATTTTATTGAAAAATGTCTTTGACTTGCACAAAAACACAGACTTGTGCAGAACGCACATACATTTTAGCTTAAAATCTATAGACATTTCTACCAAAAATGTATAGATTTTAATCAAAAGTTCATACATTTCCACCAAAAATGTATCATTTTAGGTGAGAATCTATACATTTCCACGAAAAATGTATAGATTTTAACCAAAAATCTATACATTTCTACCAAAATTGTATAGATTTTACCAAAAAATCTATACAATTCCACCAAAATTGTATAGATTTTAACCAAAAATCTATACATTTCCACCAAAATTGTGTAGATTTTAATCAAAAATCTATACATTTTCTCCAAAAATGTATAGATTTCAACCAAAAGTGCACACATTTCCACCAAAAGTGCATACACTTTCACCAAAAGTGCATACACTTTCACCAAAAGTGCATACACTTTCACCAAAAGTGCATACACTTTCACCAAAAGTGCATACACTTTCGCCAAAAGTGTATACACTTTCACCAAAAGTGCATACACTTTCGCCAAAAGTGTATACACTTTCACCAAAAGTGTATACACTTTCGCCAAAAGTGTATACACTTTCCCAAAAGTGTATACACTTTCACCAAAAGTGTATACACTTTCGCCGAAAGTGTATACACTTTTGGCAAAAGTGTATACACTTTTGGCCGAAAGTGCATACACTTTTGCTGGAAAAGTCTTAAATGTGAGCCAAAACAAACAAAATCGGGTTCATTCTATAGCTTTTGAATACACAGAAAACTATAAATGCAGAGAGAAAAGCTTAATTTGAAATTTTTTGTTTTCTCCTTCTGATGAATTTCGGGCCTCCCTCGGTGCTCTCTGTCTCTCTCTCCTTCTCTGTATGTGTGTGTGTGTAGCTTTTTTGAATACAGAAAACTATAAATGCAGAAAGAAAAGCTTAATTGGAATTTTTTTCTCCTTCTGGTGAATTTCGGGCCTCCCTGGGTGCTCTCTCTCTTCTTCTCTGTATGTGTGTATATATATCTATATATAACAGCAGAGGTCGAAGAAATGCTAGGGATTCCGCACATGTATATATATATATATATATATATATATATTTCGGTCATGGACACTGAGACCCGAAGCGATCTTTTGCACAAGATCTTTTTTTGTGCCCGCACACACAGCTATGGCAAAGCCAAAGCGATCGGAGGCAGAGGAGCAAGAGGCTCCAGAGGAGGTTGAGGAAGAAGTGGACCCAGAAGGAGAAGAGGAAGAAGAGGACAACGACGAGGAGGTAGAGGAGGAGGAGCAGGAGGAGGAGCAGGAGGAGGAAGAGGAGACCCCAGCAGCCCAGCCCAGTAAGCCAAGACCGGGGATCCTGAAGTCGGGAGGAAAGCCAGGGGGGAAGGTTGTTGCAAAGGCGAAAAGCACAGCAAAGGCGAAGGTGAGCCCAGCACCCAGCAAGGCACCCGCAAAGCCAAAAGCCAAGGCCGACCCTGCCAAGCCCAAAGGGCCCAAAGCAAAGGCCAAGCCGAACCCAGCACCCCCAGCACCCACAACGCCCAAGTCGAAGTGCAAACCCAAGCACCCTGTCAACCCTAAAGCGAAGGCCAAGACAGCACCCAAAGCCAAGGCCACGGCCGACCCCAAGAAGAAGGCCAACCCCAAAGACAGCCAGGCCAACCCCAAAGCGAAGGCCAACCCCAAGGCAAAGGCCGACCCCAAAGCGAAGGCCAACCCCAAAGCGAAGGCCGACCCCAAGGCAAAGGCCGACCCGAAGGCAAAGGCCTTCACAAGGAAGCGAAGCATGGCAGAGGCCTTGACTGGCGAATGGATCAATGGGCTTGAGCCTGAGGAGTCCGGCGAGACTCCAGCAGAAGAGCCGGAGGAAGGAAGCCAAGCTGGTGGGGCGGGTCGACGAGACCGCAGCAAGCAGTTCAAGTTCAACGTGTTGCTCGCAGCAGGAGCAGTGCCAGAGAAAATGAAGACGGAGTGGGAGGCTTTGAGTAACGGCGGCAACGGCTGCAGGAACAACATGACGAAGTTTATCGAAGACGCAGTGAGTCGTGACCCCGACACAGGGAAGCTTGCCCTCACCTGCGACACCGCAGAAGTGACGGGGGAAAGCAGTCTGGAGAAGAAGCAGGCCACTGGGTGGGGAGACAAAGGATTGCCGAGAACGCTCTTTAAAGGGCGCTTTGGGTTGTCGGATGAGCAGCTAAGGGCCGCGATCTTGAATGATGAAGTCTCCGTTGTCACCCAAGGAAAGGTGGTGTTCTGTCAATGGCGAACCTTGAAGTCCACTTCGATGGACGAGCGAAAGAACGTGGCAGCGATCAAGTCCGAGGCTGCGAGAGTCTCTGGGTCCCAAGCAGGACAACTCCAAGTCCTGTTCGACAGTGTGTCGATGGAAAGGCCTGAGCCGACAGAGGAGGACCTCAGGAACGCCGCTGCCTCATCGGCTGCTCCGCCGACCGTGGCGAGGAGCCTGCCGTGCCAGCGGCCTTGTCAGAGGCCGACTGGTCGAAAGCGGACGGGCTCCTAAAGAAGGCTGAAAGCGCCGTCGAGAAGCTCAAGAAGGTCCTCGCGGGTGTATCATAGCAGTTCCCTGTGTCTTTCTTGGTGTTACACCGAGTTAGGGCAGGGAATTGCACGTCACAGTTCCAGGATGCAAGCAAACTGAGCGACAAGATCAAGCAGAACAAAGACGACCCCCTCCTCAACAAAATGCATCTTATCGAGAATCTATGTAACAGAGAGTATAGAGAGCCCATGCTTCATGTCACAGCCCCCACAAGGAAGGCCACCATCCAAGCTCTGACGGACAAGAAAGCTTTGCTGGAGCATGTGCGATCCTTCCAGGACCAGAGAGATGTGTACAAGTGTGCCTATATATATATATATGCAAATGTGTGCTGCAGGACCTGCCCGATGGCACCCGCGTCAACAAGGAGAATCTCCAAACGACCCTGCTCGAAGCAGGCCACACATGCTGTGCTGAATCGGCGACCCTCTTCCCTCGAATCGCGACCCTTCTGCAGGCCAGCTGTGCAGCCAAGTGGTCGAGGAGATCACTGGCTGGAGTGGCCAGTTGAAGGCCCGTGGCCTCTGAGGCCGGCCTCTAGGGCCTCTAGGGGTTTGGGGTCCAGGCTTGAATTTTTAAGGGCTTAGGGCTTTCAAAAGGGTTTATAAAAAGAATTGATCCTAAACCCTCTCAGAAACAGGGATAATCATGCTAAGTATTGCCCGAAGCCTGGTCCGTCTGGGCCCTAAACCCTCCAAAGTTCGGATAATCATGCTAAGTATTGCCCAAAGCCTGTGGTCCGTCTTGGACCTAAACCCTCAAAAGTTCGGATAATCATGCTAAGTATTTCCCAAAGCCCTCTGGCCTGTCAGCCTAAACCGATAATCATGCCAAGAAATGCCCAAAGCCTGGTCCGTCTTGGCCCTAAACCCTCAAAAGTTCGGATAATCATGCTAAGTATTGCCCACAAGGCCTGGTCCGTCTTGGCCCTAAGCCCGCAAAAGTTCGGAAAATCATGCTAAGAATTGCCCAAAGCCCTCTTCCGTTTCAGTCTAAACCCTTCAAAACAGGGATAATCATGCTAAGTATTGCCCAAAGCCTGGTCCGTCTTGGACCTAAACCCTCAAAAGTTCGGATAATCATGCTAAGTATTGCCCAAAGCCCTCTGGCCTGTCAGCCTAAACCGATAATCATGCCAAGAAATGCCCAAAGCCTGGTCCGTCTTGGCCCTAAACCCTCAAAAGTTCGGATAATCATGCTAAGTATTGCCCACAAGGCCTGGTCCGTCTTGGCCCTAAACCCGCAAAAGTTCGGAAAATCATGCTAAGAATTGCCCAAAGCCCTCTTCCGTTTCAGTCTAAACCCTTCAAAACAGGGATAATCATGCTAAGTATTGCCCAAAGCCTGGTCCGTCTTTGTCCTCAACCCTCAGAAACAGGGATAATCATGCTAAGTATTGTCCAGAAAGCCCTGCAGCAGCTGTTTGTCTCGAATATCAAGCACACCACCCAGCAGTCCCCTGTCCCTTTCTTGGTGTTACACCGAGTTAGGTCAGGGCGCAATATATCAAACCACTCCCCTGTCCCTTTCTTGGTGTTACACCGAGTTAGGTCAGGGCACAATATATATCAAAGCACTGCCCTGTCCCTTTCTTGGTGTTACACCGAGTTAGCTCAGGGCACAAAATCCAAGACCTATAACCCTACGGGCTTCAGCTTCAAAGGTTCAGGGGTTCAGGGTTAGAGGGTTTACTTTTTATAGATGCAAATATGATCGAATAGGACATTTCCTACCTCTAATGTTCTGATGGCCGGTTTGGGGCCACCACCAAAGAAAAAAAGGGTCACAAGTGCTGGCATCGCAGCAGCCGCCAATGAACTGCCAGGCTCCAGATAGGATGCGTACTTGGAAGTGCCACAGGAAGAGCCGGTGATGGCTGGACTGCCCCAAGACTACATAGGAGCCGGTAAGTTCGTGTTCCTAAAATGTGTGCCTGGTCAGCGTGATGGTGCACAACGTTGGTTCAACCATTATGTCGACTTTCTCAAGTCAAAGATGCCTCTTGAGTCGTGCGTTGAGAACCCTGCGATCATGAGAGTCCCTGAAGGACCAATGCTCATGCATGTTGATGACGGACTTACACTTGGACCGTTGGAATGGCTCAAACAGTCGTACGTTCCTACGTTGAAGACGCGGTTCGAGATTTCTGTCGAGATTGCCTACCAGTTGGGTGACACATTTTCTTTTCTAAAGCGCAAACACACTATTTTGGAATCTGGTATTCTCATAGAGACACCGGAAACCTACATCAGACACATGGCTTCCATCCTTGGTGTTAAGCACGGATCAAGTCACAACACGCCATATCTTCCCGAGCTGATTCGCACTGATCAGACAGCTGCGCTTTCTGCTGCTGATGGTTCTAAGTTCAGGAGCGCACTTGGAGTGGCATTGTATTTGTCCAACGACAGGATTGACATTTGCTACACTGTGAGACTTCTTGCAGGATTTATGGCTGGGCCTACGGCATTGGCTATGCGCGGCCTGGTTCGCCTCACAAAGTATCTGATGAACACCTCGAGCTATGCTACTTTGATTGCACCAAAGCGGCCAGGATCTTCAGTGTTTCATGAATCACGTGCGGATGACGAGGAGCACTACATGGAGATCTACTCGGACTCTGACTGGAGCGGAAACAAGGTTACCCGGAAGTCCTTTGGGTGCGCGAGCTTTGCAGTGAACGGTGGAGTCTTTCACCACATATGCCGAACACATCGCACAGTTTCCTTATCTTCCGCGGAGGCAGAATGGTATGCTGGGATATCGTCTTCATGCGAAGGACTGTTCCTGCGAGCTGTTTTTACATTCATGTCACAAGAGAGTTGCAGTTTGCACCTCAAAATGGACAATTCAGCTGCCCGCCAGTTGGCGTTGCGTCAAGGAGTAGGGAACAAGACGAGACACGTTGCAGGTCGCTTGTTATGGCTACAACAAGCTGTTCGTGAAGGTCTCATCACGGTGAGTGCTATCGCCTTGGCATATAACCTCGGAGATCTTTCCACTAAGATGCATGCAGTGAATCGCTTGAAGTGCTTATTGTTTCTGCATGGTGTTGCTGACTGCGACACTGCTCGATCAATCGGCAGTGATGAGTTCGAGGAAATGGTGATGAGGGAATCTGTTAAAGCTCAGGTGAAACGAGTGCGCATCGAGTACGCGAAGGAGCATGGATGCACGCCCCACCTTTCGGGCAATGCAAACAGACTTGCAAAGCAGATTGCGATGATGACTCTTCTTGCTATGCCTTATGGCGTTGAAGCTGCGGATGATGGTGGTGGCCACTTTACGCCACGTGTGACTTCGATGTGGATTGCAACTTTCGGATGTATGCTTCTGCTGTTGTATCGAGCCTTGAGCTGGTTGCGGAATCAGGGCTGCGACTTCAACATGTTGGTCGAGCTCACAACGGCGGATGTTGGGTCGAGCATGCTTACTGCAGTGCTTGTTGCATTCTCAATGATCCCTGAAATGAGTGCTGAGCAGTGGATGATCGTGCTGCTCATTTACATCATCATGCAGCAGCGCCGTGGACCTGAGTCAAGTGTGAAGCCTTCTGCTGAGCGTACACGCGTGAGTGGTGCTGAGAGTTTTGTGAAGCCGTCTACTGCAAGTAGCTCTGAAAGTGCAAGCGCTGGTATCCCAAGTGAAGTTGTGTACTACTGCTCCGTGAACGGTAATTGCTATCACAAGGAAGGATGCCATGTTCTTCGTACGGTGCATTCGAAGATTCGAAAGTATCGTCCATGTGTATATTGCGCCGATGCGGACCACAAAGGTTAAAGCATCGTGTACTGTTTGATCAAAAGCCGGATGAGCTTTGCATTTTGCTACAGCTCAGGCGGGGTGAAGACTTTGACTACATGTACACGCCCCATTTTCCGGCTAGGTTTTGTAACCACTACTTGAACCTTTTCCACATGTCATGTGACAGGAGTGCATATGGCATGGAACCGTACCGCAGGCTCTAAGTCTCTGGAAAAGACCGATTGTTTGTTCAGAACCTCATGTGGGACTCCCTCCCTGGGCTCAGAGAAGGGAGGCTAGCCGCTAGTGTCCTGAACCCTATTGCTAGGCAAACGGACACTCAGCTGGAGATAGACCCCCCTCTTAGGGAAACTGACCTTCTCCCGAGAGAGAACGGGAGAGGCATGGAGCCCCGGAACCTGGTTGGGGCTCAGAGCCCACGGTGAGCCCTAAGAAGAAGGCTCCACCGGCGATGCGTTCGGATGCCGAAGAAGCGGCTCCTGCCCCCTGCGGCTGCTCCTGAGGAGAGCTCTTCTTCAGCGGCGCCTGCGGCCGATGTGACTTCCCCCGACAAACAGGGGAGTTCGGAGGTCCGGATCCCCAGCCTCACGGAGTCTGTGAAGGCAGGCTTGGCACGCGAGAGGGCGGCGGAACGCGCCAAGGAGGAGTCAGTCCTCCCGTGACCAAGGAGGAAAAAGAGGCGGCGGAAGCTAAAGCCCTCGCCTCGCTCAAACGAGCCGTCGAGGAGAACAGCTCCGACCGGCAGGGGCCTGCAGCGAAGCGGCCCATGCAGGGGCCGCGGCCGGGACAGGCACGGCTCCCTCGTCTTCCGACGGGGCAGGTGCTGGAGGAAGTGCCAGCGGCGCCTCCTCGTCTGTGCAGACAAGCGGCGGCCGTCGGAGCCTGAAGGACCTCCCCCTCCCAAGAAGCGTTTCACGACATGGCAGGATACCATGGACTCTCCAATGAGGTCGAGCCGATTGGAGGGATGTGGACTGGGATGCTGCTCCACCGCCAGGGTCCCCCTCGATATGCAACATGATGACCAAGGTGGTGGTGACCACACTTTGGAACAGCTCCTCGCGCTGGCGCGGCGCCGGAGGCGCGCGTTCGTCTACCAAGCTGCGATTTTGTCCGACAGGCCAGTTTTTGAAATCTGGCCGGACTACGATGAAAACGAGCTTGGCCCAACGCCCGATCGCCTCCCGCTCCTTACGGGCAAGGTCTGGCCATGGGGCTGGTGGGACTGCTTCGAATGTGGGCGCGCAAACCCACCGGAGCGCAATGTCTGCCGGCGACGAGCTCGGAGGTGCCCCCTGTCGGGGGATCTTCGAGGATAGCCTGTACTGGAGCACCCCGGTGGACCTGCGAACGGCGCCGGGGTGGTTCATCGAGCAATGGCTCGAAGAGCACAAGGAACGTATAAAGGAGTACCTTTATACGAAGAGGTCAGACGCGATCGCTGCCGCGATGTCCAACGCCTACTGGACCTGCGGGCGGGCATCATGCCAAAAGCAAGAGCGGAATATGTTGCGGCGTAAACTGTGTTTCAAATGCAGTTCTAGTAAGTCCGCAGCTTGCTACATAACGCACGGCATGCCACCCGAGGAAGGCGACGATGATGAAGGCTCCTCGTCGGACGAGTCAGAGGGCACCCGCATGGAGCGTATCGAAAGATCCATCCATGCGGACCCTCTGGCGGAGCATGCGAGGAAATTCCTCCGCTCCGGCCGAAAGAGGCTTCGTGCCGAAAAGCGCCGGCAGGCAGAGCTCTCTGACGACTCTGCCCGGGCGTGGTGGAGTCGTGCTGAGCCTGGGCGCGGTGCACCCAGTGGGGGCCGCAGTTCCGGCAGCAAGCGCGGAAAGGGAGGTGCGAGCAGAGGCGGCCGGAGGTGCCGCCGGTTTGGCGTACTCTTCCAGGCTCGGCGAGCGAGGACCGTGCGCTCTATTGGCGCCGCAGTTGCCGGCTGGGCTCTCTCTAGAAGAGCGCGCAATCGCGCCGCCCATGCTACTACGGGCAACATCGGGTGGAAGATGGGTTTGGTGGCCGCTGCGCTGGCACCTACCTTCTTCACTGTCGAGCGCGGTGCCAGAGAGGTGGCGCACGTTAGCCTCACAGCCGTTGCCGCTGCGGCGGAGGACCTCATCGAGGAATCTTCCGCCATCCTCGTTCGAGGTGTCCGAGTAGTTGGTCTGACGGCCGTAGTCCTGCTATGGACCTTCGCGGCCGTGGTGCTGTGGTGGGCCGGACGTGTCGCCATAACCGCCTCATGCACGCCATGAACGGCAACCCTTTTGCTAGTGCTGTTCTGGTGTCTCTGGAAGGCCGAGAAGCGGTCTTTGAAGTCGCTTCAAAGACCAAGTCCGGGGCGCACAGAGTCCTCGTGAAGGTTGGGTCGGGCGCAGAAGGCGCAGGCTGCGACTGCCGGGCGTTCCTGAACGAGGGACGTTGCGGGCACATAGAACGTGCCGTTGAAGCTGCGGGGCAACTCGTGGCCATGACTGGCACGAGCTCTGCCCCGGTGCTGTCTGCAGCCCCGGCCGCAACCAGGCGCGCACGTGCGATTCTCGGCGCCCCAGCTCTCGAGCGGGTGTTTAGCCGGGATGGTTTCGAAAGCCAAGGCGCTTTCGGAAACAGCGCGGAATGTCGGCAGTCCCTCGGAAGGCTGCCTTGATGGCATCTCCAAGCTCAGTGGGCGCCAAGGGGTGGCCACAGCGTCGGCGCCCCCAACGGAGACCGTCCCGAAGCTACCCGGCCGGGTGTCACTACGGTGTCCCCGGTTCTGGCGGCTCCCCTATCGAGCCAGGCGCGGCGCGTCCGAGACTTTCAGCTCCCAGATGGTTTCGAGCGGGCTGGGATCAAGTTTCTGACCCTCCCCGAGTACCACAGCGTGGTGCAGATGATGCTGGCCAGTGCTGGCCATGGAGAGCACATCTACGTGCGAGCCTACAGCCTGGACAGCAAACCCTTGATTGGAGCCCTCGTGTCCTCGCTGGAGCGAGGCGCCCGAGCTCACGTCTTGCCGACAACTCGCAAACGAGCCGAACCAAGCTCCAGCTGCAATCGCTGAAGGAGCTGGGTTCTGCAGGGGCTCAGGTTCGAGTCGGCAAGGGCACGTCGGTGAAAGCGGCTTACGCCGCGGAGAACCGCTCGGACGTGAGCATCGGAGGCGGGCTCACTGGGATTCATCACGCTAAGTCGGTGCTCGTGTCGAGGCCGGACTCCAGCGTTAGCGCTGTGATCGGGAGCTTGAACTTTAGCGCAAGCTCCAGAGCTAACGCAGAAGTCGGGGTCGCTGTCGCTAGCGTCCTGGCTTCGGAGTTCAGCCAGAAGTGGTTGGACTCCTTCGGAGTCGAATGGAGCAAGGCCCTCAAGCTGGACGAGTTTGAGGCGCCGCAGCGTCAGCAGCGCGGCAAGGCGAAGTCGTCGAATGTCCAAGCGCCTGCCGTGCAGAACAACCCGGAGCCACAGTGACCGTGGACTGGAAGTCGCGGACTGTGCTCCGCTCTCCAGCCACCCGTGGCTAGCTTTCAGTTTTGGGCGCAGCACCTAGCTGCTTCCCGATGGGACGACAGGGTGGAGTAACCGCTCTATAGGTTCTTGACGGTAGTAGCTAGGGAGGCACGGTAGTGCTCCCGAAGCGCGTGGAGTAACGCCGCAGCTTCAGCTGCTTGTTTCACCAGCCCTGTGGCCGCTGTGCGGCGCAGGCTGTGTACAGTGTCAGTACCAGAGCCTCGTGCCGTAAGTGCCGTGAAAAGTCGGTAGTGCGTGCAGAGTGTGTTTAGGAGGGTAGTGTGTAGGTCTGTTTCTACGGCCTCCGGCCGCCCGCTTACCCTAACGGCTCTGTCGCGCTCTCGGCTGAGGGGCGAATGTAACTGTACATAGTCTGCGGGCTGGCTGTGAAGCTGTGTGCTTTTATGCATGCTTTGATAATTCGTGTTCATAACATTTTTGGCTCAAGTGAGCACGGCAGTTAGTCGTAGGTTGCTTCGCGTAGCCTGCGGCACTAGTTGTGCGCAGCACGCCTTAGGGCAGACGTTCGGGCTGTCACGCCCGCTGGACTTGCTTAAGGCAGTTAAAACAAGGGCGCTGTGCCTGCCCGTGTTACTGTCTTCTACACCTTGCTGTGCTCGGGCCTCACCATCTACGTGGAATACGGGCCCTCCGTGACTTCTGGCAGGCTGTCCCCTCGAGGGCAATTGTTGCCAATGACTACCACCGCAGCTCTTCAGTCGCGCAGGGTCGCTATTACTGCCGAGTTGGCATCCTCGCACCTACTAGTTACTAGGCCTATGCGCCTCCTCGCGTTAGGCCCACAGGCCACGGAAATCGACCTCGTCGGCGCACATTATGAAGCACTACGGGCCTTAACCATTTCCTTAATTGGGGCAGGCCGACATGCTTCCGCCGGTGCAACAGGCTAGGGAGATCTTGAATCGTGGCTGTCCGTCTCAAGGCCAAGCCTGGGCCACTGTGTCGCCCAAGCGACTCCTTAATTATACGATCAATAGCTCTGCCGCCAATGCCATGGGGCAGTTGCATCAGGGCGGTCTCTCCTTTGCCTCGGCTGCGGCGAAGCGCGTACTCAACGCCATTGACGCTGCAAAGGAACACCTTGCTGCCAACATGCATCGGCTGCAATGGTATCGGCGAGACCAGCGATCCACCCCACGCAACTGGGTTTACTTCGTACTCGAGGCCGTTGAGGGCCGCTTAGCTCGGGCATTGCTTGGCGCCTTACTGCCCGACGTTGCTCACGGTGTTGTTTGGCTCCACGGCAGTGTTTACGTTCGCACAGCGGACAGTGCACTCTGTGTACCGGTGCTGCAACAGGCCGTCGCAGCCGAACTCTGCCGTCTCCTCACTGAGGCGACTGGCGGCGTTATGCGGCATTTGCCCAACCCTGAAGAACTCGTCCGCATCTCTGAGCTCGCCAGGCCTCACCAGGAGCTAGTTGCTCATCTCGCCCTTGATCGCTGCCCACACCGTCCCACAGCCCGCGCACCAGGCCGACCCGCTGTATGCCGCCGTGGAGCCGGCCCCTTTGCCGGCCCCTGAGTTGACCTCCTAAGGTTCCCAGTTGTTGATTTGAAGCACTTACACTTGCTTTGGAAAATCTTGCACAGTCTTGTTTTGCATGTCATGTGAGTACGATTTGTTTTGGCATGGTGAAAGCTTGGAACGAAACCATTTCGCATGTTTTCGAAACCTCGTTTTGTCGGTTTGTTGGTCGGTCGGTCGGTCCGCCTGTCGGTCGTACCGCCCGAACCTCAGAGTGAGCTTTGCGGACGCTTGGAGTGTTTGTGAAGAGTCTCAAGCCTGTTTGCTTTCGCCAGAGCTACAGCGTGATGCCTAAGAGGCATCAGGAGCCAGTTCTAGTGTTTAGAGAGCTGAAGCCCAAGTTCGCTGTTAGTGCTCACGAGCTGTGAAGTGTTTGAAGTCCAGAGAGCTGTGTACTGAAGCCTCAAGCCGTGCCGGGCTTGGCTCAAGACTCGGACTGCTGAAGAACAGCAGAGTGAAAAGTGTGGAGCGTGCCCGGTGCTGTGTGCGTGAGGCCCAGAGGCCCCGAAGGTTCCCTAGAGGTCCCTCGGAAACTAACGTGGTAGCGGAGCTTCGTGCTCCAGAGCCATGGCAAGCCATGGCCCAGGTGGTGCAGCAGGGAGAGACCGCTCTCCGAGAGGGAGGAGCCGTGACTCGAGTGGGAGCTGCAAGGTCTGCCTCAGCGCCACGAGTGCGTGCGAGAAGTGTACCGGCAGCCAACTCCCCTTCTGCACACCGTCCCGGAGTAGACCTGAGGCCTTTAGCCTCTGCGGGCCAGACTCCGACAGCACAGGCTGCACAGCAGACGCAGTACTTCAGTTTGGGAACGCCACCACAACAGCCTCCTGCGCCAACTGTACCTCAACAGTCCCTGGAAGCCTTGACGACAACACTGTGAATCTGTTTCGGCAGATGATGCAGGCCCAGGACGAGCAGATCAGGGCCCAAGCGGCCCAAGTGCAGCAGCTCACTAACCTGGTGAAGGACCTGGCAGTGCTTGGTGTCCAG
This sequence comes from Symbiodinium sp. CCMP2592, assembly GCA_905221615.1. Taxonomy (NCBI): domain Eukaryota; class Dinophyceae; order Suessiales; family Symbiodiniaceae; genus Symbiodinium; species Symbiodinium sp. CCMP2592. The sequence goes on from CAJNDT010005928.1 coordinate 402,573, forward strand.
AACGCCAGCCAGACAAGTGCCAGTGCAGCTGCGACCGCACCTGCAAGCTCTTCGGGTGACACCTTTGGTCCCGCGCCAATGGAAGTTGACACGGGAATCCGCTCTAGAAGGGCGGAGAACTACATTCCGACTCTGCCTCAGCTGAACTTTGCCTCGATGAACACGAGGCATGCTGAGATTCGGGTTTGGAGTGCCTACAAGGAGGAGCTCACCAGTTGGCTCTGTTTGCTTGACGACCGGTTCGCAGAAGAGCTGGACGAGTCAGAGCAGAGCGCCGTCCCAGTTCAGCAGAGTACGTTGGACGTCGGGAAGGCAGCGCGGTCCAGCAAGCTTTGGTTCCTGCTACGCCAGAGTTTGAGCAAGTTTCAAAGAGCCCAGGACCTCATCCACCTGATCGAGGTTGCTCAGAAAGGAGCAAGTGCTGGATACGAGTTCTGGCGCCTGCTCAACCGAGAGCTCTCGGTCCGTTCGAGGGTGGAAGGCCAAGCGCTGAGGGAGCAGATGATCAATCTTCATCCTCCCAAGCACCTCAAGCGACCACTTGATGTGATGAGGTGGTACATGACTGAGCTCATGAAGTTTGAGTCTCAGGTTGCCAAGAAGTACCCTGAGCTTAAGGTGCACGAGCAAGAAGCTGTTCTGGGAGTCTTGAAGCACCTGGACGAGGACGCGAAGAAATACCTTTTGTTGCACCAGACCACCAGCGGTCTGGATGCAATGTTGCAAGGGCTGCAGTTTTACGACGAGCAGCTTCGAGTGGAGCACCACCACGGCTACCTGAACGCGTTCGGTGCTGGAAAAGGCGACAAGGGTGACAAGGGGAAAGGCGACAAAGGCAAGAAGGGCAAAGGAGAAAAAGGGAAAGGCAAAGACAAAGGAAAGGGCAAAGGAGAGCGAGCAGACAAGGGCAACAAGGAGAAGCAGAAGCCCGGAAAGGGTTCAGCTGCACGTGCCAAGAGCAAGGCCAAGAAGACCGACGTTTGCCACAACTGCGGGAAGAAGGGGCATTGGGCCCGCGACTGTTGGCTGAAGCAGGCCGCTGCGGTTTCCCCCCGCGAGGCCAACGCCACTGTGACGACAGGCGCTGCTGAGAGTTCGGGGAGCGCTGCAGCTGCCAAGGCAGCGCCAAAGGCGCCGAGCAACCAGCCCACTACGAAGGGTGACGTTGGGAAGGGAACAGAGAAGGGCGTCAGAACGTTCCTTGAGGGAGCGTACTTTGCGATGCCCATGGTCGCACCTTCCTTCGTCGGGAGAGAAGATCTATTGGCTTCTCGACTCTGGGAGCTCGTACCATGTGGTTTCCCAGGCGACGCTTGAGAGTGGACACGTCAAGGTTTTGTTGAGGAAGAAGCGACCGAAGACTGTGTGCCAGACTGCCACTGGCGACCTGGTGGACGTGGGAAGCGACACCCACGCGACGATCGAGGTGAATTTTCTCACCACCCGACACTTTGAGCAGCGAGGAGAAGTTCTGAGCACCTTTGCGTGCACCTGCCGTCTAGAAGCGGTAGTTAGCAGCGAAATCAAACATAACCTGATAAACCTCAACCTCCTCTGTTGGAGAGGCTGGAAGCCTACCCTTTACCGGGGTCTCTTAACAGCGGAACGTAAGGAGGTGACGCTGCTTCCAGCAGTGTTCGGCGACTGCACATGGCTTCAGAGTGTGATGGCTGATTCTTCCGCGAAGCTCACGCTTGCGAGTGTCTCGTCGTCTTCCGGTCTGTCGAGTGGTCGGTCTTTTGAGTTTTCCTCGCCTGAGAAACAGCATGAGCATGATTTTTCACAGCATGGGCATGATTTTTCACGACAACAGCATGAAACAACGCATGTTGAACCGAGTGTTTTGCCGCATGCTTGCGAGGACTCTGTTGGGCAGTTGGTAGGTCAATCGTCTTGCGGCAGCTCTGGAATGCAGTTGGTAGGTCAGTTGCCTGCTAGAGTGGTAAAGCTTTTGCAGTCGAGTGCCGTAGTGGATTCATCTTCTTCACCTTTGTGCTCGGGGGCCACGTCTTCCGATCGAGTCCAGTCGGTGCAGCCAGGTTTTAGTGACTCTTCGGTGCAGCCAGTTTCTGTAGTGCAACCTGCGTGCAGTGAGTCTGAAGAGCGTATGCTTGGCATGCATGGTCGGTTGGTTGGTCGGTCGGTTGTGCATGACGGTGTGTGCAGTTCGAGCGACAATGTGGGTGAACAGAGGGTTTCCGCAGATCGCCAAGGCACAAGCTTGAGCCTTAAGGGTTTAGCTGATGAAGGCCAGTGCGAAAAAGGGCTGGACAGGCCGGGTGGAGGCAATGGAAATATCCTCCGACGAGGAGGTAGAGGGGCCGGGGCCACCTGCCCCAAAGGCGACGGGGGTGAGCCTCGCGGACCGGGTCAACAGCTTCAGTTGGACCCCTCCCTACGTTGCCCCAGAGGGGAAATGGTCGAGCCCTCAGGCCTTGAGCCACAACAACCGCAACTATTGCGAGTACTGCATGGTTTGCGGGAAACACGCGACGGAGGCTCAATTGATGTCGGCCAGCCACAATCATCTCATGCAGTCGTGGATCGCGAGGAACCGCCCTGGTTTGAGGCTGCTACCGGACAGGCTTTCCGATCCCGAGAGGATCGACATGATGATCCAATTACGTATGCCGGACTTGACCGAGCCCGAGATCAAGAAGGCGAGGGAGCTAGTTCTCCAACTAGCTTGGTTCAGCAACCAACCGGCGAAGGCGGATGTCTCAACTTTGCCGCCAGAGGTCGACGTGGAAGCCACAGCGAAATCCAGCAATGCACTTCCTGGAATCTGGGCGGAACCACCAGAGCCTCCACGAGCAGTGGAGCGGCGTGTGCTTCCATCACAGCCGCAGCCGCGGCGTGTGAAAGCCAGGGGACGGCCTTGGCCGACACTCTGGGAGTCCAGCTGCGGTCGACTCAACAGCTGGAGAAAGCGCAGCCACTACAGCCACTGAGCAAGGAAGTGGCAGCTCAGGCCGTTTTCGGGTCGCCTGTCAAGACACCCCCAGGATGGACGCCCCCAAGTTCGCCTACTACGGATTCGGAGAACTGGGGTGCCTGGACAATCAAGAAGGCGAAGCCAGCACAGGCTGGCCGTGGGGATCAACAACCACAGACCCCACCCAAGGCGGTGGATCCGAAGGGGCTCGGGTCTATGATGCCCAAGACGCCGCCCAAGACGGCGCCATTCGTGGCACCTGCAGAAAAAGGCACAGAGATGGCCGAGGACACAGGGATGGAGCAAGAAGCGCCCTCCACCCAACGTGTCGCCGAGTGTGCCGCCTCCGGCGCCTCCGCCACCACCGGATTCGGCTCCACCAACATATTCGTGATTCGTGGGTGCCACGCAGCTACCCACCTCCGGGTGCAGTGCTGAGTTCGCCCAGCGGCGAGAGTTTATACACGAGGATGAGGCTCGGCATCTGTACGGAGGCAGAAGCAGACTCCTGGAGGGTTGCAGCGGAGATGGCCACAGAATCTCGGCGAGTGCGTCCGCGCACCGCATTGCCGATCCCACCTCCTGCTCCTACCGCGAGCCGGCCTACTACAAGCCCAACGGGGAGCGCTCTGGGGCCACCACCGGCACCGCCACCGGGTGTGCCACCACCCGCACCTCCAGCAGGAACGTGGGTTATCAACCCGCAGCCACTTCCGCCAAGGAGACCTTCTCGCAGCCCGACCCGTAATCTTCTCACAGCTTTCGAAGCCCGAGGCCATGAATAATGGCCTTTTTGCTTTGCCAACGCACCGGCATGCATGGAAACATTCTGGAGTGCACGCTTTGTGTGAGTTCTGCGGTCAGCCATGTTCAGTTTTCAGTTCCGCTGCTGTTCTTGCCCCGTTGCAGGAAGAGGACCCCCTCAACCAGAAGAATCACAACAAGGAGCCCGATACGCAACCAGAGGGTCCGGCCGGTTTGGGTTTAGCAGCAGGGCAGGGAGAGCTGATCATGTCACAAGATCCGGAGACACGCCGTAAGCTGCACAAGCGCCTGTCACATGTCTCTCAGGGTCACGTCCCATACTGGGCGAGCTGTGAAGCTTGCAACAGAAGCCGAGGGCTGACGCCAGCCCGCGTGCGAAGTGACAGACCCGATAAGGAGTATCAGGTAGATCAGTTCATGTATCGCTCAAGGTGCTTTATCATTCTAGTGCATGTGCTTGCTTTTGCGATTGGAGTGACGTTCCGACCAGAAGGGATGAGTGGACGCGAATCAGCCGGGCATCTCGAGCCGTGGCTAGCCCATTTTGGGTTAGGCCAGAGCGCTGTTCCTAAGCCCTCCTTCTACTCAGATCCGGAACCGCTGACCATCAGCATTGCACAGGCCCTAGCGGAACGGTATGAGGGACACAGTGAAAGCTTTGCTCCGGAGCGCCACGCTCCCGTTGCTGAACGAGCAGTGCGGACCTTGAAAGGAATTGTGTCTTCTCATGAATTACAACTTCGTGAAAATGGTGTTGTCCTCGGGGATGATCCGGGTACTTTAGAGTTTCTTTTCAGATACGCGGCACATGTGCACAATCGCTTTGCAGTGTCGGTCGGGAGCACCATGTCTCCATTGCAGAAGCTGCGGGGCCACGACCACAAGCCCCAGTTGACCTATCCCTTCGGGGCTGTCGTTTTCGCAAAGGTCAGCCGTTCTAGCAAAGAGGAGATTGATTCCAAGTACGCCCGCGGGGTGTACCTGGGTCCTGTGCTTGGTTCTACCGGGCACCAGGTGCGTATCCGGCTGGATTCTGGAGAAACCAAGTTGATTGTTGCGCCGGGTCTGAAGTTGCTCTACCCTCTTCGATATGATGCTTCTTTGCTTGACGGTGCCAGGCCTCTGGAAGGCTTTGTGCCACCTTTGGATGAGGAGCGCTTTCGCGAGCTCCACCTTCCCTATGTGCCGGGAGGGGGACCCTCCAAAGAATGGATCCGCGAGCACGGTGGCACGTCTAAGTGCCCCGGATGCTCCGAAGAGGCCACGTCCTCTTGCCATTCGATAAAGTGCGTCCGGCGCTACCAGCGGTGGCTCCGAGATGCTGTGGACAACGCTCTTGAAGAGCTTGATCGGGACCCTCCGCCCGCTCAAGGCCCACCGGCCAAGCGGGTTCGATTCGGTGTGATTCAGAAGTTCGTGAGTTTCCGGCGCCCTCGGCGCCCTCAGAGCAAGAAGTAGAAGTACCACAGATCGATGCGGAGGCCAACGACCATCTTAGCGACTACGAGCCCTCGTTGCCCTCCGAGGACGAGGGAGAAGATGATCTGATGGGTGTCGCCGAGGCACCGAAGGATGATCGCCCCGCGATTCGGTTATTGGAGGAAATGTGGGCCTGCGGCTGCGTCCGCTACGTTCCCACTCCCTTGACCGCGTGTGATGTGTATGATTTGCAAGCGTTTTGCTCGTTGCTTGTCGACGGCCGCTCCTCTTGCGATAAGTTGCCGTACTCTTGCATTGCGTTGCTTGGGCATGAGCGTGTGGAGCATGACGTTGGTCGGTCGGGCTTGAGCTACTAGCTTCACCCCTTGCGGTCCGTGGGCCGGGAAATGGTTCAAAAGCTGTTTTAAACATAGGCAACTGACGACATAGTCAAGTTTCGTTCTTTGAACACTTGCAGAAGATAGAGCTTTATTGTTCAAAGAAAAACAACATGACAAAATGACTTAGAGAACTAAGTCCAATTTTGATTTGTTGTTTTAGGGCTTTCCTTTTACACTGCCCATTTTATTGAACCCATTTTTACATGCTGTAAACCAGTTGAAGAATACATTCGTCCGTTGCAGCTTGACCTCTCGAAGGGGCAGGAAGCCCTGAATCGGGCGAGAGTTTTATTTGAAATAGGGGGGACGGGCCGGATGCCTGTGCCTCAGTCTCTCGCCGAGAAGTCTTGATGAAGTGTTTCTTCTGCCTGAGTGCACCTTGAGCTTTGAGCTTACAGTATCCTGCTCGGCTTGCAGATTGATTTCGCGGTTGCCCACTTAGCTGGAGCTTTGTTGGTTTTTCGGTGTGAGACTCACGCACTGATTTGTGGTTCAGGAGCATGGACCCCCCTGAAGTGACCGGTGAAGAAGCAGAGGCGCCGACACCCTCGGATTCGTTTACATCCACTGAGAGCTTTGTGTTACGTCACATGCGTGGATTACAGATCCAGATCTGTCGGCTGCATAGAATGCAGCTCATGCTTGCTGACCGCCTTTTCGATCGCGTTTCGCGGTTGGAGTCTCAGCAGCTGCTCGATTCTTGCTTTCTTCGTTGGAAGTTTTGGGCTGGCCGAAATTCTGATCCGGAGCATGCTCCTCGCGGATTGCTGGAACCTCAGCTCCAGTAGTGAGACTTTGCATAGCATGTGTCTTGCTCAGAGGAAAAGAAAGGCGGGCGAGGCAGACTTGCCCTGGGACACACCTCCGGGATATATCTTCAGGATGCAGGTGGTCGTTTCTGACCGCCTAACAAGCTACATGACCATCATGCTCAACATTCAGCTGAGTTGCAGAGATATTATTGATCAGGCGAAGTATTTAGTGTCCCAAAGCCTGTTCGAGCTTTTTGGTCGTTTCCCTCAGCTGAGCTCTTTTCAATTGGTTCAGGATGGCAGGCACCTGAGTTTTTCAGCTCCTGTGCTAGTGGCAAACACACTGTCACCTGTGAGATTCGTTCGCACCGCATAAAAGCCTGAGTTGAGTGTATGTTTGGCTGCGGTAACTTGCTGATTATTTGTGCTGCCCTCGGATTGCGAGAGAGTCCTTCAGATATGACACTTCAGTTTGGGCCCGAGCGCTTTTTCTTTGTGTGTCATGGAGGGTCGCAAGTGGTTTTGGCATGTGGACGCGCAGGGCCGTTGGGTGCAGATCTGGCATACGCTATGGCGTAGCTTGGAGTTAGCAGGACGGGAAGATTCCCGACGAGACGATCTCGGTCGAGATCTTGCACCAGGAGCAACCTCGGAGCCAGCCTTCAGGAAACGCAAACGGGGAGAGTCTCCTGAGCCAGACGCCCGTAATTAATCACCAGCAGCTGCGACTTGCACTGAGGTGTTTTTGTTGCCCGATCAGAGCACAGCAGCATTGCCTAGCAATTGCTGCCTCGTTTTGGCCAAGACAAGTGCATGCTAGTATTTGTCTGCATGATACTAACCAGTGTTCTTGCAGACACATGGCTTCGGCCCGAACCGAAGAAAACAAGCCCGATGCTTCGCCGACAGGAGAGTTTGTTGCAGACTAAGACTGATGTGTGTTGTTGCAGCGTGCAGGCAGGATGAGAATGCACAGGTCCTCTTTTTCGTCTGCTCTACGTTTGCAGCCGTTGTGTTTCAGGCAATTGCCAGCACCTCAGCGGGAATGTCGGATACTGCCAACCCGGAAGAGGTTTTGGAGACTGAAGCGGAAATGTCTTCGTGGAGCTCAGCTTTCGACTTTTTGGATGAGCCGGCTCAGACGAACCGACAAAACAAAAAGAAGAAAAAGAAGGATGGACGGGACCGGCGAGCCCGCAAGAAGCCCTCTAAGAAGGCCGGCAAGAAGCTCGTGAGGAGCTCGGATTCTGCAGAGATTGCTGAGCTTAATATACAGCAGCAGGCGAGCAGCTCTAATGAGCCTGCTACGAACATCGTGCCAATGGCTGAATCAGGCATGCAGACGGACCCTGAGGAACTCCAGACTTCTGGAGAGTTCACCTTCGTTGCGGTGTGGCGGCCAGGACCTCCCCCACCGCGAATTGGCAAGACACGTGCTGTTGCAAAGATGTTAGTTCGCGCGGGCCTACGTTGCCCTTGTCATTATGTTCGCGAGTGCCCTGACAGACTTCGAGAGTCGCCGGGACCCCAGATCGTTATACCCACACCTCGGAATGTGGAGAGATTGCATCGTAGCCAACTTTGATTTTGTGAGTTTTTCTGTATGCTCAGGCCGGATGCTGGTGAGAGCCAGCGATGAAGCGCCTCGGAGGCGGCAAACATGCGCAAGAGCGCTTTCGATGTGAGTGTGTACGCCAGAGGTTGCGTGCGTGCAGAGGCACCTTCGTACGTGACGTTTGGCGAGGTGGACGTGTCCATCGGAGTGAGTTTTTGAGAATCTGAGTTTTGTTTTCGTGTGCCTTTATCACGAAAACATTTTCTGTTTTCACAGAGCTTTGTCATTTAATTTCACGTGGGGGGTTTGGCACACGAGTTTTCCTTTTTCTCACTTTGCATCTCTTTGCGAAGATGCCTTGAGAATCCATGTCGTGTGCTTGTAGTCGCGTGGCTCTGCTGCAGTCACCGTGAAATTCTCTTGAAGGGCCTTTGTAAGATCCGCTAGCATAGTGTGAGTTCCGGGCCTGACTGCTGGCACTCCCGCGAGGGAAGTGGTGAGTAACCCTGAGCGCGAGTTCGGGTGAAAGCTGCGAGCGGAGTGAGTTGTCGGATAGGGCTGGCGGACACTCCACGACACGTCTAGTGGTGTACTGGCTCCTCTAGAGGCCTTCTTTTATTCGAGCATCCGGCGAGCTGCTGCATGGAGGCGAATTCAGTCCCGGCGGGCTGATACTTTATGTCTTCTGCAGGCGCTGCTGCCGAGGCATCAGTCGATTCGGGGGGTGCTCCTTCCGAAGCCAGTTCCGAGGTCTTATCTTGGGACCGTTTACCGAGGAAGGTCCGATTTGCGATCAGCAAGGATGGGACACAGCCCGGCTCTTCACTGCTTGCAACCTTATTTGTGGATGAGCGGGATTTATCTGCTTTTCTGGAAAAGTTGGGTTTTGCTTCTGGATCGGTGGGGTGGTTGTCCTGCCTACGCATTCTGGTGCACCTTACAGATGACGCGAATGGTCAGGCCGGCAGAGCCTGGAGAGCTCGTGCAATGCAAGGGCTACATCAGATTCATCATGTCGGGTCACCCTTGAAGGATCTGTTTCAGGCGGCTCCTCCTTCACATGAGTGGCTTGCAACGAAGTCGGGGGCCAAACGGCTTCTTCTTCGTTGGCCTACTAGGAGGGATAAGGAGCTTGCTCTTTCTTCTGAGTCTCATTCGAGGGCCCGTGTTGAGGCCTCAGAGTTGAACCGATGGAGGACTCGGCTTGTTTCTGCATTGAAGGAGTGCCGAATGCCTGTATGTTCTCATGCCGCGTTTGCTACAGATCCTGACAAGATCCTCTTAACCAGTTCGGGCAACGTTCGTTCTTCTACTCTCAGGTCCCGCATTCGCGAATGGGGGAAGTTTTCAGCATGGTGCATGGCCACTGAGGGGCGACCTTTTCCGTCTCATGTTGGTCTTTTGCTGGATTACATTGAGGAGCTTCGGGAGCAGCCTTGCGCCAAGACTCGCCTCAAGTCAGTGCTTTCTGCCACTGCCTTCTTTGAAAAGGCGGGAGGCATCAGGAGAGAAGCGACCATGTCGCTACAGCCGATCGTCTTGAACTTGGTCAACACGCGCACCGCGGAGCTGGAGGTCGGGGCTCCTCCTACCAGGAGAGCAGTTCCACTTCCGATCTTCGTTGTAATCTCGCTGGAACTGATGATTTCTTCAGTGGATGTTCCGAAGTATCTGCGTGCTTATGCGTGGATCAAGTTGTTCAAATTTTGGACATCGAGCAGATCTGACGACCTTCAGGGGGCCTCCTTTGATTCCATGGTTCTTTCGGAGTCGGGTCTCAGGGGACATTTTGACAGAACCAAGACAAGTGGGGCAGGGAGGAAGGTGCGCTTTCTCCCTTTCTTCGTCTCGGCTGATGCTTGGCTGGCTAACAAGGATTGGCTCAGGCAGGGCTTCAAGATTTGGAGGGGAGCTGAGTTTGGCTTTAAGCGGGACTACATGGTCCCGCGCCCCACCCGCAATCTTCAGGGCTGCAGGCCGGTGCTGGCTTCGTACAACGATTTGGCGGCGATGTCGAGGCTGGTGCTGGCTTCCTTGAGGTCTCCTGCATATTATGAGGGGGATTGGTTTCTCTCGGACGCTAAGCTTTTGGATGCTGAATTGATCAGAGTTTTCACTGAACATTCAGAGAGAAGCTGCATGTCTACTTTGGCGGCTTGGGCTGGGATCGACCGTGAGAGGAGAGACTATCTTGGACGGTGGCATATCGTGGAAGCCGCTGATGTGTATGTGAGATCCGCATGGAAAGTGGTCAGCTCACTGCAGGCATTTGTCGTGTATGCGCTTGCAACTGCAATCGAACTCTGCAAGGTCGGGGTTAGTGAAGCTCAGGAGCGGCTTCAGGACAACGGTTGCGGAGAGGAAGCTGCGAGGGGCTTATCCGAGTCCTTGCTTACTCCTGCCTCTTGGATGGGATGGAGATTGTCCTTTATTAGCAGTCGCCCAACTTTGCCTATGGTCGATCGCCCGGCACCGGCGGCTGATCCGGGACCTGCTGCGCAGGACTTTAAATTCTTTGTGGCTGTTTTGGGCAAGAGGTCGCTTCGACGACTTCATCGAAAGGGCGGCTGCGGGACCAAACCAAGTGATCTGATCCGTTGCGAGTTTTACGACTCCTTAGAGGGGGTCGAGTATGATACTGAGTGCAAGCACTGTTTCAAGCCGGAACCCTCAGCAGTGATTCCTTCCGAGGAGGCTGAGGCTTCAGATGAAGGCTCGTCGAGCACATCGCTCGAGGATCATTCCGACAGTAGCAGCTCCAGTTCCTGAGAGTGGGACTGGGTCGCCTGTGACAAGAAGGCTGCACCGAGCTATCGTGGGGCTGTGTCGGTGATCTTATCGTGTGTTTTACATTTCTTTGGAGCCTTTGTAGGCTGGGATCGTTTGTGGAGATTTTATTCCGCGATTCAACATGCTGTTTGCATGCAGTGGTGTCAAGATGTTGATTCGTGGAAATTACATTCCATGGTTCAACATGCGGATTGGAAGTCGTGCTTATCGACTTTGATCGGGGAAGTTCCCTCGGTCGTGATTGTCTTGTTCACTGCACAATGCGTCATCGGATGGAGTTGGAAACAAAGACTTCGTGTGCGCAGCTTGATCGGTTGTGCAATTGCACAGGAACCGATCAGACAGAAGGGGGCCGGTCTGGTCAACTTCGGATGGGCCCAAGCTAGATTGTTCTGGACCCAATGACGCCCGAGCAGCTTGCAAATCTGGAGCGCCTGACGACCGATCTCCGGTTCCACCTGGATCAGGCTGAGGTGGAACCAAAGTGGCAGGCTCGATTTGGGGCCTTGGGGATCATTTCGATCCCCTTATTTGCCGGGCTTGATGAGGACCGCGAAAAGGTGCGGGGGGCCCTGGCTGCTGACCTCCCTTTACCGTATCAGGACGGCGTCGCACAAAGACTGGAGATGGCTCGCATCCTCAGTGCATGGGAGGCTGTGAAACTTCATCTGGAGGTCAGTGAGAAGAATCGCGCGGAAGCTCGATTGGGCACCCAGCAGAGGTTGCTGCAACCTAATGAGCAGCACAGCATGAGAGTGGCTGTCGAGACAGTCCTGGGAAAGCTCAAGGACAAAGAGGTGCCCTCGCGTTCGCTTTTGGCTGCGAAGCTGGAGCAGATCGAATCAAATCAACCAATCGTTGAAAACCTTCAAGAAGTCGCTTCATTGGAGGATAGTGAACTCGAGACTTATTCGGCGGTCATCGATCCGATGACGAATGTCTTGAAGGTGAAGCCGGGCAAAACCTTAACCTCTTTGCCTCAAACTCCCGAGGAGCTGCGACTTCGTCACCGGCGCATTGGCTTAGCTTGGGACTTCTTGGCTACCAAGCACTCGAGCCGCCCTTGGCTTTCGAGGAACATGACTGATATCTTCAGGCGCTTCAGTGACTACATCCTCGGGTCGCAGGTGGCAGGATTGCTTACTGGTGACGGCCGCAAGCCCACTTGGTCTTTGATCCTGCAGTTCGAACATGAGGCCCGGAAGGCGGCGTACAAGTGGCTGAGGGATGGTGAGGTGCCAACTCTCGAAGCTGCCTTCAGCCGGGCTATGGTGGACACTGAGGTTCTTCAGCGACATCTCATCATTCCGTTCACGCTGAATGTCACAGCCCGGCAGAGTGATGATATGCCCAATTCTTGGGTGGAGCGGCCCGGCCGTGGTCGTGGGAAGGGCCGTGGAAATCAAGGACGTGGTTCTCAAGGGCGTGGCGCTCGGAATCAGCAGCTGAAGCAGCAAGCCGATCCCAATGAGCATCGGGGCAAGTTGACTAAAGATGCTAACGGCGAGCCCATCTGTTGGAAGTTCAACCGAAAGGGTGGCTGCACAAATGATCAGTGCCGCTTCAAACATGTTTGCCAGCGGTGTCTTTCGACCTCGCATCCCTACTTCAATTGCCCGATGGTGAAGCGCCCTACCGGGGGCAACTGACTTGAGGCTGCTAGCACAGTGGATGAAGATGAGGCTGGGTTGGAACCTGGCATTCTTTGCATGCTCTATGTGTACGCTGGCCCGCCCTTTAAGGGCGACCTGGTAAGTTGGCTCGCGAAAGAATCGCATGGCCGAGCTTTTCATGTGGAGGAATTTGATATGTCCTGCCTTGAGGGCGATCTCGGCGAATCTCGCTGGGAAGCATTGCTGCATGACTTTGGACAATCACGGTACAACTTACTGTTCCTGTCCCCTCCTTCTTTTTCGTTTCATCGGAGCCGCTTTACTTCTTCTTCTGGGTCACCTCCATTGCGCGACGAACGTTGGCCCGAGGGCTTTCCCTGGCTTCGAGGCACCTTGAAGGAAAAGGCCCAGACGGGCACTCGTCATATCAAGCGGGCCTTGGAGCTTGCACATAAGGCGGACTCTATGCGAATTCCATGGCTTTGGGAACATCCGGAGCACCTCGGCGCCACCTCGCGAGGCATTCCAGCCTCCATCTGGACTTGGGCCGAGACTAAGAAGTTCTTCTTGCGTGTGCAGGCCTCTTCTGTGGCTTTGACACAGTGCTCCTATGGGGCCCCGACACGAAGACCGACTCGCCTTGCAGGTACTTGGCCCAACTTGGGTTCCTTGGGCGTGCAAGGCTGGCCCATTATAGATCATGAAGGTCACTATCGCGGTCCGCTTCCTCGTAGTTGCGGTCACGATCATGGAGCGGCACTGGCCTCTTCGGTTTACCCCGCAGCTCTTTGCCGAGCTGTTGCGAAACTGGCCTGGCTGGCGTGGACACCCTTCTCGGCCTCGGGACAGGGGGATTCTTCTTTACGGGCCGGGAAGGATACTTCAGAGAATGCTTTCTCTTCTTCGTCGAGCTCTGCTTCTTCCTCCGATCCGGAGGCGTTGGCTTCTTCATGGCATGTCCCGACGAAACAGCAGCTCTTGAGACTCCTGGACATGCTGCCATCTGACAGCCCTCCGAGAGGAGAGCTACAAGAAGGCTCCAAGGCTTTCACCGTGGGTTCCTACGCTGTCGGCGGTGGTCTTCTAGGAGTGCGGAAAGCCACGAGGCAATTCCCTGAAGTGACAAAGGCCCTTTGTCGTTTCGTGGATTCCCTTAAGCAAGGTTTTCAGTTTATGGCGGTGGCTCTCTTTCGCAATCTCCGTACTCTTCCCCACCGTGACCTGGGGAATCAACAGGGTACCTGCAACCTTGTGGCAGGTCTCTCCGGGTTTGGGGGGGGTGGGGTTTGGGTTTCGTCGGATTCAGGGTCTGTTCCTTGTCCTTTCGATGCCTTTTCGGAACTGGGAGATGTGCTTCCCACAGCCGGCACCTTTGCTGTGTTTGACGCCCGGCGTCTTCATTGCACTATGGAGTGGAAAGGCTGCAGGACTGTTCTCGTGGCCTACACTCCGTTTCTGGGTGAGAACATGGCCGCTCAGGATTTGGATTTTCTGATTTCGCTGGGTTTTCGCACACCGACGCAAGTCTCAGCTACGGACCGGCCTCCGATTGAGAGACTCCTGGAAGATAACGACGATGCTCCGGGGGCGAAGGACCTTTGGGGTGATCTTCCTAAGGACAAGTTCGACGACGATGTGGCATCTGACGGAGAAGCTGGCAGCACTTCGGAGGAAGATGAGGATGGAGTGGCGAAACCTGGCTACGGCTCGGGCAAGCTGGGTTGGGGCCCGCCACTTAAGACCAAGCTCATGGGTCGCTCGAGGTGGTTTGCCGATGGGCATGGATTGGCGTCGCCGGGCCGCTGGCCCCCTGATCGGAGGCCCGCTGGAGACAGTGATCTTGATCTCTCACTACACAAGGGGCTCATGGATGGCTTGCTCAAGCTGCTGACGGACTCTCTGGATGTGAAGCGGGAAATCTGCAAGCTGGCGACTGGTCGAGCTTCATGCTCCCCCTTTCATCCGGATTTGCTCAAGGCTGGTCGTGACCTTCTCTTTAGCAAGTTGCGTGGGGCTGGGAGTCGCGAGGCATTGGACCACGTGCCGGAGCGGCAGCCATTTTACTTGGAGGCCATTGGGGAGCTGCTGCGCTTGGCAGGGGATCCGGATTGGAGGAGATACACGAAATCATCCTGCTCGTTTGCCGCGGGCGTTCCGCTGGGTGTCGATACTAGACTCCCGAGGACCCCTGCTCTCTTCTTCAGAAAGACGAAGCACAGAACCTTCGAAGGTGCCGAGGATCTACTTTCGGAGGAGCTCCGCGCCAATTATCCTTCTGCCCGCGGTCACGAGGCGAAGATTGAAGAGCAGTTTGCCAAGGAGGTTTCGTTGGGCGCTATGGTGGAGATGTCAGTGGAGGAGGCTCGGGCTGAGTTCGGCGACGCGCTCTCAGTGGCATCTCTGGGTGCCATACCCAAAGACGACGACTCGGTGAGGGTGGTCCACGATGGGACCCACGGGCAACATGTGAATGATCGCATCAAGGTCCGTGATGCTCAGAGCTCTCCTACCGGAGGGGACCTTGCTACTGCCCTGGAGGAGCTCCCCAGTGCTTTCTTCTCGCTTTCGGGGGACATCAGCCGTGCACATCGGCTGGTCCTTGTGCGGAGGGCCGACTGGGCCAGGCAAGCGTGCCGGGCCCGTAACAAGGATCGCGTCTTCTTGAATACGGTCGGGACATTCGGCATCTCCAGCGCGTCTTACTGGTGGTATCGCTTGTTTGCTGGCCTCGGGAGACTTCTTTACTATTGTCATGGTCAGGACGCAACCACTCTGTTAACTTATGTGGACGACTTGATCTGGCTGACGCAATCCGCTCAGGGCCTGCCACGAATCTTGGCATCGATCTTCCTGCTGGAGGTTCTGGGAGTTCCCTTCGCTTGGCATAAGTTCCGAGGTGGAGCAGAGCATGGCTGGATTGGATTTTCCATTGCAGCGCATCAAAGGCTCCTGGGCATCTCCAAGTCACGCTCGGATTGGATGATTTGTTGGATACGGAAAGTCAAGGCTGACGGCTTCGTGAACATTGCTGATATGGGAGCGGTGGTCGGGAGGCTTTCTTTCGGCCTGACTGTTTTGCCTCTGCTGCGCCCTTTCTTAGGTCCGCTTTACGCTTGGGTAGCTGCTGTGAGGCATTGTCATGTTTTGAAACTCCCGAAGGCAGTCGTCTTGATTCTTTCGTTTCTCGAACAATTCTTCTTAAAAGATCTTCGCACAGCTTATGTGCCCCGGAAGGGGCGCGCCACTGTGGAGCTTTTCCGCACGGACGCCAAGGCTGAGGGAGATCAGATGTGGATCGGAGGGTGGGCTTCGGGACAGTCCACAGATCCACGCAAATGCCAATGGTTCGCCGAGAAGATTTCTCATGTGGATGCCCCATGGTTTCACATGGCAGGCCAGTCTTATCGTGCAATTGCTTCACTCGAGCTACTTGCGACTTTGGTGGGAGTGATCTTGTTTGAAGCTCCGCCCAACACGAAGGCGAGTTTCATTTGCAGTGCTGCGACGGACAACCGGGGTAACAGTCTGCTCACGGCTCGTTGGCTGACGACTTCTTTCCCACTGGTTGCAGTGCTCATGGAACTGGCGACGGTTCTTCAAGGGCGTGCTTTGTCACTCGAGCTTCACTGGGCACCGAGGTTACAGAACGCTTTGGCCGATGCTTTAACAAATCAAGATTTCAAAAGCTTCGATCCTGCGTTGAGGCTTCGATTCTCTTTCAAGGATTACCAAGCGGTGATCATGAAGGAGATGCTTGAATTGGGAACTTCGCTTTATCAAGATATCGCGGAGTGGAGATCGCGTAAGCGAGGGGCCCCGCCTCAGAAGGATCCGGCATCGCGCTCAAAGGCCACAAAGTTGTCGACCAGAGATCCATGGAAGTAGCATTCCGTCATTCTCCGAAGAGGGGCAGATTGAGGTTGCGAAATGCAACTTCATTGTTGCAAGGTGTGTATCTCCTTGCGGTGGCCTCCTCTTTTCACACAACCTTTACCGGCGAGCTTCGCTGTTAAAACATTGGTCGAGCGCGGAGTGTCTTGCATCTTCTGTTGCAACATGTACATCGTTGATTGATGGGCATTTATATTTGCGACGGTGACATATTTCTGATTTTCCCCACATATCAATTGGGGAATATTCGTCCAACTGTTTTAGTTGGTGTTTCAACAGCTTCGAAACAACTCGCGAGGTGGACGTGTCCATCGGAGTGAGTTTTTGAGAATCTGAGTTTTGTTTTCGTGTGCCTTTATCACGAAAACATTTTCTGTTTTCACAGAGCTTTGTCATTTAATTTCACGTGGGGGGTTTGGCACACGAGTTTTCCTTTTTCTCACTTTGCATCTCTTTGCGAAGATGCCTTGAGAATCCATGTCGTGTGCTTGTAGTCGCGTGGCTCTGCTGCAGTCACCGTGAAATTCTCTTAATTGAACCCACCCACCCACTCCTAGGGGCAGATTGAGGTTGCGAAATGCAACTTCATTGTTGCAAGGTGTGTATCTCCTTGCGGTGGCCTCCTCTTTTCACACAACCTTTACCGGCGAGCTTCGCTGTTAAAACATTGGTCGAGCGCGGAGTGTCTTGCATCTTCAGTTGCAACATGTACATCGTTGATTGATGGGCATTTATATTTGCGACGGTGACATATTTCTGATTTTCCCCACATATCAATTGGGGAATATTCGTCCAACTGTTTTAGTTGGTGTTTCAACAGCTTCGAAACAACTCTCTGCCAATCCCTTTTGGCCCAAAAAAAAAGATTCAGAGCAGCAAGCAAGGCAGGAGCCTGGTGCTGGGTGTTTGATAAGGCGCCGAAGCGCTTGACAGAATCTCGGAGGGCTGGAGCCCGGTTTCAGCTACGTGCTGAGTCTGGCCAATGGGACCGATGGGGCCGATGATGCCCCCATTCGGTAGTGAGAGGCGTCGGCGCCGTCGGCGCTCCCCCTCGAGTAGCTCTGAGCGCTCGAGGAGCAGAAACCGTGATCGCAGACGCGACCGGGAATCAAGATCGGGGGGAGCGCGAGCTGCTGCGCCTTTTCCCCCGCCAGTGCCTCAGCTGCCGGCAGCAGCGCCGGGATATGAATGGAGGCAAGTACCAGTGGTGCCGGTGCAGCCACCTTTGCCGCCTCCCTCGACACCTGCCCCGATTGCCCCTGCTGTGCATGTGCCTCAGCAGCAGACTACTTGGAATCGCCAGCCCTGGCGCGGAGGAGGCCAGCAGAAGCAGGGCCAATGGAACAAGCGCTGGAACCAGTGGCATCGGTCCAGCCAGGGGTCGAGTGAGCCTCGAGGGTCGGGCTGTCAGTCCTCTTGGACGGATCCAGACCACCACAACATTCAGGAGGCCACTCCGTTTGAAGTGGCCGCGGCCGACGCCCGTAGGGCTGCCAAAGAGGTTGATCAGGACGAGGCCGACGACGAAGCGTCGTACCTCGCAGCTCTGTGGAAGTCGGCGGAGGATCAAGCGCGCGCAGACCCCACTCGCCCATTGTCAGCTCGGGAACTGGCAGAGCAGGGAAAACTGCAGTGGTGGTGGAAGATGCCTTGGAAGGCCATCGCCGAGAAGTTCCCCGACACGGCCGCATACAAGGAATTCTTGGAAGGACTTGAAGGTCCGATACCGGCCTCTGTGATATCCCGAGTGGCCACGGTCCTTGCTGCCTTTCGGGCTTACGGCCGCCCCCTCGAGGGGGAGATCCTGTGGCGGGGGTCGTCGGACCCGATGCTCACATTTTTCGGGTGCCTGGGCAACGAATTTTGATCTTATCCTGCGAATTGCGCGGGCCAAGCTATATCCGCAATCCGAACTCGGAACACTCTGCTATCATGGCTCATGGTACCTCTTTCCCATCTCTAGTCGGCGTGGCGGAGATAGGGGAGATCGCAGTGAACGATTATCGCGATCAGGGAATTCGCTGCTTCGGCTTTTCGGCACGAGGTTCATTGGTCGGACTGTCGCGAGATGCACTGGAAAGTGCAGCGACAAAATGCGCGAGTCGGGCTAAAGCCCTGGGTGGTGCGATTATCCTCGTAGAGTGCGAGTTGCCACGGGGCACCCCCTCTGTGGAGGGGGGGAACGAAATGATGCAGATCTGTTGCCGGGACGCTGGCTCGGTCAGGTCGGGGGATCACTTTTTGATCTCCCCAAACCACGCGATTATGAGAGGAATCGCAGTAGGGTGGCCGTGCTAAGCGGCGTTATCCCTGCAGATGTGAGCAGTTTTGACCGGCGGGAATCGCGACATGAAAAGGGGGTCAGACTTGAGTGGTATCTGCTACGCTTAATTAGTGTCTTTTGTGAGGGGAGATTTCTAACGGCAGCAGTCCCCCTCTTGCAACTTGTTGCTTACGTATTGGTCGGTTCAAGTTTTGACCGTTTTGGCGGGGCGTAGTTCCTGACAGGGTTCCTCGCGATGTCTGGCCACGACCCTAGAGCGAGTGAGAATGAAGTGTTCATGCGAAGCCTCACTCATGCTCGGTCGTCGCTGCCTCGGCAGCCTTGGGAACAGCCGGCTATGCTGTGCATATTTGATCCATTGAAGGCGGCTTTCCTTCAGGGCTTGAATTTGCCTTATCAGGGAGTGGTCCCTGCGTCGCCTGTCCCTCAGACGGCAGCACAACCTTCAGATCCCGGAAATTCGGTGACGAGTGGATCTCATTGTCAGGCATGGACTCGTGCAGTCAAGGCAAAAAGAGGGCCTAGGGCCGCGGATCGTCGTGAAGAGGCGTACCGCCGGGTCCTCACATTACTTCATGCCTTTTCGAGTTTCTTTGACCTGTGTACTTTGATGGCGGATGACGAGGAGGACGGCCCGGATTCTGTTCAGGCGGTTTTGGCAGGGAAATCACCGAATACCATCTTGAAGCATGTGGGTCCGGTTCGTACTTTTTGCGAGTGGCTTTTGAAAGCAAGTCATACTCCGCCTTTTGCGGAGAAAGTCTTGTGGTCTTTCATCCATTGTGTCCTCAAGATGCCTAAGACCGTGGCCACCACACTGGACAGTAGTCTGCGTGCTATCAAGTGGAGTTATTATACCTTGGGACTACGTGTTCAACTAGAGGTCTTCAGCAGCCCTCGCATTCATGGTGTGGTGAAAAAGGCGCTACAGACTAAAAACCCGTGGTGCCCGGCGTCGCCCCTCAAGGTGTCCGAAGTTCTCCAGTTGCACGCGATCTGTTGTGATCGCGATATTTCTGTCATTGATAGATGCGGGGCGGCATTGCTATGCTCTACGCGAGGGCGCGAGCATCGGACATCCGGTGTGTCAAAAGTATCTTGATAGACGTGCACAACGAAGACTGGAGTTCGGGCTTCATTGAACTAGGGACGCTTGAACACAAGACGTCTAGGCTGGACACTCAACGACGCCGCATACTGCCTCTGGTGATTCCCGGCCAGGGTATTGCTAAAACGCCTTTTGGTCAACTCCTCCTAAACATTAGGGCTGAGGCTGGTTTGCCGAACGATCAGGCGGATGTCCCATTCTTGCCGGCACCTCTGCCGGATGGATCTTGGTCTTCAGACCCGTTGTCTAGCAGCGAGATTACCAGGTGGCTGAGGTATCTACTGCCACGTCCATCGACGGAACAGGCTGTGAGTTCGCACTCATTGAAGGTTACCTCACTTGTTTGGTGTAGCAAATTCGGGATGCTTCGCGAGACCAAGCGAGTTCTAGGCCATCACACGGATGCAGCGACTGGCAGTGATGCAGTTTATGGGCGTGAGTTGCAGAGCGCGGCACTACGTGAGTACGTTGTCGTACTGGATGCAGTGGCGACGGGTAAGTTCCTGCCGGACCAGACTCGTTCGGGTCATTTCTCATCAGGTTGGACTCGGGAGTCCATCCTGCAGGCGGCTGCTTTTCCACAGGACTCGGAAGTCCTGCAGGCGGCTGTGGAGGACGACCAAGATGAGGCTTTGGCTGTGGTTTCTGATGTTTCAGACTCTGATGAAGAAGCCCCGGAGGAACAATCCTTCTGGGCTCATCCGACTAGCCAGGTCCTACATCGCACGACCGGCAATGTTTTTGTGTGGCCGAGCTTTTGGCGATCATTATCGGCGCATTCCTATGGCTCGGGCGCAAGCGCACCCGCAATGTGCCAAGTGTTTCCCACGGAGCGCAGTTTGATTTCTTAGCCTGCTCGAAAAGCCAACAGCTGTCCTAGTATAGTGCTCGGTGTGCATTGTGCGAGCTGCGTCCTCGCTAGCTTTTTCGGTTGCCAGGTACTTAGCCATGACGAGTTCCGTAGATTCGGCGCCTTTCTTTGTGCAGCGAGCGGATGAAATCTCGCTTGCCAAGCGAGTAGTGGATGCCTTGAAAGGTAAAGGGGTCACCACTTTGGCCCAGCTGGCCTTCTGTGTCGGCCAACCGGGACAGGTGCTATCTCAGACTGAGTTTGACACGTGGAGCGAGGCCATGTTGGTAGGCATCACGGTGGGCGAGAAGGCGTCTCTGAGGCGCCTGATCTTGGAAGCTCAGACCATGCTAGTGGCTTCTTTGAAGGATCTGGCAGAACCTGCTGAACACGCTTCCCCTAAAAACGTGGGGGTAGCCGAGCGGAATGCTCGCATGGATCAGCTTCGGACTCAGCTCGCCGGAGTTTCGCTCACTGGACAGCTTGAGCCGAGTTCAGCAGTGGGAGAGTCGCTGCCTGAAGTACATTGGTCCAGAGAAGTGTCATAGCCGCGAGGATGAGGTTCTACGAACGATTTTCCCGTATTCGTTGGCATGGTTTTACATTGATTTTATCATGCATTTTACTTTCGCTCTTGTAGTCGTGCACATGCGAATTCTGAGATACCTGAAGGCTTTTGTTGCTCGAGGATAGTGAAAAGTTCGTATGGTAGCGGAGCCGCGGTACAGCCAGGATTTCTGGAATCTCCTGGTGCCGTGGTTCGGGGACTGGACCCAATCCCCAACACAGAGAGGTAGTGACAAGCAACAACATCACGACACGTCTTTGGTTTCTGGGTTTTGCGTTGCGAGATCCGTTCAGGAACCAAGGTCTTTGATTGTGCAACTTTAGGCGTTAAGCGCGGCGGGTAGCCTGCAGACGCCGGCTCACAAGCCAGGCTGTAGTGCCATGGCTCAGCAAGGTGCACAAGCTGCACATGTGCCGGTGGATGACATTGATGATGATCTGCCAGAGCTTGAAGCGGCTGTAGGCCCACAGCTTCCCCAGCCGATGCCCAATAATCCCTTCCTTGCGAGCCCAGCTGCCTCACCTTCCCAAGGTCAGATAGTGTTAGGCCCTGCCCAGCTGAATGCTTTGTTTGAACAGTTGGCTGAAGCAACCCGTGCAGCATCAGATGCAGCAGCAGCAGCGGCAGCGGCGGCGACGTCCTCTCGCAAGGACATGCTGCGTGTGTTGCCTAAGCCTGAGGTCTTTGCAGCTAGCACTAGAGAGCAGGAGCACACGTCTTGGCCAGGTTGGTTTTGGAGTTTTCAGCAGTACCTTTCAGCTCTTGATCCGGGCTATGGGCCCGACCTTGAAGCTTTGGAGGCGAACCCTGGTTCAGTGATAGCAAAGGGCCAGGGCACCATTGCACAGCAAGCCAGGTCACGTCAGCTGTATTCGCTTTTGGCTGCACTCATTCGTGGCAGAGGTTACATGATTGTGCGACAGACCGAGAGTGGAAACGGTTTGGAAGCTTTGCGTCAGTTGATGAGTCTCTTTGCCCCGCGCTCTCAGGGGCGCAGCTTGGGCATCTTGACAGCGATCACCCAGGTGCCTTCTTTCAAGCCCTCCGAGGCCTTGCTTCCGCAGATTCTTGATTTGGAGCGGGTTTTCACTTCTTATGAACAGTCAGCTTCAGAGACCCTCCAGGGTAGCGTGAAAACTGCACTTCTTCTGCGATGTTTGCCTGCTAACACAAAGAATCAGATATATGCCAGTTTGCCTGAGGATGCCACTTACACTCAGGTGCGAGAGGCAAGCTTGAGGATCGAGCGTCAGCATTTCAAGTGGCAGTCTGTTTCTTACTTTGGGACGGTCCGCGAGGCCACAGCTCAGAGGCATGATGAGGCAACGCAGATGGAAATTGATGCCGTGCAGTGGGGCAAACCTAAGGGCAAAGGTGGCAAACCGCAAGGCAAGGACAAAGGCAAAGGCAAAGGCGGCAAGAAAGGTCAGCATGCCCAGACTCCCCATGGAGGCAAGCCGAAAGGTGGCAAAGGCAAGGATCAAGGCAAAGGTGGCAAGCAGTCCGGCAAGGACAAAGGCAAAGGCAAGGGCAAAGGCGACAAGTCACAGGTGGAGTGCTACAACTGCGGTCGTAAAGGCCATTATGCCGCAGAGTGTTGGCGCAGCAAAGGTCAGGCGAATGTGCATCAGGTTGTCAACAATCCGACTCCGTCGGAAGCTGCAGCATCCACCGTGGGGCCGTCAGCGTCCCAAGCAGCGTCCCAGGCCACCACAGCAGTGCGTCGCATTGAGATTGATTTGAGTGCAGTTGGCAGTGGCACAGGCAGCGGCAGTGGAGGCATTCACATGATCACCCAGGCGATGTCCGCGCCGAGACCGGACCAGGTGCTGCTCGAGCCATGTGCTACTCGAGCCGAACCCGAGTGAGGCGATGTCCGCGCCCAGACCGGACCCGGTGCTGCTCGAGCCCTACCCGAGCGAGGCGACGTCCGCGCCCGAACCGGACTTGGTGCCACTCGAGCCTTTCCCGAGTGAATTCATTGATCTTGTGCATGCCACACTCCCTGCCATGACCGTGCCTGATTCTCTTGTGCGCAACTTTGAGCCAGCTGCCCCAATGTATGACATGAGCTACAGTGACAGTGACGGGGAATGGACGTTTGCGAATGGATCCTTGAGTGTTGTGACTTTTGCTCCAGAGCATCAGGTGTGTGCAATCCACCAGGACATCGAGATTGTGCTTGACAGTGGGGCCGACCACTCGTGCCTTCCTGCGGCCTTTGGTTCCACCGGGACCTCAGCGCCGCCATTGCAAGCAACGTTCCGTGATGCACAGGGGAATGTGATTTCTCCTACGTCGGTGCGCAATGCAAAGCTTGACCTTGGACCCTTGACCATAACGGCCATAACGGAAACCTGGTTGATAGGCCCCGTGACTACCCCCTTGTTGAGCTTAGGCAAGCTTTACCGCCAAGGGTTTACGGTTGTCCGTGTGAACAATGAGCTGAAGCTTTTCCGTGAGGGAGATGAAGCCTATGGGGTCCCCGTGTTCATGAAGCACAACTCCCTGTGTGTCAGGGGTAGCATCAGAGTCATGCAGAGCGATGCACCGCAGGCGGGGCAGGCGGGGCATCCGCCAGCAAGCCCCAGTGAACATCATGCACCACAATCGCAAACCAGTTCTGGCGAACCTCATGCACCACAATCGCAGACCAGTTCTTGCGAACCTCATGCACCACAATCGCAGTCCAGTACACCTCAGGGCGATTTTCACGTGAATGCATTGACTGTGACATTGCATGGCCCTTGGTTGTCGCTCAAAGCGCCGTTTGTGCAGATTGACACAGGTCTGGTGGCAAACAAGTGCACAAGCCTGTGCTACGTTGATTGCACATTGGCTTTCCCTAGCCTGCCGATTGCTTTCGGACCACATTGCACAACAGCCCGCGTGGCTGGCTTTTGCATACGCTGAACGAGGATCTGTCAACTTTGGATGATTTTGAGGTTAGGTTCGAGGCTGCATTTCCAAGGCCCAAGATGTATGAGACCATCACGATTGGTTCCACGTACCGGCTTGATGTTCGCCAGTTGTTCCCTGAGCACTCTGATCACCCGCTTGTGGCAGTGCCAGTGCCAGAGGAGTCAGACGGTGACCCGTCTCCCGATGCTGCCATGGACTTGGATGTCAACATTGATGCAGGCGGCGTTGGCTTGGGAGCCAACGGAGGAGATGCAGATGAAGGCGAGTCTCCCGGTGCAGCTGGTAACGCGCCCGGTGAGAAACCTGTTGTCGTTGATGGCACTGAGTTGACCCTTGATTGCACCCTCGCCACGTTGCGAGCCGCGGCACAGAGTCTTGGGATAGGTAAGTCGGGTGGTAAGGCGACAGTTCTTAAGAGGATCAAGGAGTTTCTTGCGCGAAACGATTTTCTTTGGGCCAACCTTCCGGCTGATGTGCAACTGCCTCGTGAGCAGGCGCCAGTGCGAGAGCCATCCCAGGATGAAGTGCGCAAGCATTCGCTGACGCACATGCCATTCCAAGCATGGTGCGCTGAATGTGTTCAGCATCGTGCCCGTTCTGATAGACATGAGAGGCACCCTGTTGGCGACCGTGAGCATGCGACAATTTGTTTTGATTTTGCTTACACGAGTCGGCCTGAGACCCCTGAACAGAAGCTCGTGTGCCTAGTTGCGTCTTGCAATTTTACCGGTGCAAATCAAGCTTGGCCTGTTCCGGCCAAGGGCGGCAATCTGCAGCTCAGGTACATGACATCAGAGCTTACAAGGTGGATCGCGACTTTAGGCCACAGCGAGGTCACGCTGCGCAGTGACCCAGAGCCAGTGTGTTTGTCGTTGCAAAGGCTTGTGCAAGCCCAGCGTCTTCGACTTGGGTTGCGGACCCATCTTGAGCAGAGTGAGCCTGATGATCATGCGGCCAATGCGGCCGAACCTGCGGTCGAGACCCTTCGACAGCTGACCAACACGTTGCTTTCTGAGTTTGAGTCCCGTGCAGGTGTCAAGGTGGCATCGTTGGATGCAATGCACGCATGGGCATGGCGGCATGCAAGTTTCATTCAGCAGCGGTTCACCAGATCGCAAGGCCAGACTCCGTTCGAGCTGGCATGTGGGCGGCCCTATCAGGGCAAGCTTGTGTGCATTGGTGAGACAGTTTATGGAAGAGTTAAAAGTGCTGTGAAGGGACAACCCCGATGGGGCATAGGTTTGTGGTTGGGAAAACTTGGGTGTAGCGACGGCCACATAGTCTTCACTGCTTCGGGACATTTTCTTGCTTGCAGGTCGATTCGTCGCTTACCACAAACTTACTTGAGGAGTGCTGATTTTGCTAAGCGCCTGCGTGATCATCCCTATTCCCAGGCAGCTTTTCTTGCGGGCCAAGTTGGACAGTGCAGGCCGCAGAAAACACGTGATGCACAACAAGCACCTCCAGAGCCACAGCCAGATGAAAGTGTCCCGGCCGGTGCGGATCCACTTCCGTATCCTGGCTATGTTCTCCCTGACAATGCACCGCTGAGTGAAGTTGTGCCACCGCCAGAGGACAGTGGACCTGTCACGCCATTGCAGCCACCACCTTCCGATGCAGAGGTTGTGAGTTCGCCTCTGGCTGTAGTGCCGGACGCTGAGGTGTTAGCCGAGGGGCCAAATGCTGATCGTGCCACGGGATCGTCCGATCCTGCTTCTTCGTCTGAGCCAGCGGCTGTACGTGTGCCTACCAGGGCTGCTGAGCCGAGTGCAAACGAGCCACGCAAGCGGCTTCGTCTTGACGCTGTGACGTTTGAAGGTGTCGACATGTACCACAACCACGAGGAGAATGATTTTGAATTTGAGGGTGAAATTTAAGAGGATTTTGATTATGCCGCGGAGGCCGATGGGGCCCATGATGACACGCGGCCGGAGTCAAGCATTCCTGAGTGCTTGTTGGTCCCTTGGAGTGAGCATGAGCCAGAGCTGAGCGCTGAGCAGCTTGCACATGTAGATGCAGTTGCAATGCAGTTTTAGGTTGATCGTCTCCTTGGGATCCCTGCTCTTGAGTGTTGTGCACAGATCCTGCCAGAGCACAAGCACTTGACCACCCGTTTTGTGGTAACATGGCGCTGCAAGACCATTGCAGGTTGCACATACTGGCTCCGGCGAGCCAGGCTTGTGGCACGTGATTTTGCATTTTTGTGCCCAGGCCGTACCGATCTGTTTTCCCCTGCATCGAATGCTTTGCAAAGCAAGATCATCCCATGTGTCTTCATTGACAACTACCATAACGGTTGGCAGTTGGTATCATTAGATGTTACGGATGCTTACTTGAATTGCCCGCAGGCAGAGGACACATGCACAAGTGTCATGATCAATGGCGAACGCTTGTATTTCAAGCTTCTCAGGCTCCTTCCGGGCCAGCGGGAAGGGAGCCAGACCTGGTTCTACCAGTTCACCGATGCGCTGAAAGTCGGAAGCCGTGTCGAGCTGATGCAAGAGGTGCCATCGCTGTTCCGGTTTCAGCCTGAGGACGGCGGAGGCGGAGGACTTGTGCACGTCGATGATTTGCTTGGCACAGGACCCGCAAGTGTGATCAAGTGCATGACCGATCATCTTGAAAGGGATTACAAAGTGACTGTGAATTTGATTTCGGTGCCAGGCCAAGAGGTTCATTTTCTTAAGAAGCGGCATTATCTTTTGTCGAGCACAGAGTTGCTGATTGAGGTGAGCCCAAAACACTTGGAAAAGTTGAAATCTTTGTGCGGCCATCCCAAGCACCGAAAATCACCTCTCCCGTCCGGGCGGTTGCCCACGGAGAGGGAGGACGATGCACCATTGTCCCAGGATCAGGCATTTCGCTTTCGATCAGCCGTTGGAGTAATTATTGCTTTACCTGCAGTCAGACCTCCCGCATGCCATGCACAGCATTCGCCACTTGTCAGGCTTTATGTCGTCCCCGACCGTTGGGGCATGGGCCATCCTGCGGCATTTGGTCGGTTACTTGAGTGCCACTGAAGGGTACTGTGCATGCCTTACGGCCGGAGGCATCGGACACGGTGTGCAAGTGCATCGCCCAGGGATCAATGTCATCGAGACGTTTAGTGATGCTGACTGGGGTGGATGCCGATCCACCCGAAACTCTGTCTCGTCGTCTGTGATTCTTTGCAACAGCAAGTTTATCCATGCGGCGTCCAAAACGCAAAAGTCGATCGCACTCTCCAGTGCGGAATCCGAGTTTGGTGCCGCGGTGTCAGCCGCGATAGATGGAACCCTTGTTGCAAGCATGATGCGGTTTGTGTCTCCAGAGCCAACGACACCACCACTCTTGATGATTGACAATTCCGCTGCCCGCACGATCCTTCAACGCGCCGGGGTCGGGCGTGTGCGCCATCTTGATGTGAAGTTGCTATGGACGCAACAACGGGTTGCGGAAGGATTGCTGGAGGTGCTGCCGGCACCCACGCGAACCAATGTCGCGGACATTGGCACGAAGCTCCTTGGTGTGCAGCGCACGGAGTTTCTGCTTGGCCTGATTGGGTTTAGAGATTCCCGAAATGGTTATGCTAGGGTTGGAGATGCAATCTTGAGCACAGAACACAATGTCCAGGCCATTCGCAATGTGTGCAAGGATCTGTCAAAGATCGCAAAGGGTGATGCCACGGCAAACACCGCCCGCATCCTTAGTGTTATCTTGATTGCCATGCAGGCAACTGGAAGCCTGGGTGCAGAGGATGGCGATGATGCCAAAGACGACGACGCGACTTTGACCATTCTTGATGCGATTCTTGAATCCTTGGTGCAGATCGTCGGCTATGCATCTGCAGTGTATGAAGCATACCCTTCAACATGTGTTGCGGTGTGCCAGTGCGTTGCAATCACTGCATTCTTGATGTGTGCATTCATGTGTTGTGGCCGACGGATGACAGATGTTCCAGAAGCATCTGTGCAGGTGCGCATCGCGTCTGGAGTTGCGGTTGATGTCCGAACATCCCGAAGTGAGCCCAAGGCCAAAGCTGGTGAGCAAGTGCGTGGAGCGCGGCCCAAAACCGCGAGTCGACCGAAGATCGAGGACGATGATGAGCGAGCCCAGAGCCCTGGCGCGCACGAGGTCCATGCAGGCAGACCAGGGTCATCCAACGATGTGCTGAGATCGAACAGCGAGGCCAGTGTGAGATCCGAGAGAATTCCGAAAGCACGCCCGATTCCGCAGCGCCGGGTGCCACAAGCCCGAAGCGCAGACGGCGTGTGGATTTCGACAAGTCAAGGATATGCTTATCACAAGGCTACATGTGGCAAGCTGAACCAGTCGCTTGGCGTCACCGAGGTGTCGCGGGCAGTTGCCGAGGAGCGCGGCTACCGCGCGTGCCGCATATGCAAACCTTGATGGGTGTGCCGAGTTTCTTGTGATGCTGCGTCGTACGCTTGATCTTGCTTTATAATGCTCATGAGGCACATTGGATGCCATGTACATAGTCAGTCCTTTGTGCCACGGCGCAATTGATTGACAGGCTGCTGGTGGATCCTGTACATAGCTTGACAACGTGCGATGGACGGCTTGAAATCACTTGAATCTTGATATGCAGCATTTTGCTGCCAATCTGAGCAATGCCACAATCCCTTGAGCCGTGGAGCGGCTCTCAGCTGCGGAGGTGCGTTTGGCACCCATTGGCGGTAACTAGGCCGTCATTGACTTTTCGACTGGGCGCGAGAGCGCATGATCCATCATGAATCCGCCCTTTGTCTTGACAACTTGCGAGGGCGTCCGCTTGCGCCAGTCAAGCATGCAGTTGTGTCTTCGGCTTAAGGTCGTGGATACAACTCCGTAGGCAGTGTAGTGTACAGTCTACACGTAGTTGCGTAGCACTCGAGCTAAGCCTTGAGCCGGCTAAATCAAGCCCAATACGCTAGTAAGAACATGTGCACTTGGAGCGTGTTTAAAACGTCGTACAAGCTGTTGTTTTATACTTTGGGAATCGTTCACGAACAGTCTGCCCATTCGCCAATGGAACAGCCTGAGGCGGGGTACGAACGATTTTCCCGTATTCGTTGGCATGGTTTTACATTGATTTTATCATGCATTTTACTTTCGCTCTTGTAGTCGTGCACATGCGAATTCTGAGATACCTGAAGGCTTTTGTTGCTCGAGGATAGTGAAAAGTTCGTAGGTTCAGAACGTTAAGCCTTTGACCACCAGTCTCTCCTTGGAAGGCGGTAGGCTGAAGGTTACGGAGGCTGCTGGTATGGATGATCGTGACATTGAGGGCTCTTTGCAGGTCCTTAATGCCCTGCGCCGCAGAGGAGTGGCTTACGCATTTGCTCGCTTGATCAGTTGGGAAAGACACGAAGCTTATGTTTCTTCCTTATTCAGGTATTTGACCAAGCCCGCTCAGCCTGGTTACAGGAAGGTGTCTCTTCGTCAGATCTTGCGGGCTGACAAGCTTGCCTTCTCCAAGTTGTCGGAGGCAGGTGAGGACATCCGGGCAGATGCTTCAGGTACTCTCCCGCTTGATGCTGACCTAATTGTAGCTCTCCTGCCTATGGGTGATTTGGATGGTAAGGGCAAGAATGCTAATGGCCGCGGTGGGCGCCCGGGTCCTTACAGCGATAATGCGCCCTGGAAGGGGAAGAATGGCAAAGGTAAAGGCGGTTGGAGCTCCAAGGGATCTGATAGTTGGACAGGGAAAGGCAAAAACACCTGGCAGGCCAAGGGCAAGTCGCCCAAGGGCAAAGGCTCTGGAGCCGGGAAACCGGAATGGTTGCCTGAGGGACTTCGCTTCCAGGGAGCATCTGCATGGAATAATAAAGGCAACAAGGTCTGTTACGGTTTCAACCTCGGGACATGTTCGGATGCGAACTGCCAGAAGGGCGATCACACTTGCTGCATCTTTAAGTGCGGTGGCGATCACCCGGTGGGGAAGTGCCCCTTGAAGCCCAAGAAGCTGTGACTAGCGGCTCCGCCGCCTTGCACCGCCGCCTTGGCGTCGGACGTGGAGATGACACCTTCGGAAGAACCCGTTTCCGGTGCCATCTCTGTAGCTGATGTCACGGCCTCGGCCTCACCGCCTGTTGGAGTGGGAGTGGACCCTGCTTCAGAGCTGGTAGATGTCGACGATTCTCCGATTTTTGTAGAACCTACAGTTTTGGATCCCCCTACGATGCCGAGTACTTCGTCTGAGTCTTTTGCTTTGGAGCGCACAGGGAGCGAGGGGGCGCTCCCCTCACCTCCCGTGGCATCGGAGGACTTTTCTCCGGCACCGCCTACTCAGGAGCCGGCCAGAGCCGTTTTGCAGTGCTTTGCAGGTCAAGCTCGTGTGGCTTCGGCCTTGATTAAGCAGGGCTATTTTTCCTATGGAGTGGATCGATTCAAGCAGAAGGCGGCCATGGCCCCAGTGCTTCAGATGGACTTGTCGACGCGGGAGGCGTGTGACTCTGTCTAACATGGCTTGACAACCGGAAGATCGCGGGTGTTATGATATGTATTCCTAAACACGCCTCGGAGCCTGTTACTACGGCTTTCGTCCTGGCAGTGATGGCAGGGTGCTTGAGCAACAACCTGCCCATGGTTCTTGAGGGTTCGGTGTCTTCCCCCTTTTGGGAGAGTTTCAATCGTTTACCATCAGCACAGCACCCTCCGCATAGAGTGAAGGTGGATTGGCAGCTTTGGGACTCACATAGCAAGCAGCGCAGCCTCGTGTGGTCTAATTTGCCCGAAATCCTCACTGTGCGCAGGGAGGCGGCGCCTATGGGACATAAGGTGCAGCAGCGATCGGAGGCGCAGACAGGTTATCCGCCGGCTTTTGCCACGGCGATAGCTGAGGTGTTCATTGCAGGTTTGACTCAGCGACAGCTGCCATGCCGCAGCCCGGCCTTAGCCAACAAATCGCTGCGAGTTTCGGCTATGAATCAGCCACGTGGGGCGATGCCGGAAGTGGTGTCTGAGTGGAAGTTGGTGGTTTATGTCCTTCTGCCACCGCAGGTTGAGGACCCGTTTGGTGGGTCGAAACGCCTCAAACAGGACTGGCGAGTCCCGCATGGCGCCCGCGTGTTGCCGGAGCTCAAGCTGCTCCCGCAGGATTCCCAGCTTCTGTCGCGTACTCAGTCAGGGGGGCAATTGAGCCCGCAACTTCAGCAGGAAATGCAAAACTTGAATGGAGCCTCAGTTTTGCGAGTGGGCATCCCATGGGATCCCATTGAATTCATTGCTAAAGCAGGTAAGATTGGACACCCATACCATAAGTTATCCAAGTGCAACAAGGATCTCAGAGACCTCGTTCATGACTTAGTACACAAACCGGGACCGGTTCGTTCTCAGAGGAAGAATTACATCGAGAAGTGGGCAAGAAGAGCTAAAGAGTTGGAACCAGAGGAAACCAAGCTGAAAGCTGGCATGTCGGATCACAGAAGGAAGATCCTTCAACCCAAACGTATCTTGCTATTTGAAGAGATGCTACGAGACATTGGGTATGACGATATGGGTGTGGTTCGGGAGCTCATCGACGGAGCCACGCTGACGGGGGACATTCCTATCACTGGGGTGCTGGATACCAAGCTCAAGCCTGCTAGGTTGGATACTGAACAACTTATAGGGATGTCTGATGAAATCAGACAGCAGATCCGGGTGAAGACTGGGTCGTCGGGTGATAAGGAAATCGACCAGCTGTTGTGGGATAAGACGATGGAAGAGGTACAGAGTGGATACCTCTCAGGACCTTACGATTTCGAGTCATTGCCGAAAAGATGTTTGGTCAGCTCCCGTTTTCCGTTGCTACAAGGGGAGAAGCTGCTACCAATTGACAACTACTCATCGAGTTTGATTAACGACACGGTCACAGTATCTGAAAAGCCTATCACGCACTCTATCGATGAAATTGCATTGCTGATAAATACGCTTTCGAGTGCTGCCCGAAAGAAGAACCTGAACGCATTGTACGGGAAAACGGCGGATCTGAAGGGAGCTTACAGACAATTGGCGGTATCTGATACAAGCTTAGATTTTTCTTACCTCTCGGTCTACGACCCGGCAGAGGAGAAGCCCAAGTTGTTCCAACAACTAGCTGTGCCCTTCGGCTCAACCAAGGCCGTGTATTTTTTCCTCAGAGTGGCGAGAGCTCTTTGGACTATCTTGGTCAAAGGGGCCAGAATCCCGACCACGAATTATTTCGACGACTTTGTTCTGCTCGCTCTTGGAGGAGATAGGAGTTCGTGTTCGCATGCTTTCGATGAAGTTATGAGGCTGCTAGGTTGGAAGCTGTCAGCTGATAAGACGACATCCCGAGAAGTTCCTGTCGTAGAGGTTCTTTTCCCTGGAAGGGGGTGGACGAGTCGTTCGCCTTACCTCCGACCAGTGGTCGCCTTTTGAACAGATGCCAGTGGCTATCTGCCTCTCTGAGTTGCCCGAAGATCGGGCCCGCACTCACCCCCCAAAGAGAGCGACTGCACAGTTTTGAACCACTGCACAGTTAAGGGCTGCCCGCAACTAATGCTAACGAAAGTTTCGTTGGGGAAAAAACTTACATGTCATTTTTTTTGCGTTCTCCTTGAATCAATATATGTAAACCATATGCTTGCGGTCAACTTGTTGATAGCGTTTTAAAATTCTTTCTTTGAAGAAACTCGGGGGAGTTTCGTTTCTGCATGCTCTTGGTCTTGTGCAATTGCAATTGTTGTTGGCGCTTCAGTTGAACAAATCAGTCTAACAGCTCAGAAACAACATAGAAAGAATTTTAAGTATAATCAAATTATGCATGTCAGGTCATGTAATTCCTATAGCAAATCTCAATATGTTACTCAATATGATAATGAATATCATAATCAATCGATCGCCCACTAGACCGCTGACTCGGCTGAGCTTGAATGAACGAAAGAATGACATGATCCTCCCAGCCGATGTTCCTTGACTGAGCTGCGATGTTGGCCAGTTTAAGTTGAAACTCCTAGACGCCCTTTGTCGGAGGTCATTCTGAAGTCGTTTGTGTAATGATGCTGAAGCAGGTTGAGGAAATGATGCAAAAGTGTGCACGGAGAAACCGAACACATGTGGTGAGCAGTGGCTCAAGTCTTCGCTGTGGGGCCTATGGAGCCCGTCATGATCTTCAACCCCAGCGTGCCAATGCGACCAAGACAAGCAAGTGGTCCGCGTTGCGCCTTTGCCAATGTATATGAACAGATATATTTGATTGCCCAAATATATTTAGGGCAACATTTGAATGCGGATGAACATGCTATGGCTTATGCTGCTCACATATAGGTCGCCACATATTCAGCAACGTCGATGTTACTCGCATCATGTGGATTGATGATATCTTTGTGTTCACTTCTAAAACTCCGACGAATTTCATAATCGAACGCAAACATTGGATTGAATGCAACATGAAGCTACAAATACAAAAAAAAGCTTAGCTTGCCTTGACCCTGTCTGCTTCATTTTGTGACAAGTGTTCAACCTTGGACACGGCAATGCACACCACACCAGTCTTGCGATCGCAAGCCTGACATGGGTTGTCGAAGATTCAATCAAGGCTTGGCCTTCGCTCGGTTTCTTTTTGGCTCTGCGCTTCGGCCGTAATGTGCAGCAGCGTTGTTTCCGCTCCGACCTCGATGCCAAGGATTTTCGTTCAAATCTTGAAAAGCTTGTTCTTTCGCATGTTCGCGTTCTGAGGCTGTTCCGAATTGGCCATCCCGGCCACCATGTCGGGTTTCGGAGAAAGGCTCAGCCAGCGTCAAAAGGCAGCGCCAGATCTGCCCAAAGATGTGCTCTACACCAAAAGCTTTTGTGCCAGGCCTTCAAGAAGGGGGTTGATGCAGATGATGCGCGGCGGAAGAGAGAAGATGCGGCTGTTCAGCTTCGCAAGCAGACCAGAGACGAGGCGGAGTCAAGATCAACAAATCAGCATTCGAGGAACGTGCTGCGACAGGCGCTGATGAAGAAGAGGATGGTCAACGACATACCCGCTGCCGGCCAGACAACCGACCCGATGGCCTTGGCGCAAATGGGTGAACGCAGGGGCCCATGCAACCACACTGACAGGTTCATTTATGGGATCTTGTCGTCGCAGGTATGGCGACGGTTCCCAGCAACTGTGCCGTGGAACAGATCCCGGCTCTAAGCCAGGCCTTGCTGTCGGACGATCCTCAGGCCAGGCCAGGGCTGGGCCCGAAGGTCTGACCCGTTTTGTGAGAGCACCGTGACCGAGGCACAGTTCAATGCCACTCAGCAGTTCCGAAAGCTCCTCAGTATCGAGCAGAACCCACCCATCTCGGAGGCGAGGGCATGACAGTGGTCGTTTCTCTTTCCCCTTCTCTTCCTCTAGCTCTCGGAGGTCATCAATGCAGGTGTCGTGCCACGTTTCGTCCAGCCTTCACCTCAAGCAGCGGTCTGTTTTTAAGTTGAACCATCGCGCTCCTTGATCTAGGTTCCTGAAGGAAATCAATCGGCCAGACCTGCAGTTCGAAGCCGCATGGGTGCTCGCTATCTTGCTCTTGATAGCTCTAGCTGACTCCTGCCTCTTGAGGGGGCAGATCCCGTGTCAGGTGCTGACTAACATCGCCTCTGGAAATGCAGACCAGACCCGCGTGGTCGTGGAGCAGGTGCGGTCTACTGGCACAACCTGTAGCCACCACTGCACAAAACCCGGAGGGTGCGCTGCCGATCTTCGTGCAGCTCTTGCAGGCCGCCGTGAAGTGCCTTTACTCTATATCCACTGAGAGATGCTACAGCGGCTCTCCATACTGAGCTAAAGCAAGCTTCCCTTTGCAAATGCTCGAAGCTGCAACAGTAGGTGTTTGGGCTCAGATCCTTGAGCTCGCAGAATTTTGACGTTACGTGCGATGTTGGGCAGCGCGAGCGCTGGAGAAGGGGTGGCAGGGGTGGGTGAGAAAACCCCGCCGCTTCCATCTGGCCTGAGCTTTCTACAGCCACCCTTGGACCTCGAGAGGCAAGCTCTTCAGAACACGGCTTTGTCATGGCTGGAGGTGGCCACAGGCAGCGCAGACCCCGCGCCAGCATCCTTGACACCCGCATCGGTGCACGTGGAGCAGACAGAGCACTCAGAGATCGAGTTGGGGCATCGCCCGAACTTGTCGATGGCGTTGTCGCACGAGGAGGCGTGGATGCTGCAGAGGCTGTCTGCCTGCTTGCACGAGGTTGACATGCAGCTGATGGAGGCCCGCTCCACTGGTTTGCTTGCACGAATCGGAGCCTCCAATCGCGTTTATTGCCGAGGACCTGGCAGAGCTTCATCGAAGACATTTGCAGGATCGATACTAGTACCTTGAAGTCAAAGTCCCAGTATGTGAGAGCTTTGGGTGCAGGAGCTGCGAGTGCTCTACGACCAGAAGATCCAAAGCCTCCTCGACCAGGGGCGGGGAGGGAGCCTTGCTGTTTGTGCATTTCCTGTTGCATCCCTGTGCAGTGGGCAGGTGGACTTTGCAAGCTCAGGGCCTCGCAGCGCTGGCCAGCCGGCATCTGAGGCCCGCAAGCAAACCACCAGGAGGCCTGACTCTTGTCAACCCTTGTCAACTCTTGTTTCTTGTTTGAGGCATCGGCAGCAGGTGCAGGACCAGCAGCGGCAGCAGCAGCAGCTTCTTTGTGTTCAGCGGGCTAAGTTCCGAGAAGCTCAAATGAGACGGGCGGCAAAAGCGGCGCTACCGTCGACTTCGACCCTGCCAGCTTCTGGCGGCCCTGGCCCCGTCCTGCGACTCTAAGTGACGGCAACAAATCTGAGTTTAGTTATTATCTCATTTTCAATGCCTGTCCATGGCCTAAGAGGCAGTTGGGATCTCAGCTGAGATGCGTGACGGGAGTGGTGAGACCTTCTCCTGTCCTCCTGGTTGCATCGGCTGAACTCCGCCTGAAGACCCGATTCTTGGCCGGGCTGCCAAGCAGCTCCTGCGTATTTTCAAGCTGCCGCTCCAAAAGGTGCACCTCGTGCCTGTGTGCTTGCCTCCGCGGTTTGACATCATCTGTGCCTCAGTCTGCTATGCGGTGCATTGTCAGTCTCCGAACGACGATGTTCGCGAGCAAGCAGTTTGGGTGCTCTACTGAGCTCTTTGGCGTCCGCTTAGTGTGGTAGCGAGCTCGGTGTTCCTTAGGCGCTGGGTAACATCGCCGGCGATTCGCCCAACTTTAGAGATCTGGTCCTGCAGAGCGGAGGCAGGGAGGGCAATTGCACTGCTCTGCACTGCAATCCATTCTCCTCTTAGGCCTTCACCCCGTGATGACTGTCCTGCGAGAGATCCTTGGATTGCACGGAACGGGAATCACGTAGGTCAGTCACGACGCGATGTATGCAACACGTTGAGCTAGGTCCGAGAAAACATCGATGATGCGAAATGCCACATGGACACTGTCAAATCTTTGCCGCGGCAAACCTCCACCACCCTTCGAGTGGGCACGGCACCTGGAAGTTCGAACGGGTACGGGGGTACGGGCTCGGCGGTGTCTCTGAAGGTGTCGCCGGCACTGGGCACTCTAGCGAACCTTATCTACTCCTGCGACTGCGAGGTCTGACAGAAGTGTGCAGTCCGGCATGTGTGGTCTCGAACTTTGGAAGGTCTTGACCGATGCCTGCTGGGCCCTCTCCTATTTGTCGGACGGCCCCAACGAGCGAATCACAGCCGTCATCCAGGAGAGCAGAGCAGAGACAGCTCTCTTTCTTGCAGTCTCTGGGCCGAGGGTCTCGGGCCTGATGCAGCGAAGCGAGTGCTTTGGTGCGTCGCCAGGCCGGCGTTTGCCGTCGGCTTGTGGAGCTGCTGCTTCCGCCTAAAGTCGCCGAGTCGCAGCCGCGGTCGGGTCTGGTCGCTGCGCTGTGACCGAGGCTCCATACGTCCCCACTGGTGCAGACGCCCGCGTTGCGGGCTGTGGGCAACATCGTGACCGGCGACGACAACCAGACACAGGCCCAAACAGGATCAGCCCCGCAAACGACCCGAAACGAGCCGCAGTGGGAAGGTGATTCTGCAGAGCGGGGCCTTGCCGTCGCTCCTGAAGCTTCTCTCCCATGCGAAGAAGGCAGCATTTCTGGCGTAACCGCCCTCAATTTGCTTTGTTTTCCCCTACTGCACCATTCGCAGGCAATTAGAAAAGAGAGCTGCTGGACAATCTCCAACATCACAGCCGGGAATCGCGAGCAGATTCAGGAGGCATGTAGCGAATGTGGTGTGTCCGACACAGCCGACGCTGTACATAGATCTCGGATTGCGCAGTTGCATTCCGATCTGCAGAAGATCGCAAGGGGTCATGCCGCCACGAGGTTATCAACAATGGCCTGCTCCCACCGGCTACTCGGCGTCCTTCATCGACGCCAGGATGCGCTTATCTGTCCGGTCAACAACACTTTGCCGACATGAGGTCATCCACTTGTTGCAGACGGCCGATTTTGACATCAAGAAAGAGGCCTGTCACGGCAAGGCAGAGCGACCTTTTGCTTGATGGGATCTAAGGCAGCCTGGGCGATCAGCAACGCAACCTCGGGTGGATCTCCACAGCAGGCTGCGCCAATTTGTGACTTTTGTGACTTTGTCCTTCTCGTGGCGGCTTGCGCAAGGTGGAATACCTGGTGGAGATGCAGTGTATCAAGCCTTTGGCCGCACACACAGGTAAGAAGAGACCGAGGGCAAGAGCTCAGGTTGCAGACTGCAGATGGATGCTGGTAGCCTGTTATTTGTAGAGTCCATCTCTCTACAAGGCTTCAGGTGTCGGATCGTGTCGGGGTGGGTTTGCTTGATTTCCAGCCTTTCTCCTGTAGCCTACCGTTCTCGAGTCCCTATCCGCACTCCCGTCCTCCCACTGAGCTCAAATTCGCACCCAAAGCAGAGTGCAGCAAGCACTCCTCTAAAGTGGTTTGGAGAGCATCCATGTCCAAAACCTAATGACGTCCATGGTCTAGCGCATTTTGGTTTGGAGAGCATCCATGTCCAAAACCTAATGCCGTCCATGGCCTAGCGCATTTTGGTTTGGAGAGCATCCATGTCCAAAACCTAATGACGTCCATGGTCTAGCGCATTTTGGTTTGGAGAGCATCCATGTCCAAAACCTAATGCCGTCCATGGCCTAGCGCATTTTGGTTTGGAGAGCATCCATGTCCAAAACCTAATGACGTCCATGGTCTAGCGCATTTTGGTTTGGAGAGCATCCATGTCCAAAACCTTTCGAAATGTTGCTTTTTTGCATCGCACTGAGCGGGGATGGTACTTTCCACTGCTCTTTAACAGCTTACTCTGTGCGTCACTAGTTCAATAACAAGTAGAGGCGCAAAAACCGCACATCAGCAGCATCCAGCATTATCATGTGCATCATCACTTTCGTAAGCACCATCTTCAATAGCATCATCATGAACATCATCATCATCATGATCATCCTCATCTTTATGTTACGCCGCATCTTGGACCGCGACAGCTTTGATGGAACATGTTGTACATCCACGAACTCTGCGACCAGCGTCGCACCAGGGGGGATTGGGTAGTAGTAGTAGTAGTAGTAGCAGCAGCAGTAGTAGTAGTAGTTGTAGTAGTAGTAGTAGTAGTAGTAGTAGTAGTAGTAGTAGTAGTAGTAGTAGTAGTAATAGTA
Organism: Symbiodinium sp. CCMP2592; assembly: GCA_905221615.1. Classification (NCBI taxonomy): domain Eukaryota; class Dinophyceae; order Suessiales; family Symbiodiniaceae; genus Symbiodinium; species Symbiodinium sp. CCMP2592. The sequence continues at coordinate 440,997 of CAJNDT010005928.1, forward strand.
GTAGTAGTAGTAGCAGCAGCAGCAGCAGTGAATTCAGCAGTAACAGCAGCAGGAGACATGCAAAGTTCGAAACAGCTCTAAAACTTGGAGACTTGTAGCACGTGGACCAATGACCCAGGTGTCGATAAGAAGGAAACCACAGCTAACGAAGGAAACAGGGATATCGAAAGAAAAGATTGAGGTCGACTTGCTGGTCGTTTCAGATGCCAAGATCATCGGTTTGAGCCTGAGAGATGAAGCAATTTGGTGTTTCATAGAATTTGGTTTTTGAAACACACAGGTGTGGCGCTGGAAGCTTTGGAGAATATCTTAAAGGCCAGTGGCATCCCGGTGCCCCAGATGGTCCGGGCCTACAGGGACTGCTTCGCCTCGTTTGGCGCCGCAGGTGGGCAAGGACAAGCAGCAGAAGCTGGGCATGGCCGAGAATCCTTTTGCTGCGAAGATCGAGCAGGCAACTGTGGTGTTGTCGCCCTCGCAATCGACACAAACAAGCAATTGGTCGGCGCCCGCTTCGTGTTCGCAGGCCGACGGCTTGCCGAAGATCGAGAATCTTCAGGAGGATCCCAATGAGGAAGTGTACCGCTGCGGTGATGCAAGTGCTTTGTGGGAGTTGCAGCTCTTGCTATGGAGCTCTTCTTGAACTTCCAGGTACCAGAAGGCGATGAAGATTCTGGAGAAGTACTTCCCGCTGGAGGTACGGGGGCATCAAAGGCTTGCATCGGTCTGCGCAGACAGACACTCCTCATTCCGGAAGGATGAAGATGCAGAAATCGGTGAAGATGCCGTGACCTCACCCAGCATGCATAGCCGTGTCAGGTCTAGGACTTGAACTTGCTTGGACAGATGCTGTTGTGAGCTCCGACGTGACTTCACCTAGCCCATAACGCTTTGTGCTGTCACTGAGTCATCGGAAGCAGTGGTGTGCTTGGCTGAGGTCTCGAATCCTCAACAGTTCCAGTTTGGTGCACAGGTGCCCACAGGTGCGCAAATGCTGCTAGGCACCGCTCGGATCTTCTGTGCTGTGCTGATTCAGGCGGCTTCAGTTTTGGATCCTGAGCGCTACATCTTTCCCAAGTTTAAGGACAGGCGGACGGATGTATCAAGGACACGAGCAGAGAATCTCACCCTGTGGTGCGGGCACACCAGAGAACCTTCCTCTTGGGATCTCACTGCCCAACAGCACACGCAGTGTGTGCAGTTTGTGCAAAGGTCGGGTGCATCTCTGCAAATCGAATTGTAAAGTCTTCTCAGATTCAGATTTCCCAGTGTCCTTGACCTCTTCCTCAGTTCTCTTTCGAGGACCGGGAGAGCTTAGGATCCGATCTGACGTTTGGCTCCATGTCATGGCCCATGGCACCGCAAGATTTGTGACACGGCGATTCGCCATGTGGCTCCGGGTCGGGTCCAAGCCTTCGATGCGATGCATTCGATGCACTCTACTTCTTAAGCCGGGAACCACATGCGGCCCGGCGCTTTGTGCGACCTTCGGGAGCAAAAAGGGCTTCACGTTTGGCTTCTGAGATGAGCAGTGTCTTGCAGCAGGCTGAAGGCCCCCCGGACAAGCCGCGTGGTTCGAGAGGCCCAGCGCCGCGCACGATGGCGATGGCGGTGGCGAAGGTGGCTGTGGATTCAATTGCACAGCGAGGCTTTGCGACGCCTGCAACACCCTCAGCACCTTCTCGATGCCGGTGCCGGGTCGAGGTCCGATTTGGGTAGAACTGGGTACCAACCACTGTAGCGCTTCAAATAGCTCGCAGAGAGTTCGCTCTCGCTGCAGGTTCAGTCTGTGAAGCACGGGCAGCCGATTTTTCTGGCCATGGGGGTCTTTGCGGTGCCACTGAAGGGTCTTGTTTCGAAGAAGCGGCGGTTCGGGTGCCGCGCGCGGGGCGGAAGCGGCGGAAGCTTCCTAGGCGCTCCTCCGTAAGGGTTTTTTCCATGATCATAGAGAAACGCTGGGAAACCCTTAAAAGAGCGCTTAAATCGAGCGCGAAACCAGTCACGCATGGATTTTAGAGAAACGCGTTGAAATCGAGATTGCTGCTGCTTGGAGGCTCCGCGGCATACACATGATGGTTCGCCTAGCTACTTTGGACTTCGACTTTAAACCTGCATCGTGTGTAAGTCTCTATCTGGGTATACAACCGTTATACATACATGTGTATATATATATATACACATGCATATCGATATTTAGCAGACAATTAATAAACCTACATATATTGATATAGATATTTTTGTGGAAGTAATTCGGAAGAACGTGCTTGGTGACCACGATGTTGCCATCCTGCAACGGTCCTTCAACTCCACCCAACCAGCCGCAAATTGGCCTCCCTATGCCCACAAATCCCGGGTGATGCTCATGATGCTGGGCCCCTGTGTTCATTGTGATGGGTGTGGGGTGGTTTCCGGAGGGTGTGGACAAGTGACCCAAGACCCTGTTCGCAAAAGCCTCTTGGGTCACTTCCTTCAACTCCTCGATGCATGAGAGTTTTTCCTTCTCAAGCTAGTACTCAGCCCAAATACCAGGCTCCCGGTACGCAGAGACCCCAAGAGGCCCCAGAAGGCCACAAACAGAAATTCCATGGGTTTCGCCAGAGACGAACAGGGTTGACCAAACCAAACCTGACTCATGTTTTTCGTTTTTTCGCATGTTTTTTGCTTTTTGTACTTTTTAGGTGGACCCGAGGCCCCGCAACACGCACGCAAATACCCGCAACACGCACGCAAATCCCAGCAACACGCACGCAAATTAAAAAACATAACTTTAGGCTCCTCGTCGCTCATGGAAATCACACTTGCCGCATGTTTTTTGGATTTTTGACAGCCAGCAGCAGGTGATCCGTGTGTGGCAGGCATGCAATCGCACATTTTGGGCTTCGTGTAGTGGCCACGGTGGGCGGAACGGCAGTTGCGAATCCGTTATGGATTCGATGATTGAGGCCGAGCTTGAAGCCTGCATCACGTTTGCCGGGCTGCAGTTCATCATGAGCATTTATAGCTTGTCGCACGCATGTGGGTAAGGCATCACAAGCCCGGATGGCAGGTCTTGAAGCCTCCCCCCCTGGCAGAATCGCAAGCTCGGCAAGAAAAGCTTTGGATACCAACCAGAACTTGAACGACGTGCTCGCAGAGGTTCGTGAAGGACATGCATGTGCATTCGCATTATAATGTATATGTGGACGTACTTAAGTTTTCGTAGATGTGATATCACACAGGAGCACCCATTGCCAATCCGGCTCCTGCTTTGGAGAGAAGCCACACAATTATGTATACACCCTGAACCATATAGATCGATACATATATATATATATATATCATCAGAGTTCGCGGCGATATATAAGGGGCTTTCGTGACAGGACTGTGTAGATAATGTACACAGAAACGACGATGTTGGGGAATAAGTAGCTTTGTCAATCATCACGCACAGAAATCCGGAAAGCGCCTGGAAATCCACATGCTTGAACGCCGCGCGGGGAAATCTTAGGGTACGAAAATTTCCATAGCAAAGGAGCTGCTAGGTTGGAGTCAAAACTGGAGCTGTCCTCCGAGTTCGACGCGGAGGATCCGGAGTTGCGGGTAGAGGCGGCGAATCAGGTGGGAGCCATGAACGTCACCAGCACACTCTGGCCGCCAAAGCGGCAGCAGGCAGATCCCACGGAGTTGAGTCCGGTACAACAGGAGACGACGGTGGGGCGCTTCACAGGCTCCGCGCCGGCTTTCTCAGCTTGGCCCTTCTACCAAGCTGATTACACAGACTTCCCCGCGGAGCTGCAGCCGCTTTCTGAGAAAGACAAAGAGCTTGAGATCTACAAGGCCAAGAGACAGTTCAACAAAAAGCAAGCTGTCAAGCGCAAAAGGGGGCGCAAAGCGGGCGCAAGCAGCCTGCCCTTTCGTGCCCTTTCGTGCCCTTTCGTTGCTTTTGCAGGTCGTGGACTTCGTCTCCTCGAGCGCTTTGACGCGGGCTTTCGCTTTGGCCAGCCGCTGGCAGAAGCAGAATTTGGGACGCTCAGCCGGCTTTGACCGCACCTTGGCAGAGGCAGAGCTTAGCAGCTTAGCACACGCTGAGCACAATTAGTTCATGCCAGTGAGTTGTTGCTTGGTGCTTTGGTGCTTGGCGCGGAGCCGCACTCTGATCGCAATCGGAAGCGAAGGACTGGGCGCTGGGGTCTTGAGCGGCTTCAAGTACACCAACCCCATCCTCCTGCGCCAGCTGCAGGGCCTGAACGTCCTCTTGAGCTGGAGGGAAGAGAGGCATTCGAATGGCCCGCTTCCCCTTTTATCGGAAGAGGGCCTCCTGGAGTTCTTGCTGGAGGTCGGTGCCTCGGACTTCACGCAGAAGGAGTTCCGTGCTGTGGCGCCTGTGGGCCGCGAGGCAGCGCAGACTTATGCCCGTATACACCTTGTGCCTTGTAACTCTGTAGCATTCTGTAGCTGCTGTAGCGGCGCACTGCCGCCATTGAGTCGGCGTTTTGAGGCTCTGGTGACCGGCTTGGTTGGCACTTCCGGCTCTGCTCTGGCCACTGGACCAAAGGGAGCAGTCTCGACATCCAGATCTGTCTAGGCCGCGCCCGGGACGCGTGAAATCACGCTTCCGCATCGGATGCCACTCGCAGAGTCCACCCAAACCGGAACGTAGGGCCCGTAGGGCCCGTAGCGCTGTCGTGTCAGGCCACGACTGCCTCGACCAGGCCGGGGCCGGCGCGAGCCGGCCATCGCATCGTTTCGTGGGGTTTCGGTTGCTCAGGTCGGAGTCGCCCTTAGTCGCCTTTCGCTTCACTTAGTCGCTTCGCTTTCGCAGGGCCCCGTTGCGGAGGAGCCCGGCACTCAGAGGGAACCGGCGGCTTGTGCGGTGCCCTCAGAGATCTGTGAAGAGTCAACGGCATTTGGCCTGTTTCTCATCAACGAAAAGTGTCAGTGTGTCAGTGTGTGTCCCGATAATGGGCCAAGTACGAGAGGCAGCGAGGCAGAGGCTTCAGAAGCATTATTTGCAACAGACAGGCGGCTTCTGCGTCTGCTGGCTGGCCGAGCACGTGCTTGCTCGCTGCAGCTCCGCTGCCGCGGCCGCTTTACAGAGCCGCGGTTAATGTAATGCCAACTTAGGGCTCGAGCCCCCAAGAGAGAAGCCCAGCTCGTCCAGCTGTTCCTTCGATTTTTTGCAAACGGCGCCCTGGTAAGAACTCTTTTGCATGTCTTTGAGATGCCTCAAGGGACGGGAAAGCAAGAGCTTTTGGCGCCAGGAGAAAGGCAAGCTACTGGTTCCCTGCAAAGCCCTGAACTTCAAGCTGGTGCGGGAAGGGGACACAGGGAGGAGAGACTATGTTCCATGCGGAAGCAAGGTGTATTGATAGCATTTCCGGAGGTGCCGGGCGAGAAGCACTTTGCAGAGGATAGCAGTGATCAAGATGCCTTGAGCGATCCGTATTTCACCAAAGCAAAGCTGCTTCGTGGAAATATGAGTTCAAGATCGGAGACATTTTCGTCTTTTTCGTTGGGTCATGTCCAGTTGCTGTTTGGCACGCTGGAGACTTCCCTTGAGTCCCAGCACATGTCTAAACAGTTGTGGTCTCCAGCCCAACTTGCCGAGGGTCTTTGAGGCCGTCCCAGTCCTCAGCTCAGCCAAAGCTGTTCGAATACTCGGAAGTCTAACTTTGGCTCATTCGTTCCTTGATCCAAGGAAGCTGTTCCAGGACGCAGCACAGGGAAGGGCGGAAGAGTGCACCCTTATGAGTGCATAAGCATGTGGGAGGATTGCGCACATGGCTGTTGCTGCTCTGTCTCGAGGCAGGAGTTCTTGCGAAGCTCATTTCACGTGAGAAAAGCACTGCGTTTTGTTAGGACCAGTTGGGGTTGGTGAACGAGTGGTGTGACGATCAGGGCGCGGCCACATTGGAGGAGGCACATCCTTTCCCGACCGTGAGAAGAGACCAGACAGGCAGAGTCAGAGAGTCTTTGTGGAGCTGCCTTCACGCCTCTATACGCCGCTTTTGCCAGATGCTTCTGTTCTTTCTCACCGAGACCACGGCTCTTGTTTCTTATGTCCTTTCGTCCTTTCCGGCCGTGTTCGCGGGATGGGCAAAATCAGTGGGGTTTCGGCTGCAGCCTAGATAAAGCATCTGCTCCAGGAAACTAGTGCAATAGTGCAGCAGTGCAGCACCTGAGATCAAGCAGAGCGTGTCCCTGAGCGAGCAGTTCTGTGGGTCGGAGGAAAACATACTGGGTACATGACGAATAAGGGCTGCATGCTTCATTGAGAGGGGGCAGATTTGAGAAACGTCAGGACTCGGAGTCACTACCGCTCCTGCGGGAAAGCTGCCGCCGGATCGCATCATGCTGCCGGTACCTCCGTCCGACCCATCGGAGCCGATGGCTACAAATCGTTCTCACTGGAGAATGATGAGATGATGTCTGAAGGATATGCCAGGAGGCCTCGTCCACCTCCTCCCAACCCTTCTCCTCACGGTCCCTCTTCTGAAGTCCCTGGCGTCGGCTTGGCTCATGCTCGGGTTCAACCGCGCGCGCATACAGCTACTCAACTTCCGTCTCCTCGTGATGTGGGATGCCTCGACAAGAGAAGGTCTCACCACACAAACAGAATCCCATCAGCCTGTCCGAAACCAAAGCCGCACCAAAGGCCTCTGGGCCGGTGCTAGGACGGAGAACAGGAAAGCTCTTCAGATGAGTTCACCCCTCACAGCCTGGTCAGCCGTCACGGCTACCTCACACTTCCGAGCCGGTGAATGATGCTGACTCGGACCATAGTCGTTGCCGTGCTGATGAAGAAGGTGACCTGGTTGTTGATGAATCAGACTGGACTCTGCTCACGAAGGAACGGAAGCCTTTCTGTAACACAGTCTCCTTCACAGTGCCGAGATACCTTGATGGTAGTCCGGTAGACACCAGAGAAGTGACATCACGTAGAAGGTCTGACAAACCCGGTATCGTCCATCCCAAAACGACAAATGTCAAAAGTATGACCTTCTGACCAGACGATTCAACATCGTCGCCAAACCCTTTCCTTGGTACTTCTAACCTTTCCCAAACAGAAAACCACGTCATGATGGCCTTTGCTCGGCGCCCCCAAAGCTCAGACAGACCTCGTCCCTGGTGTGCAACAGCATACAAGTTAGAAGACACAGATCTGGGCAGCAGGTCATGAGGTTCACGTGTAGAAGAGGTTATCTGTACAAATGAGCTTCTCCAAGGCTTCCTCTCGGAGCCCATGAAGAGCAAGAGACATAGCTTAACCAGTCTCGTGAACTGGGGAATTCCCCAGCCACTTGGCAAGTCAGTCTGCCAGCATGCAAATCAGGCAGCCACAACACTTGAGCTCGAAGAAACTTCGCTGAAGAAGCCAGCGCGGAAACATCGATCTGGGAGCGACGATCAAGACCTGCGGCGCGGCTTCGGCCCTGGTAAAGGTCGTAGAGGGCCTGGCATCCGTCACCATGACGTCGGTTTCCGCGAGAGTGTCTTCGACCCTTGTTTGCACTTCTGGGGTTTCAACGAGGAAGAAAAGGCTATGTGATGACGAAGTCGCGGAACGAGGGGGCGAGTCAGACAGATCTAAGACTGCTAAATGAGGGGGCGAGTTTCGGAAATCTTATCCACCGCACCGGGATCGCATCGGAATCGCCAAATCATTTTGAGGACGGTTTAAGAAAGTCAAGCAACAGCAATCACCTAATACGGGGTCTGTGATCAAGACACACAGGCCTCCAAACTCCACATACTATTTCCATCAGAGGACAAGTCGCAGCCGTGACTAAAGGTGGTGGACCTTTGGCCCATAAATTCGCGACAACATTAGCATGTGCAAGTTGCTGGTGCTCATGAGGAATCTTTGTCTGGAGCATAGACCGTCACTTTACTTTCACACACGAAAGGAGACATGCACCAGCTCCTTGTAGAGCTCCGACCACAGCACCACTTCGTCACGAAACACGCCTCCCTAAGAATCCTGAGAAGGAGACTCATCGGGGCACCTACGACATCCGCAGTCACCCACAACAGAATCATATGCATCTTGGTGTCATTCTTGACAAGCATCCCCATGGGCATCCTCTTGTCCTGTTGGCTCTCATCGTGTACGTGTTGGCATGATGAAAGACAAGTTTGCAGTCCACAGCCGAGTCAGGAATACGACCGGACCACATCCGATCGTCTTGCAAGCTGTATCCGTCGAAGACCGCGTGCACCACACGGATCTCATCCATCTGCTCTCTGCAATGGCACTCGAACGCGCTAACAGCTCAGCAGCTCCCAGCATTGAGTCTGTCGATCGTGCTTGTAGCTCGTCCACCGTGAACTTCTTCCCAACCTTCCATGCTGAAGCAGCACAAGGTGCACTGCCTGCAGCATTGGCTGATGAAACCTGAGCCTCCGAGAGGCAGCTCATGTGGCTTATTGTTTCTCGATCAGATGCTGCACCGTCGCCTTACAGCTCCCAAGATCTGTGCGCATTTGCTGCTCTTCATTTGTGACCTGAGGGTTGTTTTAAAGGTCCGTGTCAACGGTTTATGCAAAACCGGCCATGTGACGGGTTTGCGAAAGCAGGCGCGAAAGGCAAACAGTTTTGCACGAAAGTTGTATCAGTACGTGATAACATACTGCATGATTCAATTATGTCCTGCTCTAACATGTCCAATCGATTGAGCCTCAAACAAGCACGCGAGCCTGTAGTCCAAGCCTCTTGGACCGAGTGACCTAAAGCCTGTCGTTTTGTTCGCTGTGTCCATGACACCTTTTAAGCCGTGAACCTGAAACCCTACGGAGAATGAGTTCCTGCACCCTTGCATCGTTTGAGCCCCCAGCCCGTACAGATGGGAACTCCGGGCCTGCCGTCGTACCTTCTGCATGGCGAACATCCAACTTGAACGAGTCCTCAGTACCTGCCTTGACTCGTTCAAGTCAATTGCTCGCTGTCCAGAAGGTACACGGCCTGGAGTTCGTATCTGCAAGGCTGTTGGAAGCTCGTACGGTACAGTGTGCAGTGTAGAGGGGGCAGAGTGCAAGGGCTTGTTGTGGTAGTGACCAAGGTTTGTTTGAGCTGTGAGGATCGGGGGGACTTTTGCAGTTGCGCGAAATTTCTGAGGCAGCAGGCCGCTACAGTCACAGCAGCATTGCCAGAAGGAAATGTGTTTTGGTGCAGGGCATTCCTGCCATATTCGAATTTCCGTGCTATCAGTGGTACTGCACAGCGCGAATCCCGATGCCGCTACAACCTGCCCAGGTAAGCAGGCCTCCCAAGCGCAGCGGAGTTCTTCCGGCAAAACTAAACCGAGGTTGTCCGCAACGGCAGATACAACAAACTTTCGGAGCCAGTGAACCAGCGAGCCAAAACGACCCGAAGGCGGTGACCCCCCAACATCCCGAAGTAGCAGGCGTCTGACCAGCTTGGCGTAGCCGCATGCAAGAGAGTCCCATGTCTTCCCATCACGGATCCACAGCCCTGTGTTGAAAAGGGTCGGTGTGATAGCCGTCGCAGACAAAGAGGACCGTGTGGTCACAATTCCAGGCCCGGGTTGCTCAACAAGGGGGACCTCTGAGGGCTTCTCACTGGCCACGTCCGCCGAGCATGATCATCAAACTGGTCTTCCCCACTTAAGGTTTGGCGCCATCCCCAGCCGCTCACAGAAGCCAATGACGTGCGACATCATGCGCCGGTTTTGAGTCGCCGCGGGCTTCTGTCTGCTGTCAGAAAGGCAGAGTCGTCAGCGCACATAGCATCAGTCGCTGTCCTGGCAACCCCGGCCTCCGGGCATCCATGAATTCCACTCAGAGCATCCAACCGAAGTTCACAGCCGGGCTCATGCACCTGGTGCTCAAAGGGAACACATATAGTATATGCACAGAAGATGTGCCCAGCTCTCTCCTGGTCTGCTTCCTGCAAGACTCGTCTGCGAATCTGGACGCAAACGAGGTGTTCATGTGAATGTCCCCAACGAAGTGCCGCAAAGGATCAGGCAGTCCTGCCCGCAACAGCTCCCTTAGATCCTCATCGCTAAGGCCAAGGTATTGACGCAGGTGGACTACTGTTTCGTCATGAGTCATGCCGTATATCGCCAGTTGCAAGCTCGCGAACTAAGCGATAATATGCTGCAGAAATATCCAGGTATGGCCGTGCACGGATTTCCTGAGCCAGGTATGGCCTCAGATGATCGCGTCTTCCACTCCTTGGCTTTGGCCTTCTCCAGACCTGGCTTCCTCGCTTCGGCCCTACTCGACGCAGTGAAGGCCCCGAAGGCGCCCAAAAGGAGGACTCTAAGCAGAAAGCAAAGTGCACAGAGAGATTGCGCTTCGTTCCTACTTGTGCTAGTCCTTTCAGCTTGGAAGGTGATCGAAAGCCGTGCGGATTTGGCGGATTTCTTGGCCGAGCGCGGAGACCTTACGCCGGGGGAGCGGCCTGCCCCTCAGAAAGGATCGGACGGCCTGGCTTTCTCCCCTCAACTTTAGGCTCGACGTAAACCTTTGTGCCGTAGGCTCAATTTGAACGCCTTCTTTCACCACAGCAACTCGTAACTCGTACCTGACCCTCTAGCTTTGCAATCTAGGCGCATCCATAGCTTGCGATCGTTGTTGCTGTCCAGGCAAGCGCTCATGGAGCGAGACCGCTGACACCTCCGGCTCCCAGACTCCTTGCGTTTAGGCTTTCTCCGAGAAAAGTGCTCCTTTCTCTTGCAGCTTGCGGCAGCAAGGTGGTGAACCATTTCCGCCGTAGTGAGTGTCTCTCGCGAGATTTGTGCGGGGTGTCGAGGCTGCATGCGGTCCGGTTTCGCGATACTCGTATAGGTTCCTGAAGTCCTCTCGCTTCGAGGCCATGGCGCTCAGCATCGGTGCCTCCAAAGTTGGTTTTGCTGGAGGAGGCCCAACGAAAGCAGCATTAGCAGTCCATTTCCTCACTCTCCGATTTTTGTCGGTGGAGGGTTTGCATCCATTTCTTTGTCCCATCCGACCGATCCCGCCTCTGACATTCGTCACCATCCGGAGAACCGAAGGCAGGACTTGGAAAACCATGGGCAAGGGGACGGAACTCTTCAGACGGTGCGACCCTTGAACCAGTTGTTGAAGTCACGTGTCTTTCAGCTTCAGTCGTACTGCGCTCCGAAACAGTCGGCCGAAACTCCCAAATAGAAGCCTTGGGGGAGAGACGCTTGTGTCAGCACAGAGTCGATACGCGATCCATCCAGGCTGTAGTCCAGCTTTGCCTTGTTGAGATGTGCGGCTGCAACAGCGATCTCCGTCCATCAACTCGTACAGCCCAGAGGGTTTCCAGCAACCGTTGACATGTTCCAGCCAAGGCAAAGAACAGCACGTCAAGCAATCCGGGCCCAACTCATCCCTGCTCTGTTAGCCGTTAGCCTGTTTGCGGCCACTGGAGTGATGGCCCCGAGTCAGCCTCGTTTCTTTCCCGCCCTGCTCCCAGCTCTCTGCAACGCTCCTGCGCTTCCTTCCACCCTGGTGCCTTGTAGGTGGGTTCGGCGGCACGGCGATGCACTATGCTTTGTCCGTGATCCACGGTTACTGCTTCGGATACTGTGTCTATGCGTATGACCCAGCGTCTCAGACCAGAAGTGGCAGGACTGAGCAGGAATGAGGGATGTTTTTGCAAGGTGCTCGCAGTCAAGCCGACGTTCATTCAGCAGCTCTTCTGCACATCCAGTGGGCATGACAACTGGTAAACCAGCAGTCTTACCCCTGCGTTCTAGTGTTCCCTCGGCAAGGACACGCCTGGCGATCCCGATCCTTGATAGATTCCCCAGCCCCAGCTTGGAGTCCGACGACTGAGTGGACGACGGCCACGGACAGGAGAACGTTCTGCAGCGGGTCTCGACAGTGTCGGTAGTGTAAATGAGATCTGCGATGCCGAAGCGGGACCGTGCAGGGCGGATAGCGAGGGATTCACGAATCTGCAGTGAAGCTGTGTCCATGTTTCTTTCTTTGTTGCTTGGGTGTGCACATTTTTTTCGCTTTTGATACAAGCTTTACTCGTCCAAGCTTCCACTCAATCTGAGGGTGAAACGGTGAACCCAACTGCTACATTGGTTGCGAAGCTCCTTGACTGCTAGCTAGTTATGTTTGGGGCAGTACCTTCGAAGCAACAGCATCAAATTTGCAACTAAATTCCGTAGCAATACGCTCAAATGCACCAAGAATTTGACGAACATGATGAACAAGCTCAGTAAGGGCCTCAGTAAGCTCAGCTGATTGTTGAGAAAGTTCTCTAAACTTGAGTTTGTATGGAGTCCAGCTGCATCTGCTGAATGCGAAATAGACTTCTCTTCTTCACGTTGTTGGGTTCAAACCCGAAGAGATTGTAGCTCACTGCAGGTGGAACGGATCCAGCGATCTAAAGCCAGAAAAGGCTCCAGTGCTGAATTTAAGGTCGCCATTCCTGTGTTTCCTTCGAACCAAGCTTGCAAACAGTTGCCCTTAACTCAATCAGAAGACAAGACCGCCCAAGTTGAACAATTGAATGCCACCCAAAACTCTGTGCCTTTTCCAGCATCCAATGCCTTGTGCTCAAGCCGTATTCCAAAAGCTATCCCACGAAGACTTAGCTTCAGCTGTGCAGAAATTCAAAAATATCTACACCTTGCCTCGAGCAGCAATCTCTTGATCGCAAGGTTGGATAATCTCTGCCAATGGTGACAACCCACAAAACTCTTTTGAAGCGACGAAGATGCAGAAGTTTGCGATGACGTTGTGCCCTCTTCTGTTAGGATCTGTAACAAAGCGTGAGCGATAGCTTCTCGACGCTTTCCCGAATCTTCACGTATTTCTCTTGCATCTGACTGGGACGATTGCGTGTGCATGACGGCGTTGCTAAAAGCAAAGTCTCAACTGATTGTTAGCCGAAACTTCCATGAATCGTTGGCGGGAATTCACAACTGCACAGGTGGAATGTACACATCATTGCCAAGAATCTTGAGAAGTGCCGGATGGGTAATTACGGTCTTGTCGATCAGAACAACCCTGTTGTCAACGTACCGAAGATATAGAAACTTAGATTGAACTTCGAGAAGAACTCTCGATGCTGATCATGCCATGTTTGCTCAAGATATGCCGCACCGATACTGGCAAAAGCCAGGAGAGATCTGATTGCCAAAGGCAGCTCCTCTTTCTTGTGTAAGTACTTTACCCACAATTGTAAAGAAGCTCGAATCGCAGGAAGTCTGAACAATTGCCACGATGCTTCGAAGCAGAATTTGATACATCCGTTTCCCAGCAGCTCTAGCTATTTCCTTCCAACTGTGAGCTTGCTGTCCTCGCAAAGAGAGTAGGTCGCCGGGTCAATGTTGCACTTGAATCGTCGTAGCATCCAATCCACAGCTCTTTGAAACAGGAATACTGGCAACGAATCCTGATTGAAGCAATCCAATTCAATGTCCAACGAAACTCCTTGAAAGAATACAACAATCCGAGTCATCATTGCTGGAAAAGTATTCAATCCGTATCTGTTGGGTAAGGTCTCCTTCTGAAAAAACATCCAAGACAATAGCTGTAGCTCGGAAAAGCTTAGCAAGAACGAACAACTCGTAGCTGATGATAGGTCTTGCTACTTGAAACGGCTTGTTTCGTTTCAAGGCACCTCCTCTTCGTTGGCAGCAGAACAACGGACTCCCTGCTGCCGTTGCAAGCACACCAAAACCCATAGAGGGGTGTGTGCGCGTGCAGACAGAGAACTTGCTGAAACTCACAGAGAGCAATTTCGTGCTGAATTTTCAGCGGCGTGTGATGACTGCAACAACTTATCGACCTGCGACTAAAGCTTTCTGAGGCCAAGTCGAGTCCTTGGGGCCTTTGCAGGAACTTTTTGGGGTTCCGGTTCCTGAAAGGATATGGGCGGAACAGGGTGATCGTCCTTGGATCATCTTGCTTCCCACTGACCGGATTCTTCGGCTAAATCTGTTCTACTCACCCCAGTCATCTTTGCAATGGCGCTCGGCCATAAAAAGAAAACGTGTCTCCTTTGGCTGGAATGCCTGCTACATCCACTTCTGTGGGTAAAGCTCTGCCCAGACTGACAATGCCGATGGATCCAGTGTGATCGGTGTGTGATGCATCCAGGTGTGCCAAACATTGTCTTGTTTGGGAGGCCCGGCAATATGCCGGAGAGGAACCTTGTAAACAGTTGCATCTTGGATTGTTCTTGTCCAACGTGTAGTTTGCTGGAGGAAATGATCCTGATAGTCATTTTTGCTTCGCAAAATTGGCAGCCGTTTCATTTCTTTGAGTCTCATAGTGACGACTGAAGGAGGAAGAGGAACACGAGAGAACAGAAAACTGATGCACAAATCCAGTTTAGATGATTTCATAGACCCACTGCATCTCATCCACTTGTGAATGAAAACCCTTCTTGCCTGTACAGTGCGGAGGCAGCCGTAAGGAAATGTGGGCCAGCGCTTTTGGTGGTGGCCTTGCAGGTAGTGAGCCACCCTGCCAATACTAGGCCAAAGAAGTCGACATGATCCTCAGCGCTGTGACCCGGGTGTATGGAGTCCTTCTGAGCAAGGAGTGTATCCAAGTCAGCAAGCTGGGCATCTGATGCGGCTTTGACGGTTGGCTCGGGTCAGCATACGCGAACGGACCTCGATGCCTAGTCCAATTCGTAGGTTCGGAATACCAGCTATGAGCACAATGTCATGGTTGGCCATTAGCCATGTGCATAGAGCAAGGCTCCGTTTTGCGGACCTTGTCTCTTCACGGACAGGGAGCCCAGTGGTGTTGCCGAGATTGACATGTCTCTTCCGGCAGATGATGCGATACCGAAATGAGGCTTGAAGTGTCAGATCTGTCATGAGCCGTGCACCGCGCGCGGGTTGCGTAAGCATCTAGCTCAGCAACATCATGCAGACTGGAGTTGGGCTCAACCTCAAGTTGATAAGCTTTGTGCGGAGTCGCAAGCCAAGTGTCAGTTCTGCAATTGCGCCTACAATAAAAGGAATCGACGTGCCATCAGTTGTCATGCTGTTACACAGACTGCCTTGACGCGTGTGTTGAGCCTGCGCCCCGCCACGGACGCGGCTGGACTACAGACTGATGGAAGTTCCCATGACCCCCAGCGCAGCACGGGCGGCGATTCAGCAGGTGCTCGGGCCTAACTAACCAATGGCGGATCACTGGAGACGGAGACGCCGCAGGGGCCGACCGTAGCAAACCGGCCTCCCAAAACAGGCCGGCTCAACAATGGGCAAAAGGGAGGGCGCGGCAAGGGCGGAAGGCAGTGGAACCAGCAGCGCAGACGCTTTGCTTCCGAGTCAAACCAGGAGGAGGCGGGGATGGAAGACTTGATGCGCCTTCTTTCTCAGATCATCATGCGTCACGAGGCTCAGCTGAAGATCTTCAAGCAATCAACGGGTTGGGCGCTGTTCGCGAAGACGGCAGCGCCGTCCATTGTGCCGGGGATCATTCAAGCCTGAGCAGATGCTTGCGGCGCTTCAGGGTTTGACGCAGGAAATGAAGGACAAAGCCACGGAAGCTGGTTGGATGAACAGTGCGGAGGCATGGGTGTTTCAGGTGTAGTCTCACGAAAATCATTGCATGCAAGTGGATAGCTCCAGGGACGCCACCACGACGGAGGCCTTCCTTGCCGTCCTGCAGGAGTTGAAGGCTCTTGCGACGTCCGAGGTGATTTCGGCCTTCTATTCGAATCGGCCGTTGGCGGAACACATGCTGGGTCACATGTTGGTGTTCCAGCTCGATGTATCGTTCCGCAAGGAAGTCGCGCGTCGCTTCTACGTCCTACTGGAGGCACTCCAGGGACAGGCCTCACTCCAGTTGTGCGGGCTTCAGCTGCGCAAGGAAGGCTCTCGGAGATCGCCGGCAGTGCAGAAGCTGGCCGAAATGCTTCGATAAGAACCTTGTCTTGCGCGATCCCTCCAATTACTGCTACATGAGCTCGGTGATGAGGAGTTTGTTGTGGGCTTTAGTCCGAAACATGATTCCATTTGCAGCGCTGCGCTTACCTTCCTTCAACAGCTGTTCCAACACCATCAAAGGCCAGTGTTCATTGCTGGTCAATTGATGTTCAACTTTGCTCTCCGTGGATGGAGGTCGCCGGCACAACAGCATGACAGCGCCGAGTTCTTCTACCACATCATTGACCGCCTAGGCGTTACTGCGTTTGACGGCGATTGGGAGGCTCGCAAGATGATCGGGAAAACCGCGGCACCTTCTGCTGTACTTGTCTGGACTCCGGACAATGCACACAGGCGAGGGGCGAATACATGACACCCAGTTTCTGCTGCACTGCTGGCACACTCAGGTGCATCCGCATGCCTTAAAGGTCGCACCAGCTCTTTTGCTGCTGCGCTTTTCTCGATATGTACAGGCCGGGCGGAGGATTCGCAAACGAACTTGTCAGATCAGCTGGAAGTACAACTTCACCTCTGCCGATCTTCAGGGGGACCGATGATCTTACATCAGGCACGACTGTCTACGACGTGAATGCGGCCGTTTTGCGTCACGGCCCGACGTTATGGGAGGGGCATTATACAACCATGCTTCACACAACTGGGGGAGATCTTGATCGCGATGACAACGCTGTTCCAGAGTTTACAGCCACGACCTCAGACACTACTGCTCGCTCTTCGAACAATGTCTGTTTACTTATTACCGTGCAGGCGCGCTACAGAGCCGGGCCCTTTCGTGGTCGAGTGATTTCGTCATGACTTGGGGAGTACCTCTCTGCCTGCACAGGTAGCTCCAGGGGAGACGTCAGTGATGGCGGAGGGGTTCTACACAGTGGGTATGCTCTCAGACGTTTCTTTCAAGCCGCTGTGCCAGCGCGACCCATGTCTTTGCACAGTTGGACATGCCTTGCGCTGCTCGCCAGTTTCATTTTGCTGCCTGCACAGACATATACACTTTCTTGTCACGGCCAGATTCTCAACTTTTCAATCATCACTTTTGGTCTTTTCAACTTCGGGTACTTGATTTGGGCTATGTCATGTCGCTCCCGCATGCGGCTGCGCTTTCTCTGCATGCGCGCTGGTATGTGGAAGGCCGTTTTGATGTGGACATATATTCTCACGGCTGGCCAGATCCTTCGGAGCCGCACGCCAACCGTTCACATTGTTGAGGAGCGTGCATTCTGACATTCATCACGATGGCAACAATCATGCAAACTGCAACAGCTTGCTGCTTGCTGATACCGTTGAGTTGCTTTACAGGTGGCGAATTATGGTGTTATCATGCCGCTTCGAGCGATGTCCGGTATCCTGGCACTGATCTGGTGGGCAAAGTGCATCAGCTGATTCCTCCATTCTTAGAGTTCAACTCTTGCGAGCTGCATGGTACTTTTCCTGTGGACTGGTGATCGCGTGCTTCTGGCAGTCGATCATGTGAAATCTCCTGCGGCATTGAGCGACGTCTCTTGGGTTGGTTCGTGGGTGCCACAGTCGTTCACGAGTTGGTAATGTCACATTACCTTGTCTGTAGTAGTGTAGTGCCGAGGTCTTTGGGCCATAAGCTTGTCAGCAGAAGGGAAGGACAAAAGATCGAAAAGCCCGGGACAGGTTTCCAAACCGAGCTCATCGAGAAGTTCTTCGACACGATCGCGAAAGTCGGCCAGGATTCGGGAGAAAAGCATCGTGGTCATAGGTCGACGCACACCTCTGGAAGAGAACATCCACAATTTAGCCATGAGATGAAGCCTGAGGAGATACCGTGGAAACGATCCCGGCAATCGAGGATACTCCGCCAATAGGTTCCATCGCCCGTTGATGACCGCGGTGGGCAGGCGCTTGCTTCTCTGAGGGATCAGCTGGAGGCTGCGAGATTCGCGCAGCAGATGTTTCATCAGAGTGAGATACAGAAGTACGAGGGCATCGTCCAGACTTTGGTGGGCAAGATCAACGAGATGAAGAAGGAAGACGAAGGTTCGGGGATCCGAATTCAGGAATTGGAACGTCAGCGCGACACAGCTTGTCTGGCCATGCAACGTATGAACCAAGTGAACCAAGGGATGAAAAATGACTACGATTCAGCGATGATCAGGATGGACGAACAGAATCATGCTCAACGTCAACATGCTCACGGCGTCGCCGAAGAACTAGCTCAACAAGGCTGCTACGAGTTTGGTACAGCTGGAAGAGCGAGCTCAGTGTGACGGCGTGATCATGGCCAAAGAGTATGAGAGGCTCACGGCAGAGTTTCATGAACAGGCAAAAGAGAGTTTGCACCTTCCAGCAGGCATGGCTAGTTCCGAGCATGCCTTGACTTCCATGAAGGATCGGCTACAATTCACCAAGAATGAGGAGGCCATGGCGGTGAGCGATGCTCACGGAATACGACTGGCTGTTGAACATGAACATCAAGGTCTACGAGAACGTGTCGGTGAAGAGGAAGTTCCTCTTCCCACTGAGCCTGCCTCCTCTCTCGCCGGCCACCTGCCTGAGATTCAGTCTCTCCCTCCTTTTGTGCCTAGCGCTTCCCGTGTGAGTCCAAGGGCTTCATGTTGACGAGAGTCGAGAAGGGACTCAGATGGAAGAACAAGCAAGCAGGCAAGCGGCAGCCTAGGGAAACCGCATGCAATCTGCTTTCCAATGCGATTCCACTGCGGGTTAAGGTTCTTAGGGACCTAAACCCAACCGCGATGAGCGTGCGGCAGCATCTGTGAACCTAGACCGCACGAGGACGAGCACCAAAAACACGTTTCCGAAACCCCTTTAATTAAGATGCAGCACTAGTAGGGAGCAGTGATTCCAGCAGCAATGCCATGGAGCAACGAAACGAGAAAGAGAAAGAGCAAGCCTTGAGCTTCGGGTCGACGTGCTCGTCATCTTTCGCCCCCAGTAGACTCCGCGACGCGAGTTGCGCGTTTGGCCTCATGCAAGAGGAACCCGCGTAGACGGACGGCCAGATCCATATCATGGAGATGTTGTCACCATGATGTTTCGCATGCGGAACCGCGTGGTATTGGCAAGAGTTTCGCAGCTCACGCCGGAGGGCGACCAGAGACAGACATTGCATCTGCACGTCCAGATGACGGAGATGAAGTCGGTCATGCTGTTTCTCATGCCACGGTGCATTGACTTGGCTCAGACCTCGTGAAAGAGGTTTCGAAGCTCATGCCGGAGGCCAATTTAGGGTTTGCGGGTTGAGGTCCCTGAACACTGGTCCGAACTAGAGGCCTCATTTAGGTAACTTAGAGTCTGGTTAGTCTTATTGGGCACTACCAAAGCCTTGCTTGCTGCGCCTGCTGGGATTCTCTGCACGGGCCCAATAGGTTTGCTAATAGACACAGAAGACCGCAAAATAATCAAATCCAGAACAGAAGCATGCGAAACTGAAGACAAAGAGTCTAGGCAGGGATGCAGCAACGGACAACCATGAACCCTCGCGAGCGGAGCTACAAGTCTTTTACACACAAGGCACTGACAGTTGCTTCTGCTGATCATGGCAAACTATCTCATGAGCTTCTGCCGATTATGGCAAACTATCTCCTGAGCTTCTGCCGATCGTGGCAAACTGTACCTCAAGGCTTCTGCCGATCTTGGCAGACATCAGCTGCGGAAGCATACAAGCCTTCGCACACATGCAAGAGCCCTCAGCATTCACACTCCTCCTTACCATTGACCTCCAGTCAAATGGTACATCTAAGAGTCGTGTGTGCGTAGTCTTCAAGACATTACTTAATTATCTCGGGAAAATCCCACATTGTCCGTCATTTCGGCTTCCACGCTTCTATGAACATGGATATACGGGAACGGTTGTTCACATCTGACCACTTGAGTCTTGCCCGTCCCGACAAGTCCTGCGATTTCCACAAGTATAAGACGAACTTCATCTGTTTGATCGTTGGAAGAGCACGATGATCTGTTCCTTCATGAAGTTGTAGCCTTCTCGTAAGACGTGCCACCAAATCACCCTTCAAGCCAGTCACAGCAAGCATCTCGTAGCGCAAACCTACCTTCAGCTCCTCGACGGTAAGGAGGGCCAAAAGATCGCGAGACACCCTCGCACGTTCACTGACATGTTCATCCAAAACGTTGGGAGTAGATGGTGCCTGACTGCTTGCTCCTGGTGAGTACTGAGCTCTAGGCTGCTCCAAAGTTCTCCTTCTCAGCGTAGGCGTAATGGGATCCATCACTTCCTCAGGGCCATGCTGAACTTCTGGGGAAATCTCTCGCCTCAGAGGGAACGATGCTGCTGATGAAGTCGCTGCCCTTGAAACCGAGCTTGAAGTCATCTGTTCCTTTATTGCATCCTTAGCAACCTTCGACGCAATCTCCCCAATCTCCTTGATCTTCTTAGCCTTCCGCTGGGACTTCATGAACTTATAGGTGCGCACCGAGACAAACTTCACAAGTTCCCAAACAATCACTGCAAGGACGCAACTCACCGCCAAGAGAACCATTAGCTCGTCCCAACCTGTAGGCTGAACCGGTTCCTTGTCCGGCTTGGAGTCAGCCCTGGAGGGACACACCAATGAAGACACCATAGCCAAAATCATGAGCACTCTCAACTTCATAATCTGCATAGTCTCCACCAAACAGGAACCCATAAAGCCCCACAACCTAAGCAGCTGGTGCAAACGTAGACGAGGTTGCATCTTCGTAGCCAAATCTGCTAACTGGTCATGGCCTGCTACATGGACGATTTGCATCCTTCCTTCTTGTACTGCCTCTCGCACATAGTTCGCCCTGATCTTCAAGTGCCTGGTACGCTGCGATCCTGGCCCTCCGGCCAACATTGCTTGAGCGCTCGTGTTATCGATCGCCAAGGCCTTTCCATACTCTCCTGGGCACATCTCCTCGATGAGAGAATGAACAGCCTCAAGAAGAAGACAACCCTGCGTTGCAGCGTACAACTCTGCTTCCATTACCGATAAAGTGATAAAGGATTGGCGGGAAGCTTTCCATGCCACTGTGGAATTTTCAACCGTGACAACAGCAGCACCAAACGATCTTCTTCCGAACGGCACATATGAGGCGTCCGTAAACACCATCACATCCTTACCGCCTGATTCCCGACCTCCAAGCTGCAACTTCATATCGGCTGTTCCTGAAAGATAGGCAAGTAGCCGGAGAGCGAGACGGCGCACGTAGAGAGGCCGACGACTGACCAAACTGCTCATGTGATTCACAAGGAACATAATATCTGGTCTCGTTCTGGTTCCCAGCCACAACGCTTCTCCAACATGCTTTTGAGCTCGCCGAAGGTCTTGATCATCAAACTCTTCAGATTCATCATCAGCTTCAGCGGCTTCAACCCACTCACGAGGGGCTGGAAGTTGTGTAGGGTGGATGTCCTGCAAATCATACGACCTCAAAAGTTCCTGAACATAGGCCTGCTGGCTGATCGTAAAGCCCGCCGTCTCAGGACACTTTAGAACTTCAACACCCAAATACCTCACAGCCACTTTGTCATTCACCCACTCAAGCTCGCTTGCTGGCCACTCTTCCAGGATGAAGCTGTGCAACGCCTTGATCAACTTTGGCTTGCCGAAATAGAACAGGTCGTCTACATACGTAACAAGGAGGCCGTGGAGCTGATTGGTAGCTTCATCCCTAATCAACCATAGCTCTGACTCAGCAACCGTTGGCACCAATCTCAAGATCATGCCCTCGAAAAGGATCCGGGCCGCCTTCAACCTCTTTGATCTAAAGGCTCCCCATACTGCAGGAGACTCTCTCAGGCCATACAAAGCTCGATCTATGATCCAGCCTTCGTTTGAACCAGCGGCACCGCTGTCTCGAACCACACGGGGTGGCTGAATGGCATATCGAGGAAGCTCTGGTGGCCAGGGAGCCAGAAGGAAGGCACTGGTTATATCTGATATTGCTCCAGACCAAGAAAACCTTGCTGCAATCACGAGGGCGACTCTCAAGGCGTCCGATGACGCCCCTGCAGCGTACAGACAAATCTCCGAGCTTCCAGCAGGGATATGGTTTCCGCATATCACTATGCGGCATTTCCTCTTTGCCTTTGTGCCGGGAGCAGCGGGAGGTTTGAGGGTGAATACGCATTTAGCCGGGACCATCAAGACTTTACCTTCCTTTTCTAACTTGCGAACTTCTTGAATGTCCACCTTGCGAAGAGTCCCCGTTCTGAACAGCATGTCAACTTCCTTCTTGATGGACTCAACCCACCTCTCCAGCATTGCCTTCACTTGCGTCAGTGGCACCGTATGAACCACCTTGAGGTCTTCTTCCAGAGAATCCAGTAAAGCCTCATAATCGACATCATTGTCGACCCCAACCGTGTCTCCCTCCGCATGACCACTCGCCACCGTCATAGCCTTCAAACAAACCGTTGCCCGAACTTGTTCTAAATCTGACAAGCTGGCATGCACATCATCCAAGAACACCGCCACCTGATCACGAGCTCCAAGCAAGTGATCCCTTGACTCTTCTGCTAGACGACGGTACTCCTCAGACATGATCTCTTCTTGTTCTATAAGATCTCGTAGACGCACTGCACGCTCTTCCATGTCCTGAATGACCAGATCCAAATCATGGCCTGTATGGAGCAAACCCATCTCACCTGGTACAAAAGGAGCTTGTGGTAGATCACGTCCTGAATCCTTCGAGGCTTGTGGTAGATCACGTCCTGAATCCTTCGGGGCTTGTGGTAGATCACGTCCTGAATCCTTCGGGGCTTGTGGTAGATCACGTCCTGAATCCTTTGGGGCTTGTGGTAGATCACGTTCTGAATCCTTTGGGGCTTGTGGTAGATCACGTTCTGAATCCTTTGGGGCTTGTGGTAGATCACGTTCTGAATCCTTTGGGGCTTGTGGTAGATCACGTTCTGAATCCTTTGGGGCTTGTGCGTCTATAAGCTTCACCTTGATGGCCTTCAAAGACGCCCCTGCCACAGGTTCAACTGCCCGAAAGTGAGGTTCCCATTAAAACCCATAGTGTCGTAACATGGCAACATGTTCTTCAGAAAGCCTCCCACTGTCCCTGATGGAGTAGCCTACCAACACCATTCTCTGGCCGTCCTTCCAGGGGCTTGTTCGGTGCTTCTTGTGGGACTCGAAGTAGGTCGGACCATGTGTGAGCGGCAGGGTCACCTCACCTTCGTCGCCTTCCGTCACAATTTCACCGCCCGAGAAAGAAGAAATAGCCGTGATCATACTCTTCCCCACATTGTGAACATCCTTGTGCTCCTGGGTCAGGATGTCCACATTCACCGCAACCGCATTGAAATCAAAGCCCGGGGCAATTTGCTTAATGTACTTCGTGAACACTCTTGTTGACATGGGAAACGTTGTTGTAGCTCTCTTGACTCCCAGAACTCCCCCATGAACAAATGCACCAGCTGTCCATAACTTCTTCTCTTCATTCTGTTCCCCAAAACGACGAGGGACTGGCGCAGTAGTTGGAAGCAAATGGACCAGCGTCTCAAGCTGATCTGGAACCAAGACGTCTTCATCTAGTAAGCCCATGGCATAGTGCTCGGCTGGGTGATTTGGATCGTAAGGGCCAACAATCTCCTCCTCAGGGTCCACTGGCTCCTCGTCCAAGCTTGTTTTTCTCCTGTACCGCCGAGCCGGGACAGGGATCACCGCTTCGTACATTCCAAGGTCCACAATGCGATCAGAGTCGATGAGACCAGGCCTCACATGCTTGGTCGTCGTGTAGGTCCCGTCTTCGAAACGCACCACATGTCCCCCTTGAACATCCAACGACGGTCCCATGTAGAAACCCGACCTCCATCTCAAGTCCCAGCTCCCTGGGTTTTGGTTCTTCCCGTAGGTCTTGGAACGCAAATGAATCTTGGCTCCGTACGGTAACGGTGGAGCATCAACTCCAAGCACTCGAGCACGCTGAGCTGCTGCTGCATAAACTCCTGCTGTAGACCAACATGACCTCGGAAGTCCTGTCGAGGATAGCAACAGTCGAACATCGTTCTTCAACTGCTTCACCGCTGCTTCTGCTCTTCCATTTTGTTGAGGTCGTTGACCCTCTGTATAAGTTGCCAGAGCCCCATGTTGTAGCAGCCAACGCTTCAACGGTTCGGTTCGAAGTTCACGGGCACGATCAGAGTGAACCCTTTGGATAGGTAGGCCTTGACTTTTGATGCGGAGCACCATGCTCTGCACCGTAGCCAAGACTTGCGCAGACGTTCTCCTCCTCAACGGCAGAGCGTAGTAAAGCGTTCGCACACTTCTAGGCTTCCCCACCTCAGAGAAGATCTTCGCAAACTCTTCCTCCGTCAAGCCCTTGAGATCGGGATCACCTCTAGGGACAGATTCTCGCCTTGCCCAGTCATCATCTAAATCATCCCACTGATCTTCTGCTCCATCATTTCCGCAATCTACTGGGCCGACACCACCACCATCATCATCTGAAGGACCATCTGGTTTGGGGCCTTCACGCGGCTCATCTGGAGGACCATCTGGTTTGGAGTCTTCACGCGGCTCATCTGGAGGACCATCTGGTTTGGGGTCTTCACCCGGTTCATCTGGAGGACCATCTGGTTTGGAGTCTTCACCCGGTTCATCTGGAGGACCATCTGGTTTGGAGTCTTCACCCGGTTCATCTGGAGGACCATCTGGTTTGGAGTCTTCCTCCGGTTCAGGCATGGTATATGCTCCAACCAAGAAGTACCGATAGTCGTTGTGGTTGGGGTCGACCGACTTGGTTCTGAACGGACCCACTACATCCAAACTCAAACAATGAACATCAGGATGCCGAATGCGCTTGTGAAGACGACCCGTTCCTTTAGCCGTTACGCAAGTCTTGCACCTTCGGTCGTAGGGCTGGTGGTTGTTGATGACGTGGGTTTTCCATCGCTGCAGCTCCTCATTCGAAAGTCCCTCTAAGAACTTCTTAGGGTCTGCGTCTAGCCGTTTCATCCATCGCGCCACTTGTAGGCCTTCGGGGGCCTTCCACCAGAGCTCCATGGCCTTCACAAGCACCTCCTTGAACTCCTTAGTCCACTTCATAGAAGAATCCCCAGTTTCCGGATACGGCTCCGGTATGACCATATTCGTCACCAAGTTCGAGTCGATCTCTTCCAAGCACAACTGGTCCAACACCGTGCCCCAAGACGCCCTCACCGTAGGCCATCTCGAAAACTCAGTAGCCTTGATCACCTTCTGAACTCTGCTACCTTCCAGCACCATGAACACTGGGGCTCCAGACGAAGATGCCCTAGCAGCCTTGGCAACGGTGAACAACCATAGCTGCTTCAACAACAACTGCGCATCGGCCTCGGTCCTTACGGGCGGTGCTCCAAGGATACCATCCAATCTTCCCGTAGCTGCCGCCCAAAGCAAACATCGGTACACTCCGGAAACCTTGAACAAGTCGTAGGCCGAAGACTTTGCAATGTCGACCTCCACAACAACTCGGGAATCCTCAAGGACCTTGAACACTGGATCCGCTCCTCGTCCATCTCCAGCGAACAAATGTAGAACCCACGGCATCGTCATCATTCGTTTCCGCCTTTGCCTGGAACATGGGATCGCCTTGAGGTAGTTCCAACCCGCCTTGTCCGTGAGCTCGACTTGCTCCGCCAACGCGCTCCTTTCAGCCTCAGTCAGACTCGCAAAAGGGGAGTCCTCCGACGACAATGCGCTGAGCTGATCTGCCCTGCGCCCGCTTCCAAGGAACTCCTCCAAATGCCTAGCCCAGGGTTTCTCCTGGTTCCACATCCACAAGCTCTTCTGGGTGTTACGAACAGACTCCCTGAGGTTCCTGACTTTGTGCTCTTCAAGCTCGCGTATCAAGTCCAAAGCACAAGCCTCTCCGATCAACGGGCAGCTTCCCACCACCTGCGGTCGGATCAACCCAAACTGAGGATGTCGTATTTCAAGGCCTCTCCGTCTCGTCCACTGAAGGTCACACCCGAGATCTTGCACAAGAGACCCAAGCGGAACTATCGGGGAGACATCCTCGTTTCCTTTCGCCGGAACCGACAGTAGGGTACCGCCCTTGTTTTGAGCCAGCGTCACTTCAGAGCCCGTTGCCAATTGCACCGTGACCCGGTCAGCCTGGCGCAGCTCCTCGTCAGTCCCAGTTCGGAACGCATGTGAAGCCCCCGAGTCCAACAGACCTGTCCTTCCAGTCTGGGGGTGGCATTTGTGAGCCACCGCGGCATTCTCAACCTGAGTAGTTGACAACGACACTGACCTCAACTGCCTCATTTCCCTCAGCATTGCATTTGCCTGCTCCAAAAGCTGCTTCATCTCGCCTTCAGGTGTCACCGGAGGCGACGAAGTTGTTCCCGAGGGTTGGGTAGTAGAAGATGAGGTCAACGTAGGAGTCACCTGAGGCTGAGGGGGCTGAAGGGGCTGAGGTTGTTCCAAGGTTGTAGTAGGAGTCGTTGCCGTGGAAGCCGCAAGTTGTGCCACCGCTGGTCCCTTCTGTGAGCCTTGTTTCCCGGCGCCCTTTGCTGAAGGGCTGGAAGGATTCTTCTTTACCGGACACGCAGACTGCTGATGTTGGTTGCTGCCACACGTCCAGCATCTTCCAGCCTTCTCCTTCTTGCTGAAGTTGTGGGAGAAAGTACATGATGAGCCACGAGTACACCCAGCATCCGTCAAGAAGAACCGGCAAGGAATCGTGGCCTTCGTCTTTGGCTGGGGCGACGGCGGAGAAAGACCTCCAGCTGCATCCCCGGCCGCATTGATGTTCTTCAGCTTGGCAGCCTCCGTCCCACCTGAGGGTGCTGTAGTAGACGTTCTCGTTGGAGCCATAGTCTGAAGCTCCGCAAGGATTGCATTGTGGTAGCGGAGCACTCCATTATGGTCCGGGCGGCTGTGCAGCTGCAGCTCATTTTTAGTCAATGCCACCCTGAACTTCACATCAGCATTGGCATCGAGCACCTTGGTGGTCAGCCTTTCAACGCCCTTCAGTAGTACTGAAGCGTCCGGGATAGCAATGCCAATGTCCTCGGCTCTCTGAAGATATCTTCTCCATCTCCTGAGCTGAGCAATACATGCATGCACGTCCTCGGTCCCGGTCTGTCCTTCCAAGTGCTTTAAGATCGTGCTCTGCTGTCCCGCCTGGCTGGTACAACACGTACATCCGGAAGAGGAGCTCAGCCACCGTCGAAATCCTGTGCGTGATCACCTCTTCCTTCGCCGTCTTCTGTAGCGCACCCAAGAGGAGCGTCATCACCTTTCGCTCCAACCGAGACCAACGCTGATCTCGGAGCTCCTCTGGTATCACCGGCATCAAACTGAGTCTCTGAAGCGGGGAAGCGGCATTATACTGGTCGTAAGTCGTCCTTGCCACCTCCAAACACGCAGAAAACCACAAGGAGGCTTTGTCCGAAAGACTCCCTATAATCTGCTCCGCCTCATAAACCCAGTCCGCAAACTCCACCGCCGAGTCCTGGCCCACCGCCGGCATCATGGGCAGGTCCACAGAACTCTTCACATCTCCCTCAGGCCGACCAAGGTAAGCCTGCTGGAGCTGCGTCATACTCTTCATGAGCACCTCCATTGGATCCAAAGCTTGGGATCCAGTGCCGCTGGCTCCCGTCGCGGGAGCTGGTCCTGAAGATCGTGCCGGAGCTGTCGTCGCTCCACCGTAGCCAGATCCAGAAGGAACTCCTTGGCCCTCTGGTCCAGGTGGATGTCCTGCAACTCTTCCATCACCGGCTTTATGACCGTCAAGATCACCTACTCGCCCTTTTAGGCCTTGTAAAAGAGGATGTCCCGGAACCCGTCGTAATCCCGAATGATCCTCTTCCTGCGCTCCAGAACCTTGGAGCAGTCCAGGAGGAATTCCAAGACCTCGCTCTTGGTTGGGCCCCGGGGCCCCTGAGATTCCTTCCTGCCGTGCCTCACAAGAGGACGTGGCAGCTCCCTGAGGTCTCAAGGCCCTTTCGAAGGCACCTGCTCCTTGACTTCCGGTCTCGCGCGAAACTTGCCCAATCACTGCCTCGAGCAACTCCCGAAGCTGATGGTTCTCAGTTTCCAAGGCAACCTGTCTGTCGTTGTGTTGCTGCATCTCCATTCTCACACGCTTCTGAACTTCTGCAACAACTTGTTCTTGAGTTAGCGACTCAGGTGACGAACCGCTCCCTTGACTTTGTTGTCCATATAGAAGAGGAGCCTGTTTCACCCACTGCTTCATGCGCTGTTCTGCTGCCACCGTGAACAAC
Source organism: Symbiodinium sp. CCMP2592 (assembly GCA_905221615.1). Classification (NCBI taxonomy): domain Eukaryota; class Dinophyceae; order Suessiales; family Symbiodiniaceae; genus Symbiodinium; species Symbiodinium sp. CCMP2592. The sequence continues at coordinate 469,062 of CAJNDT010005928.1, forward strand.
CGAGGTTGGGGAGGAGTCATTGTCTGCCTCGTAGGGGTACTCACATGCTGCTGAGTTGCCGTAGGGGTTCTTGGAGCGGTCTCCAGGATTGGCGACATCATAGATCCCGCTTGGCTAACTCGACGCTGTAAATACTCTCCCACCCTCATAAACCACCTTGCTTGGCCTCCCACAGGTCCTGCTCGAGCATCTTCACGCTCTGGAAGCTCCTCAGGAGGAGAAAATGTGATTCCACCCTCGTACACCTGCTGATGCATATGATCCGTGACGGTTGCTTGCGAAGTCATAGGTTGTTCCATAGCCATTGGTACACTACCAACAGGTAAGGTTGCATCAACAGGGTCTGGTAGACGAGGTCTAGGAAGTGGCGTTGCTGCCGACAAACTCGCTGGCATGGTCGACTGCTCATTCAGTCCTTGGGAGCCAGCAGCACCTGACGGCAAGGCGCCCTCAGCGACGTCCTGATCGTTTCCAGAGGGCGGTTCGCCATCTAGCTGAGCTTGGGCTTCCATCGACGCCTGAGTCACTTCCTCATTTGTTCGAATTTCACCATTCGCCAGAGATCCATAGGCTGGTCCTTGCTGCTCTCCTTCGAGAAGTTGCGCTAGCGGCTTTGGGCTCATACCCTGAAGACAAAGAGTCTAGGCAGGGATGCAGCAACGGACAACCATGAACCCTCGCGAGCGGAGCTACAAGTCTTTTACACACAAGGCACTGACAGTTGCTTCTGCTGATCATGGCAAACTATCTCATGAGCTTCTGCCGATTATGGCAAACTATCTCCTGAGCTTCTGCCGATCGTGGCAAACTGTACCTCAAGGCTTCTGCCGATCTTGGCAGACATCAGCTGCGGAAGCATACAAGCCTTCGCACACATGCAAGAGCCCTCAGCATTCACAGAAACATATCCCCGACTTCGCTGCTCCTTAGGGTCTGGCAATGTCAGCATGGCTGATATCAAGAAAAGGGTTTCTACACTAGGCTCGAGGGCCCCGCCCGTGCAGCGCTGTCAGCTAGTGGGTTGGAGCCCATCCTTGCCCCGACGCGAAGAGGAGGTGCCTTCAACCCCCCCGCCCAGCGCTACGAGACGTTGCTGGTCGGCCCTGGGCCTGAGGACCTGCTTGTTTCGTTTCGGTCGGCTGGTCTTGTCTGCGGCCCATGTGTTGGCGCCAAAGCCTCGGAGCACCTTGAATTTCGGGAGCCAGATGTCGTGGAATGGGTCCAAAGTTTCATCATGCAGGGGAGGCTCCACTCACTGGTGCTTTGGTGCCCCTCCGGACCCTCTTCTGTCTTGGGCTTATGTCAAAGATCAGGACACCGATGCCCAGCCTTCCGGAGGCGCCAGAGAGTCACCAAGGTGTTGGCTGCACTTTTTGTGCTTTTCTCCACTGCCTGGCGGTGCAGGCTGCCCGTCCTCCTCGTCGTAAGAGCCTCCCGAGGCCCCAGGTTTCGAAAGCCTAGTTGCGAATGACCTTCCAGCGTCAGGGTCTTGATCAACGCCCTTGAGGGTCGCGCCCTTCTTACGGTCTTCAACGACCGCGCTTTGGCAGGAGGAGACGAGTCAATAGTCGACTCCGCCGTCACTCTCGCCGCCTTCACCAAGGGTCGCAGCTCAACTCGCACACTGCGGAACCTGTTGCTTAAAGCTGCCGCTCTGCAACTTGCCAGCGGACTGTCGCCAGCGGTTTGTTCTGGGCCGACCCGTCTCAACGTTGCCGATGATGCGACGAGGACACTCCGCTTCGGGACCTGTGTCCCCTCTCCCTCTTCACCTAGCATGCTCTTCTAGGCAGCTCAGGCGTCCTCAGGTCAATTGGTTGCACCTCGCCTCCCTCCGCATCGGCGAAGCAACCTCTGCCCACAGGTCCGACCTGGTCCTGCCGAGCGATGTGCGGCGACTCACTTGCTCACTGTCTGTGAAGACAGTGAGCTGGTGAGACGTCGTGGAAGATGGATTTCTCCCAAGGTAATGGAGGTGTACCTGCAAGAAGTATCATCCATCGCGTCCTTCCCCGATCAACCCGTGGAGACGACGAGAGCAAGAATCCTTCGCTTCGCCCAAGCCTTTCCTTTTCTGGCAGGCCAATACGTGGAACAACAGTTGCCGCCCTCGACGTGGTACACTCTTTTCTCAGCGGCCAGTTAGGTCTGGTGAGCTCTGCGTGGGCTTTTCTTTCGACACGGCATGGCAGATTGATGACTCAAGTTTTAAACCTTGCAAATGGGGGGGCTCAAAGCCCTAATAGTCCCGATTATGCAGTGTTGGTACCAGTGGAAGGATTCCGTCCGAAGGTGCAGAAAAGAAGGCAGCGGAGCTTCTGAATGTAGAAGCGAAGCAAGTGAATGCCGAAACCTCTGTCTCAAGCCTTTTCAGCACCCGCCCGCCCTCCCTTTGCTGCTGCGGCTGGGGCTTTGATTTCGACACGGCATGGCAGATCGATGACTCAAGTTTTAAACCATGGGGGGGGCTCAAAGCCCTAATAATCCCGATTCTGCAGTGTTCGTACCAACACAAAAAAATTCCGTCCGAAAGTGCAGAAAGGAAGGCAGCGGAGCTTCTGTTTAGCTTCGCAACCGAAGACATTGGTGGGATTATACAGCTGAGGCTGACACTTTTCTGGGCTGGGCCCTGCGGTCTCAAGGCTGAACGAGTGCGAGGCTTTTTTCTTTGAGCAAGACAAAAGAGACCAGCCTATCAGCTATTCTCTCAGGATTGTGATTGTGTTGTTTCACACAGTGATATCCCTCGATTGAGCCGATCACGGGTTCAGCAACTGGTAGCCGATCATGGTTAAATGAACTTATCAGGGTTCCGAACCGTTCAATTCGACTCGCTCTTTGGATAGTCTCTACAGAGGTGAAGATGTCAAGCCACATCGGCGGTAAATACTTGACAATGTCAAGGCAACTTACACTCGAAGTTAGGTTTCTTGGCTAAGCCCCAGAGGAATAATCCACGAAAAATGCAACGCACCCCCTTGCGGGCACACAGATTGGCGTCCCAACCTGCTTCACGGAGTATCCACAGCCGTCTTCGTTGGCAGCAGAACTGTGGATTCCCAGCTGCCCCGGCATCTATTCAGAAACTCGCACAATTCCTGTCCCGTAATCACAGGGGCGCAGACACACATAGACACGCACAAGAGCGTTATCGCAGCTTGTGCACGCTTCTTCGGCATTGGCTCGAAGGTGGGCCTCGGTCCGCTTTGCATGGTGTTTTTGCGAACAAAGCCACAGGCATAGGCACCAGTACCACAGCATGTCTCGCAAAACAGATCAGCACTGTGTCGAGTTTGGTGATCAGCAGCATCTCGTTTGGATGGGCGGCACAAGCTCGCTGGGGGGCTTGGAAGCTGAGGATACTTGGGAGGATGATCTACGCAGTGAGCTGGAGGGGCCGCTCGAGCGACAGAGGAGGATTGCGGAGTTGCTGAATCGATTTGATGGCGATGGGCCTGGGAGCGAGGAAGTGTTGGAAGTCTTGGGCCTCGACAGAGGGCTCGATGTGGGCCAGCAGACTTTCATTTTGACCTCAGAGCTGCAGCCTGCCACGCAGCGCTTGATCGACCGTTTGGGCTGCCGTCACCCTGCGACCTTGCAGCGAGTCTCGCAAGTCTACGCCTCGGTGGCTCGGCGTGAGGGTGACTCGGCAACGCCTTCCCTAACTATTTTTCTTTGTTTGTCTGTCTTGCAACTTCACAAAGACATTAGAAAAAGAACTTCCGCCAGGCCTGAGCCTCACCGAATTGAAAGGCTATGTGGCTTGCGTGCTGACACAGATTTTGCGAGAGCTTGACCCTGCGACGCCAACGCCTGATCCACCGACCAGTCCACGGATCCCGAAGCCTCCAACAGGACCAGGTTGGCCGCCAGGAGCTGAGTCGCCAGGCGGCCCAGGCTGCTCTTCGGACGGGCAGCCTGAACCGAGTGACCTCCAGCGCTTGATGCAGGCCAGAAAACAGGGATGAGTCGATGACCCTATAACAGATTTGCAGCAGTGAGGCAACTCGTTTCCTGGCTCAGGAGCTCAGCTCGTTGAACCGGTCGCTGGATCGCAGAGGCGTTGGCTGCAGCAACCTGGACCTTGAAGCGGAGCCTGCCAGCGAAACACCCGGCGAGGAAAGCGAGGTCCGCAAAAGTGTCGAAGTCTCCGAAGCCGATGGAGCCGAGCAGATGCGGCTTCTGAGAAAGGAGCTCGAGGCGCTTAGCCTCTCCTTGCAACACGGAACTAACCAAAACCAGAAAGAAGAAGGAGGAGAGTCTCGAACCTCCACCGAGCCGGCGCGCCCGGCGTCGCCTGTCTTTGAGGCACCGCGGCGCAGCGAAGCAGTTTTTCGAGAGCCCGGGACAAGCGGCCTTGCACCTGGGCCCCGAACGGGGCCTGCCGTGGCCATGCTTGCGGCCACGCTTGCTCAGCGGGATATGGGCAGCCTGGGCAGCTATCCAGCAGGGTCTGTCATCGATCCAGGCGGCTTAGCTTTCGTTTGACGTCTAATTGAGGTTCCAGGATTCTAGGAGGGTCCGAGGATGGCTCTTTGCATGTTTCCCGGCTTCGTGTTCCCAAGGCAACACCTACGCACGAGCGCTGCGTCATGCACAGAGGCCTCAAGACGGGTCAGCAGCCTCACGGCCAAGAGTTGCAGAGCTTCGCAGGCCCTTGCAGTCTGGTGCAGAGCCGTCCTCAGTCGAAGGGTGCGCCGCGGTGCTGCGGATGTGGCCACCCCGGGGTCCGGCCAGCACTGGCATCTCGGCCTCTGCTGAGAAAGGAGCGGGGAGAGGGCTTGTCTTCGGTGAAAACTTAAGGTGAGCCTGACCATGCAGTGCTGAGGTGGGATTGGTGACTTGGGCGATGAGCGATTGCTTGTGACCCTGTGCAGGCCAATGGCGGATGGCTGGCAGTCCCGCTTGAAGGGCGCAAGCAAGGGCATCGCCCATGGGTGGCAGGTCCAGTGACTCAGTGGTGGGGTGTGGGAGCTTGGAGGCACAGACTCCACCGCCCAGGCCTTTGCCGAGACGATGGACGGGATCTTTGTGCCCGAAGCCGGAGTGGACACCGTCGTGGAGTCCGCGGAGGTAGAGGCCGTGGCATCCCGTGGCCGTGCGCCGTGACAGCGATTCCGGAAAAAGGACGTGGAAGATCCAAAGGAAGGCTCGGAAGGCCCTGAAGGCGACGTGCTGTGAGATGCTGTGTGACGCACAGACGGCCCTTGACCACCTGCCAGGCTTCCCGCCGTCGCGTGACGTGCCTTCCATCTTCCGCCAGCCGAGTGTCGAGGAGGCCAGCGGACAGCGGACGTTGCTAGCCGAAGCGGGAGCTGGCAGCTCCATTGTGCCAGGTTCGGGAGCTGTTGGAGCAAGAGGGCCTTCCAGCCTTTCAGCTGAATCTCTGAATCTGAAGCTACATGTTCAGCTGGCGGCTGGCTTTGCTTTCTGAAGGCGCATGTTGCAATCGCATCTGCCGGGTGCTGAGACTCTGGCAATACGGAGGAGCGCCGCTCCACAATCCCACAACCGCAGGCCGGCTGCTTCTGCCTGAAGAAGCTCTGCCAGTCGCCAAAAGGAAGGATGTGGGACCCAAAGTTCTGCTTGTCTTCGCCCCTCTATGGCCGAGGCCTGGATCGGAGCTCGCACCCGTCCCAACCCCGGTGCAGGCCGAAAGGCCCTCCTCGGGCCCTTCTTTTCGGTCGCTTCTGCAGGTCTCTGTACGTGCTGGACTGCGAGTCCTCGGCCGCTCGGCACTTTGGCTCGAGGAATGCAAAAGAGAGACTGGCACCTGCCAGGTGCCGGCTTTGTTTCTGGGCATGCAGCAAGCTGAGAGGTCAACCTGGGGCGAGCTATGTGAGGCTGTAACTGCTGTTCTTGAGGCAAGGCTTCTGCCTGCATGAGCTGCGCCGCGTCGTGCTGGGTGGGTAGCTGAGGCAGACTTAAATCCTCCGGAAGCTTTTGATTCACGTGCTCAGGTACTGCTCCGTCTGCAAAGCCTCTGCTTTGCTGGCATGCTTCGAAAAATCCAAACAAACGACATACGCGACTCTTTTGTGCCTGAGGTTGTCCTTGGAGTTCGACGAAGGCTTTCTTCCAGCCCAGATGCTCAGAGACGCAGACAGCGGCAGTGGAAAAGCTTCTACACCATGCACCGGCCGTTGCGCTGCTTCGCTTGAGGTCCGTCTCGGCAGCGCCACGGTGCCACAGCGAAGACGTAGAAGCATGCGGCTCATGCGCTGCGCCGCTGCACATGCGCTGCTTCTTCCCACAGGTGCTCTACGGAGTCCTCGGCGTGCTTTGCGAAGGTCGCCAAGCAAGCAGCTCAGAGCCACACAGATTTTCCAAGAGTGACAATGACACAAGTCTCCGAAGGTGCAAATCGTGCAGCAACCAGACTGGTCATAATGCTGCGGTGAAAGAAAGGGGAGTCGGGACCACTATGAGTGTTTCATGAGCCTTCCACATCTCCAACACCGAGATCATGTCCAAAGAGTCTTTATTTGTTAGCAAAACCATCGCGGTTAAGAGTCTCTGACTTCGAAGCTATTCTGTTATCGGGCTTTCGTTGAGAGCAGACGCGACCCGTACTGCGCGCGGCACGATGGCGGGGGCACAACGGCGCGGGATTTCGGGACTACAGTGTCAGTGTGCGGCACTGTGTTCTCTTAGCACTGTGCGACAAGCATTCGACGCCGATTTAGGCACAAGGAGCTCATGTGTTGAAAAGGGCGCTGTAGCGTCGCAGGGTAGGCCGATGTATCGTGCCTAGCGTTGTCTGCCAAATTGGTAGCGGAGCGCTAGGTTCCGATCCGGGGCAATGGCTGGCGGCGGAGCACGCGCCTGGCAGCAGAAGAAGCGTGATGGCGCGGGGCAGCCAACCAATGCCCAGGATGTTAGCGCTGGGCCGTCTGGCACGGCCGATGTGAATGAGCCCAATGACGACGGCGGCCAAGAAGGGACGGTGGCACCTGAGCAGCGGCCGCCTGGACCCACCGCAGCCGAGGTGAGCGACCCCTGGCAGCAGGCGATCGATGACGGATGGGGCGCCCCCTGGCAGGAGCACCCGTGGAACGATGATGGTGGGGGTGGCTGGAGAGACTATCACAGCCACGGTTCTTGGAAGCCCGCCGGCCGTGACTGGCACAGCGGCAGCTGGTCACAAGGGAGCTGGGACAGCAGGACCTCCTGGCCGGCGGACGGGATCTTGAACCGCAAGCAGCTCAGGGACTTCCACACGGCGGACGTCCCCAGAATGGGGTCCTTCGGGGACCATGGTTCCGGAGCGGCCGGAGACTTCGGCTCACGGCGGGTGAGCGCTGCCTTCCCAACGGTGTGGGAGCAAGACGGCGACGATGGGTGGGGCGGCTATGGCTGGAGCAAGGACCGCACCACCGAGAAGCTCCCCGTTCCCGACTTTGAGGGCGCAGGCACCGACGAGGCTGAGGTCGGCAAGGGTGCCAGGAGCTACATAAGGAAAGTTCAGGTGTGGCTGCGCTGCACCCGGCTTCCGGCGGAGCAGCGCGCTTTGGCGTTGTACAACGCCCTTAGTGGGCGGGCCTGGGTGTACGCTGAAGAGCTCGACCTGGATGTGCTGGCGTCTGCCGCCGGGGTTAGTTATTACCTCGAGTGGATTCAGACGCGATTTGCTGAGGTCGAGCTGAATAAGATTTCGCAGGTCATGGGCGACCTCTTCAAGCGCTTCCGCCGCAAGAGCGACCAGACGATTCGGGACTACACGGTCGAATTTGAAAGGCTCCTGTTGCGCCTGCAAGAAGTACAATGCGAATTGCCGGGCACCGTCAAGGCATGGCTTTTTATAGACAAATTGCGCCTGAATGAGTCTGAGGAGCTGGCCTTGCTGGCGAGTGTGGGCAATCAGTGGAACTTGCGACTCCTCCAGCAGGCCGCTTTGATGCAGGAGCGCACCCTGCGCAAGAGCAGCTCCGACACCAAGGGTGGATGGCGCAGCGGCAACGGCGGCCCGGGGCGGTGGCCGAAGAACACTGTGCACATGACGGCGGCCACGGGCGAGGAGAGCGAAAGCGAACACGAGGAGCAGCCGGAGCCCCACGAGTCGGATGCCGAGCTTGTGCCCGAGGAGCTGGCGGTGGAACACCACACGGCCTACGTCGCCTACCAGACGGCCAAGGACAAGTACAAGGCCGCCACGCAGGGCAGGGGCACGGATCCAGCCGAGGTGCGCCGCAGGGCTGAAGAGCGCCTACGCCAGGCAAAGAGCCGAAGCTTCTGCGCAGTGTGCAAGCGGAAGGGCCACTGGCACAAAGACGAGGAGTGCCCGATGAAGGGCAAACGACCTGAGGCAACGGCCGAGCACAAGAAATCGGCGAATGAGTGCCACACCGTCCACATGGTGTACATGGCGGGCCCGGTGTGCGAGGACCACAGTGGCGACCTGGACTCCGAGACGGCCCTGGGCACCATCGACCGCACGATTCAGGACATGCCGGTGGAGCCGGGCCACGACAAGAGCCGGATCTGGACGGGCTCTACTACCAGGGCGGTGGCGACGACGGCACCGAGAAGGCCCAGGAGCCCACCGGCAGCACGGTTCAGAATGGCCCCTACTACCAGAGTGGTGGCACAGGCGAGCGGAAGACCGTCTACATGACAGGCGGCAGCTCAGGCCGCGCCGCGGCCCCCACGACACAGCGTGCACCAAGACCGTGGCGGGGCACTCCTGGTACGAGTCCTACTGTGAGCTGGCCGAAAAGGTGGGCTTCACACCAGAGGTGCTGGAAATCACTGACAACTTCAAGTTCGGTGCCTCTCGGACCCACCGGTCACACTTTGCCGTGCGCGCCTGGTTTGCTCTGGGCGGGCGCCTCTTCCAGACCGAGGTTGCGGTGGTCCCCTGCGAGGTCCCACTTTTGCTGAGCCGCCCGGCCTTGAGCTCCCTAGGGCTTATCTACGACGTCGGAGGGCAAAAGATTTCTTTCACCAAGCTTTCGCTGGAGGACCTGCCTCTCGAGTACAGTTCCTCGGGGCACCCGGCCGTCTCTGTTGATCAGTTTTTGGGCAAAGTGCCACCCGCTGACAAGGGGCGCGGCGACCTTTTGGTATGGGTGCCACCCGCGGAAGCACATATGACTCAGGGCAGTGTGGCTGAGGGAACTCACGCCCAAGGGGCCGAGGTTGGTCGTACAACGGTGTTCTTCCCGAAGAAGGTAGCCCCTGAAGTGCACAATATGTTAGCCGAACCCTGGGGTCTTGGTGGCCAGAGCTTTCTTGTATGGTGGTCGAGGGACTTTTGGCTGGAGACCCCCAGCGAGATGATCCGGGTACACGTCACGCCCCGTAAGCATTTGTTCGTGCCCTCCAACTGGAAAACACAACATGGCGAGTTGAAGCGCGCCCTCTTGAAGGTCTTGGGGCCCACCAGAACCACGGAGTATATTCCATGCTTGAACGAGGGCGCAGTGCTGCTTTCTCAGTGTGACCAGTGGCAAGAAGCATGTCCTGAGACCACTTGTGGATTGTGGGTCGACCGCAGCCGCTTCTCGAAAGCTGCCGCGCACGCCCCTTCCTTGGACCTCGCGGCGGCGACACATGGCCTCCGAGCTCCAGTCGGTATGGAAAATGAAGAAGGAGCAGATCCTGGGAGAGCTCCGGGGATACGGCGTGGCCTGCCACGAGCGCTGGACACTACCGGAAGTGAGGACCATGCTACAAGAGCAGCGCAAAGCCAGAGCCCCGTATGAAGGGCATCTCGAAGCTCACGCTGGGAGAGTTGCTGCAGAAGTGCCAGGAGTGCCAGGTGACGCTCCCTCCGAAGCCCACCAGAGGGGCTCTGATCTCCCTCCTCCGCACGGCCAACCAGACGCCCGGCGAGCAGGTGCTGGCCTTCGGGAAGTTTCGCGGCTGGATGTTCAAGGAGACCCCACCGGGGTACCGCCAATGGGCCCAGGCCGAAGTGGCGGCCAATGCGAACCACAGCCCGGAGTTAGCGATGTATGCTTCGTGGGCCGAGGCAGAGGACAAGCGTGTGAGGGACAAGGGCTTCGTCGGCGACCAAGGTGATCGAGAACTTGGCCGACGACCCCGAAGCGAATCCGAAGGTGCCGGTGCCGACAGCCAAAGCTCTGGGATTTGGTGGCGCCAGCAGCTCGGACGGCTCTACACGCTCGTGGCTGAAGGTGCGCAGGGCCACACCAAAGACGGTGACCCGCCGGCGCAAGAGCGGGGAGGACAGCAGCGACGAACTCGAGGCGGAGATCCCGGAGGCAGCCAAGGAGGAGATCGCGGCATTGGAGGCAAAGCTGGCCGCCATGAAGCAGAAGCACCGGCAGCCACCGGGGCCCGCAAAGAAGTGAGCATCGCACAGCAGGAGGTTGGCAATGGCTCCGCCGAACAAGGCGGGCCCCCTCCACCATGCAACAGCCAGCCGGCTGACTATGAAACCGCCGCCCGCGGAGTCGGGGGGCTTTATGAACCAGGGCCCGGAGCAGCCATCTATATCACTGCCGGTGAGCAGGTTGATCAGGACTCTGAGGCCGAGCGACGAGGAGAAGACGCCACCCCACGAGGACGAAATTAGGCGCCGGATCCTCCATGGCCAGCGGCGGCGGAGACAGGAAGCCGCAGGCCCTGGGAAGCGAACCATGCGGGGGCTCCGGACCGTGCTCCAGGCAATGGTCTTCTACACGACGGCCGTGGCCGCCCACACCGCTGACACTCTGAGCGGCCCTACGCAGGACTTATGGGAGGTCTTCCAGTCGCAGCACACAGCGCCGCAGGAGGACCACAGCCGGGCCGACTTCCTGGAGATCTTCGCCGGCGGGGCCCGTATCTCTCAGGCCGTGGCTCGCTTGAAGGGAGCGGCTCTAGAGCCCCGCGACCAGCGCTACGGGCACAACCTGTACGACCGCCACGTCCAGGACGAGATCTACCGGAAGGTCGTGGAGGAGAAGCCCAAGCTGAGCCATGGTGCGTTCCTTCAGGGCAGAGCGGGGGCAAGCAGGCCCAAAGGAGAGCCAGACACCGAGAGGAAGGCGTGGTGGAGTTCATCGACCAATTGGCGCGACACCAGCACGGCCGAGGCGATCACATAGCGATCCAGAACCCCAGGGGTTCCGACCTGTGGAGGCACCCGGCCTTGGGAGCATGGTGCTGCATGGTAGCGCCACCTACGCCGAAGTCGACCTGCACGGCGACCACCTGACCACCAGCTCGGGGCCCTGAACAAGATCAACCTCGGCACGGCGACAGCCAGCCCCGCCAGTGACAACCGGAGAGCGGTGACACACCCCTACTCGCTTGCCAAGGTGGTCGCTAAAGTGGCTATGGGAATGGGGCGGCGACGCGAGCACGCACGAAGCAATGGTGACACACACCGAGGACCGCCCGAACAGCAAGGCGGCAGGCCACTCAGATGAGGAAGACCCCGTCGACGCCATCATTGGAGCGAACGCGATCACCTTCAAGGGCAAGGTCAACCCGGCCGTGGCAAAGATCCTCAAGAGGCTCCACCAGAACCTCGGGCACCCACCCAATCGGGAGTTTGTGAAGCACCTCCGGTTGGGAGGAGCAGGGCCCGCCATGATCCAGGCGGCTGAGCAGCTGGTGTGCCGGACTTGCCGGACTTGCGCCCGAAGCACAAAGGCAAAGCTACCCCGTGTTGCTAAACCCGTGGTGGCCTTATAGACTTTGGGGAGGTGGTGGCCGTCGACGTGATCTGGCTGGAGGCTGCCGACAGCGAGGGCGCCGATATCCCCGCGCTCAACATGGTGGACGTCGCCTCCACCTACCAGGTTGTCTACCCCATGGCCGGGACTAAGTCAGAGGATGCAGCCCAGGCCTTTATGCAGGGATGGGTCCAGTGGGCCGGTGCACCCCGTTTCGTGATAGCCGACCTCGACTCCGCCTTCAAGGACCAGTTCCTCACCAGGCTCGACCAGCTCGCGGTGCACATTCGGTGCGCGGCGGGGCAGGCGCACTGGCAAAACTCTGTGGCCGAGCGACAGGGTGAGAGCTGGAAGGCAATCTGGAAGAAGCATACCGAGGACAACCTGATACTCAAGGACGAGGCGGCGGAGGCGATAGCAGCGATCAACTCGGCGAAGAACGGGCTGAGGAACCGGTCGGGGTATTCGCCACGACAGTGGGTCTTTGGGGCTAACCAACGGCTCCCGGGCGATCCCTTTGATGCACCCGACGACCTGACTACCGCCGACAGCAAGTTCGCCCGGAGCCAATTGATCCGGCTCGGGGCCCGCACCGCCTTCTGCCAGGTGCAGGCTTCTGACACCCTGCGGCGAGCAGCCGCACACCGACCTCGAGTTGAAGCCCTGCCTTTCGAGCCCGGCTCCCTGGTCTACGTCTTCAGGAACGTCCGCCCAGGGAAAGGCAAGAAACCCGCTCCCACATGGATCGGGCCGGCTACCGTGCTGGGGCGCGAGGGGTCAAACTACTGGACCTCGCGGGGCGGGCGTTGCATGCTGGTGGCCGCCGAGCACCTTAGGGCAGCCGAGCACGAAGAGGTCAGTGAGTACATGCGCCTCCGCCTGGCTATGGAGCTGGCCGAGTTCATAAAGAATGACGACGAGGGCTTCCCGGCCGGCACTGCTGGCACCGACGGCTGGGACGATGCAGGCCGGCCCGGAGGACGCGCACATGGACGTTGAGATCGAGATGGAGGCGCCAGCGGAGCCGGACCCCCGCATCGAAGAGGTCGAGCAGCGTGAGGAAATCATCGCCAGCGCCGGCCGGCGGCGCGGGATCCTGGATGATGTGCCTGCCTCCCTGAAGCGGCTGAAGACTACCTACATGGCGGCCCGGAGAAGGTCCGAGAAAGGAAAGGCGAAGCAGCTCGAGAAGGAGCTGCCGTGGCACCTCATACCCGATGACGAGAAGCCGCTCTATATGGAGGCGGAGAAGACACAGTGGGAGGAACACATCGCCTTCGAAGCGGTCCGGCCTCTCAGCCTCACCGAAAGCAAGCACGTCATGGACCACGAGGACCCGGCGCGCATCCTGAATGCCAGGTTTGCGTACAAGGACACGCGGCATGCGCAGCGGCGCCTGGATCCTACTTTGGCGCCTAAACCAAAAGCCCGACTCTGCGTGTCGGGGCAGAACGACCCCGACTTGGGTGTGGCCGACATGTCCACCGACGCGCCGACAGCCAACCGCCACAGCGTGCTCATGGCCCTTCAGCTGGCGCTGGCCCGGGGCTGGAAGGTCTCGGTCGGAGACGTCAGAGCTGCTTTCCTGAATGGCATCCCAGCACCCCGTCGACTCTACTTCCGGCAGCCCAAGCGCGGCATACCAGGACTCATGCGGGACAGCTTGTGGAAATAGTGAAAGGAGTTTTCGGGCTGGCTACGAGCCCAAAGCTGTGGTGGATGAAGCTTTCGGGGGACCTCAAGAACATGCGTGTGCAGGGACCCGAGGCGGAGGTGCGCATCGAGCAAAACACGATCGACTCGTGTTGCTTTATGTTGGTCGGCGTGAAGACTGGCAAGGTACGGGGCCTCCTGCTCACTCACGTCGACGACTTGTTGCTGCTCACAGAAGAGGCGCTGCGCCTCCCCGTCCAGACTAAGCTCAAGGAGCTCTTCCCGGTGGACGATTGGGAAGACGACTGCTTCAGCTACGTGGGCTGTGAGTATGAATGCACGGCCGAGGCGGTGGTGATCAAGCAGCGCAACTACTGCGAGACCCGGGTCGACAAGGTGACCGTTCCCCCGGGCGTTCCTGAGGACACCGCCGCCAACCAGGACCAGATCGAGGAGAACAGGACAGCCATCGGCAGCGTCTCTTGGCTGGCAAAGATGACCCGGCCCGACCTTCAGTTCCAGGTGTCGCAAGCCCAGCGGCGACAGAACGCCCCTACGGTGAGAGACCTCAAAGAGACCAACAAGTTGGTCGATGCAGCACGGGCCGGTGCCGATCGCGGCCTGACGCTACACCGTGTCGCGGAGGAGGACCTGGTGCTGGTGGCCTTCCACGACGCAGCCTGGGCCAACGTGCAGAACCCGGACGTGACGGAGGAGGACCTGGTCTGGAACGGCGAGCACACTTTGTCCTCGCAGCTGGCCTTCCTGGTGGTGGTGTGCGACCGACGGTCCCTCGAAGGAGGTGCCGGGAAGTTTGGCATTGTCGAGTGGAGGAGCAAGGCCAGCCAGAGAGTGTGCCGGTCAACTTTTGCCGGAGAGACCATGGCCTGCAGCGACGCCCTGGAAGCAGCTCTCTTCTTACGAGGGCTACTGGTGAGCCTCCAGACCGGCCAGGCAGTACCCGAGAGCGTGTGCGGGAAATTCCTGGAAGTGCACATGGTGACGGACTGCAAGAGCTTCTACGACCACGTACACCGAGAAGGGACGCCCAAGGCACCTACTGAGAAGCGGCTCGCGTTAGACCTGGCGAGCATCCGCCAGATATTGTCTTGCGAAGTAGGACACCAGTGGAGCCGCAGACACGGCGACACCGGAAAGCCTTCCCCTGAAAAGCCGGCACGCCCACCACTTCATTGGGTCCCGACTCACGAGCAACTCGCTGACGTCTTGACCAAGAAGATGAGTGCCGAGGGTTTTTGGAACGCCGTCGAGGGGGGGCTGATCTCGCTTCCCCTTCTCAGACGAACATGAGAGGGAAGAAGCT